>VXBU01004174.1:121652-133866 GCA_013400315.1 Bombycilla garrulus
GTGCATTTATGGAGCTGTTCCTGAGCAAGGATGGATTGCAAGGCTGGGGTTTGGTTTTTTTTTTTCCTGCTGTTTATCTGAGGATGATTAATGAGCATAGGAGGTATAGGGAGGGGGAACAGCAGTGTTCTACGTTCCTTAAATATTTTATGCTCGTGACTAAGCTGGTAAAGTTTTTATTAAATTAAAAAAAAAATTAAATAAAAAAAGGAAACAAAGAACCCAGCCCTGGAGAGCACAAACTGGGAATAAGAATATTCAGTTTTAGGGAATCGAGTGTTTAAGGAATGTAAAGAGGAAATTAAGAACTGTGCTCAGCAGATGGATGATCCCGGCTGCCCTCAGGCTGTGCTGGTTTTTGGGGCGATCCTTTGGGCACCGCCCGGAGCTGTGTCTGTGCCCCCAGGTGAACGGCTGCCTGCTGGACCCCGTGCCCCCCGTGGTGCCCAGGAAAGGATGCCAGAGTCTGCCCTCCAGCATGATGGAGACCTCCATCGACGAAGGGATCGAGGCCGAAGGGGAGGCAGAGGAGGACCCGGCCCAGGCCTTCGCTGCGCTGCAGGCAGCTCGAGGGGGGAAGAGGCGGCACACGCTGGCTGAGGTCACCAACCAGCTGGTGATGGTGCCAGGCACAGGTACAGAGCCCAGCTCAAAGCTCGCCGTGCCCTCAGCACTCACCTGGTGAGCTGCTGATGGAGAGCGTCGGGGTTTACAAGGGATGACTGCAAGATAGTTTGTATTTGCTAAAAAAGACCAAGGGAAAAATATCCCCAATATCCCAAAATACCCCTAAATATCCCCAAATATCCCAGAATCTGCTGTTGAGACATATAAGATCAGAGGAGCGAATTTATGGGTGATTAAACTCATGTGAAACCCCAACAGCAACTGGCTGGAAAACTGCTTTTTGAACTGAGTGTCCCCAAATCTTCATCCTCTAAAGATGAGCTGGCAGGGAACGGTGGGGAAATAAAACCCTCTGGACTCCAGCACCAGTGAGGTGACCAAACAGGATTATTTGTGGGCAAAAAATACCCCTAAACACTTTCCAGACAAGCCAGTGAACATCTATCTGCGGGGTGTCTGACTGCTGCAAGATGCTTTGCAAAAACCAGTAGCAAATCCCCATTATTGTACTGCAAGTTCTACTTGAATTCCTTTGTCAAAATTGATTTTTTTGGCAGTTCACTCTCAGATAGCCACTGTTGGCAGGAGCAGCTGGAGTCAGTGGCGCTCATTTCCCACTTTTACCCTGTTTTTTGTTGTTTTTTTTTTTCAGTCCCAGGGAAAGTCTATTCGTTGGATGAGAACTCCTCCCTGGGCAGCATCGACTCCGAGTACGACATGGCCTCGGTGCAGAGGGATCTCAGATTCCTGGGAGAGACCCCGTCCTTGAAGGAGATGGTGCTGAGCAGCCAGCAGCCCCCACGGGTGGCCTCTCCCTTCCTGGGGCTCAGGCCTGCCAACCCAGCCATGCAGGCGCTGAGCTCCCAAAAACGGGAGGCTCACAACCGCTCCCCCGTCAGCTTCCGCGAGGGCCGCAGGGCCTCCGACACCTCCCTCACCCAAGGTAACTCCTCTGCAGCAAGAATTCCTCTGTGTTCCTCTAAGAATCCTTCCCTCAATCGCAGGAATCTGTTTCAGTGATCTGGTTTGATTTTAAAGACGCCCAGACGCAGCAGGAAGTGCCCTCCGTGCTCAGCAGCCACGCTGTGGCTCTGTTGTCACCCAGCTCGTCTCCTGTGCTAACCAGAAAATCAAATTGTTCTGACAAGGGGTTTTTGTTGGTCTCCTCTCCAGGGATTGTAGCGTTCAGGCAGCACCTCCAGAACCTGGCACGAACCAAAGGGATCCTGGAGCTGAACAAAGTCCAGCTGCTGTACGAACAAATGGGATCAGAGGAAGAACCTTCTCTGACATCAGCTGCCACCCAGCTGCAGGACCTCATTAACAGCCCTGCACAGGTACTTAACGCAGAAACCGAGCTCCATCTTAATGCTCTGGGACAGATCAGGGGAGCATGAGGGCATGTGGAGCCCTGAGAAGAGCTAATTTATAGATAGATTCCCTGTTCTTTCTGCCTTTTGATGGGGAATTTGCAGCCTTTGCCCATCCTCGTGGTGTCAGCGAGTGGCTCTGTCAGCTTCCCAAACCCAACAGTCACTGCTTTCATTCTGAAAGATGTTTAGGATGTAGCAGAGGTCAACAACCCCTTTCCTCGCTGGAGGCACAACTGTGAGAATCACTCACAGCCTGATGTGCAGAGTGAGACATTAAAGACCTCGTTTCGAGGGGGACAGGGCGACCACAGAAAACCCTTTGAGAAGGGGCTGAGAGGTTTTTCTGGACGTGCAGCAGCTTTGTTCCTCTTCCCTGTGCAGGAGGAAGGCTCCCAGCAGCAGCAGGAGGCTCCAGCCGCTTTCCCCAAGGGCGCCCACCCCCCGCTGCTGTCCCGAAGGCAGAGCTTGGAGGCTCAGTACCTGAAACACCGGCTGCAGGTACCGAGCCCCGCCCTGCCCCTCAGCTCTGGGCTCCAGGGAAAGCTCTCAGAGGATAAATGAGCAGAGAACAGCTGAATTGGGAATTGCACTGCGCTTTTCTGGTGTCAGGCATCGACCCTGACTGTGCATTCCTGCTGTTCTCCCCCTCTGCTGAACGCAGATTATCGCTGTAACAGCCCACAAAGGTTCTGCATCAGCACCTGAGGAGCCACTTCTTAACCCCCTTTATTTCTCTCTTCCCCACCCCTTTATTTCAAACCCATTTCCATATAGCTTTAGTTTAGAAAAAACTGGTTTTTTCCCCAGTTTTCCAGCTTGCAGCTTCTTCCAGTTGGGAAGAAAGCTTTCCATGGATTTTTATGGTGCACTCTCCTGCAAATATTGTCTAAGGGTTGGAAGCCAGTGGGCAGCATTTTGAGTTTAGAGAGTGGCTGTGGGGACAGCTGGGCAGTTACAGGGGTAGAAAACCTTCTTCTTGCTTTCTGGACTAATTAATTAAATCAAAAGGCATTGAAAGCATCTCTGCTTTCCTTGCAGAAGCCCACTCTGCTCTCCAAAGCTCAGAACGCTTGCCAGCTCTACTGCAAAGAACTGCCCCGCAGTCTGGAACAGCAGCTCCAGGAGCACAGGTGAGAATTCCCCAAGTTATGCAGAAAAATCACTCTCAAGAGTAATAAAAGAACTGAAACTCTCTTTGTCCACTTAGAAATTATCTGAGAAAGGAAAGCTTCACTTCAAAACTTCTTTTAGAAGCAAGAACAAGTCCTGCCATGTGTTCACAAATTTCTCTGCCTGATCTTCAGCTCCCAAATTCCCCAGAGCAGCGAACAGCAGGCTTGGAAACACAACCACAGTGCATCTCATTCTTAACAAACTGAATTAAACAATGCATGGGGTTAGCTTTTAAGAAATGGATAAAGTTATCAGAGGAGATCTGTGCTAACACTGAAAGGGGATAACTTGGATGTGCTGCAGAAGTTAACGAGCAGGATTGCCCGGGGGTGTGAGTGGCCCCAGACGGCCCAGCAATAACTGTTTTTCTGTCCTGGCTGCAGGCTGCACCAGAAGAGGCTGTTCCTGCAGAAGCAGTCCCAGCTGCAGGCCTACTTTAACCAGATGCAGATAGCTGAGAGCTCGTACCCCCGGGCCAGCGCGCTGCCCCTGCCCTGCCCGGAGGAGCTGCAGCCCCAGCAGCAGCAGCAGCAGCAGGCAGCCCAGTTCAGCCTGAGCCCCGTGCTGGAGCCCTCCCCGGGGCAGATGCACCTGGAGCCTTTCCTCAGGCAGTTCCCCAAGGCGCAGCTGTCGGGGCAGGGGCAGGCAGCACGGCCCCCGCAGTTCCCCTTTCAGACTGGCGAGCTGCCCGGCGAGCAGCGCCACGTCCCCGCGGGCGGAGGGGCACTGCCCGAGAGCCAGGGCGGCCCCGCAGAGCCACAGCCCGGCTACGAGTCCCTGCCCCTCCCAGAACTGCCCGGACTCTTCGACTGTGAGATGATGGAGGCCGTGGATCCCCAGCACGGTGGCTTTGTCCTGGTGAATTAGCAGCCAGGCACGGCAGGAGGACAAATGGAGAAGCATGTGAATTTTTTGGTTTGGATTTTTTTTTTTTTTTTCGTTTCTGCACCCCCTCTGGAATTCATGGTAGCTTTTCGACCCTTGAATTGACAGGGGAATTAAAAATCCACCTGGATGGATGAAGGAAAAAAAATAAAAAATAAAAAGCAGGAGGTGTTTGGCCCTAGTGGCTGGAGAACAGGGAGTGCAGCTTCATCCCACAAAGCCTGCACCGAAGGAGGCAGAAAAGGTGAATTTCAGAGGAAGGAAATAGCCCCTTCTAAAAAAATTCGAGGAGTTTGTCAGCATTCATCCAACGGCCACTTGGAGAGAGGAGAGTGAGTGCACACTTATCATACTTCTTGGCAATAAAAGCAATAGTTTTCATTGAAATTCAGGGTGGATTTGGGTCTGCGCTGATGGCAACTGAAATCCTCTGGAGAGCAGGAATCCAAGGGAAGTTGCACTTTGGTTGAGCTCCTGGAACTGCTCTGTGGCCAGCCTTGAGCGTCTCAGGCAGCCTCCACTTCCTCCTGCTGGCACCTGAACAGGATTTCCCAAAGCTGCCAAGGAGCTCTTCACTGTCTGCTGCAGGAATCTGGACACCCTGACTCTGTCAAAAGAAACCTGGGACTGTGTGGAGAGACCTCTGGGTGGGCTTCGGGATTCTGGAGGATCAAGGATGAGCCAACACACACGGAAGGTAAGAGAGCCATGAGAGAGCAAGAGCTGCTGGAAATGGTATTAAAAAAAAAAAATAAAATGCACCTGGGTGGCTTTTAAAATCACTGCCTTTTGTGGGAAGGCTCTGTCTTGGAGAAGCTCTGCTCACTGGAAAAGGATCCACCTGTCCTTGGGTTGCATTAAAAAAAAACAACAAGCAAACAAAACTGTGTTTTGAATTTGCAGTATGTGTTGCTGGTGGTTTCTTGAGCTTTGTATATTTGGACAATTATTTAGGGTTTTAGAACTTTAAGGATAAAAAAAAACAATGAGCTTATCAAAAGTAAAAAAAACACCCCTGTGAAGTGATAGTGCTGTGCCTTTTTCAGTTCTTTATCAGCCTATATGCTTTTTTTCTGAAGGAAGTAGACAATACCCCATTTATATCCCTGCTGTGGCCAAAGTCCCTTCAGAGCACACGTCCCACCATGTGGGACATGTTTAACTTTCTCAGTGTTTGAGTGGCTCGTGTATATAGGACACTGAAAGTATCACAGCAATATTTCAGCATCAAACTGTTGATGTTTCAAGGGATGCTCCAGCTCCACCAGGGGTTGTGTCTCCAGAACTTTCCAGCCATGAAATCCAAGTCCTGGGCGAGGGGGGATGGCTCAGGGGGCTGAGATCTCCAGTTTGGGGTTTGTCCCTGAGCCTGAAGCGGCGTGGGCCAGGCCAGCCCTCTCCTGAGCAAACATTAAGCACAATTGCAGCTTCATCAAAGCACAAGGAGCCAGAGGAGCTGTGCTGATCGCACCAGAGCTCGCTGGAAAGGTTTGGGCTTTGCTACTGCAGATCCCGAGGGTGGAGGGAGGAGGGTAAGGAGCGTTTACAGCAATAAGACCCCATGAAAACACGGAAGAGCAGGAGCTCAGTCCCTGGAGGAGGTGACAGGAGGCCCCTGGTCCCTGTGCGCTCGGGTGGGGACAGCTCCTGTTCTCTGGAGCCTGCTCTGACTCCAAGAGCGCTCAGCTTCTACCTCTGCTCTCACAGGGATTCTCAAGGCAGCAGCAGCAGCAAAGGAGGGTTTAAGGAGCAGGGATCACGAGATAAAGATGACCAGAAAGCTCAGCTTTCAACAGCTGAGAGAAAAGGTTTCTGTTGTGTGGTTTCCCTTCCAAAGGAGATCAGTGTGACACGGTGGAACACACAAACCCGGTGACACCTGAGGGGAAACAGCCCGACAAAACCTGCAGCAGAACAGAGCAGGAACAAAGAGGAAACTGAGTCCTGTCCTTTCACTGCTCCTTCCCTTCCCCACAGCACAACCCACACGTCCTGGAATGTGAAATCTGTCCCAGCACTCACTGGGCAGTGAAAGCTGCT
Source organism: Bombycilla garrulus (assembly GCA_013400315.1). Classification (NCBI taxonomy): domain Eukaryota; kingdom Metazoa; phylum Chordata; class Aves; order Passeriformes; family Bombycillidae; genus Bombycilla; species Bombycilla garrulus. The sequence goes on from VXBU01004174.1 coordinate 127,751, forward strand.
CCCAGGACACCCAGCAGTCTGGAGACAGCCCCAGTGCTGCTCCAGGAGCTGGGGCACTGCCAGGACAGCAACCACTTCCTTCCCCATCCAGCTCCAGGATCCTGCACGTTTCAGGACTCAAAAGATAAAAAATAATTCCGTTCTGGAGTTCTGCAATTCATTTATCAGGATGTGCCAACCAGCGTGAGCTCCTCTGAGCTTTGCAGTGCTGGGCAGGGGGAAGCTGCAGTATTTTTTAATGTAGTTTAGACTGACTCTTTCCCCTCAGCCAAAAGCATATTTAACATTTTGTGTAATTTCCTTTAAGCCAATTAGGACTAAAAGGCTTCTGAAGTCTTCTCATACAGAGAGGATCCACTGGGCACCACTTCCTACTCCTTTGAAGTGGCTTTTTTGTTCCAATCTGTTCTGTTCTAACGTTAGAGAACTGTGTACACTACTGTTAGAGTAATTATTAGCTTTATTATCTTGTACTACAGCCTCCTTTGAAGAGACTTTGGTGTGATGTATATGGGGTACAAATTTCATACGGAGAAAAGTGCAATATGTGTGTGTGTGGTATGTTCTTTAATGTATTTTTTTAAGGATTTAGAGGGTTTAGTCTCTGCTTTGGGATAAATGCACTAGTTTTGTGAGCTCCAGTTTGGCAAGTTCATCTGTAGTATTTACATGCAACTGATCTGCCGGACTCTGTAAAGCAGTTACAGTGTATTAATACAAAATAAAGAATATGTGCATTTCATTTTTTAAATTTCTAGTGAGGTAAAGCAACGCCTGCCACTCTTGTCTTCATCAGGGTCAAGTTATTTTCTCTCTGAGGCACCAAAACAATTGATGTCTGCTGCAAACACTGGATTTTTTTAGACTGAGGTTTGCTCCCCGTGTTCTGGCACACCTGGGATTGTTGGTATCACTGACTTTTGCCAAATACAGATTTGGAAAGACTGGAAAACGTGGTGCCACAGGATTGGCACAGCACTCTGCACTTTGATTAATAGAAGGCTCATTCAAAGTTCATTAAAATGAGATGAAAAACCAGTGGAAAAGTCCTCAGCAGCTCTTGTTTTTACATCTCTAGTGACATTGCTGTGACCTTCATGCTTCCTGCTGATACCAAAGTGTGGTGTTTGGAGATGAAATGCTGAAGTGGGGTGGATTCACCTGTTCCCCCATCCCAAAACTGCTTTTAGGTGGTGACTCAGCCCCGAACAGCCACAGGGACAAAAAACCCTTGAAGCAGGACACGTGGGACAGCTCTGAGACCTGCACAGTCACCTCCCGTGGCCCCAGGGAGCCTCCAACCTCTGCACTGGGCCAGCTGCCAGCACTGCTGGGCCCTGACACTCCTGCTGGGGCTGCTTCCCACTGATCCTGATCCTTTTCTGATCCCAAACTCCCCAGAGAGCCTGGGCAGCAATCCCAGCACCGGGGGGAAATGCCTGCACGTCCTGCTCAGTCAGGGACCTCAGCAGGGCCACAGGGTGGCTGGGGCTGCACACACGGGGACTGACAGTGAACTGTCCCAAAAAACAGGACACGAGGACAGAGAAAATACCACAAACCCCTCTCAGAGTGACTGGAGGTGCACAGACAGGGACTGACAGTGAACTGTCCCAAAAAACAGTACACAAGGACAGGGAAAATACCACAAACCCCTCACAGAGTGACTGGAGGTGCACAGACAGGGACTGACAGTGAACTGTCCCAAAAAACAGGACCTGGGGACAGGGAAAATGCCACAAACTCCTCACAGAGTGACTGGGGCTGCACACACAGGGACTGACAATGAATTGTCCTCACAAACAGGACCTGGGGACAGGGAAAACACCACAAACCCCTCATGGAGTGACTGCGGCTGCACACTGACAGTCACCTGTCCCCACAGCCCCACAAACAGGACATGGAGACAGGGAAAACGCCACAAATCCTTCACGGAGTGACTGGAGCTGCACAGACAGGGACTGACAGACACCTGTCCTCACAAACAGGACCTGGGGACAGGGAAAATGCCACAAATCCCCTCCCACACTCCCAGTCCGTCCCTGCTCGCAGGCACAGCGAGGCAGAGCAGGTTCAGCAGACCTCAGCTGACCTGCCAACCTGTCTGCAGGACGCTCCCTCCTCCCCTGCTGCAGAGACTTAAAATTGTGTCTGAATTCTGTACACACAGCCCGGCTGCTGAAATGGCTTGGGAAATCCAAGGAGAGGCTTAAAACTCTGTCTGATTTCTGTACACACAGCTCTGCTGCTGAGCTGGCTTGGAAAATCCAAAAGGAACCTTAAAATTGTGGCAGAATTCTGCACACACAGCTCTGCTGCTGGGCTGGCTTGGGAAATCCAAGGAGATGCTTAAAACTGGGGTTGAATTCTGTACACACAGCTCTGCTTCTGAGCTGGCTTGGAAAATCCAAAAGGAGCCTTAAAATTGTGACTGAATTCTGTTCACGCAGCTCTGCTGCTGAAATGGCTTGGGAAATCCAAGCAAAGCCTTAAAACCATGTCTGAACTCAATGTACACAGCCCTGCTGCCGAGCAGGCTTGGGAAATCCAAAAGGAGACTTAAAACTGTGTCTGAATTCAGTGCACACAGCTCTGATGTTGAGCTGGCTTGGACAATCCTGAAATTGAGGGATATGGCAGACTGAATATAAAATAACAGCAGGAATTCATTCTCCCGTCCTCCCTTTCTCCCTGCCCTGCTGGACAAAGTGCAAGAGTGGAAAATGAGGCATAAATTCTGCAACCCTGACCCTGACAGGAACACGGCCAAGCAGGTCACTGTGGGGAAAGGATTGCAAGTTCAGGCACCAGAGGGTTTTGCTGATTCAGGTGATTTTCTGAGGGGAATGTTGCACTGGAAGGGAGGTCAGATGGCAGAGAGCTCGCCTGAAATGTGACGAAAGGAAACTTCTAATTGTGTGACTCCCGTAGGGCATCAGCTGTGGATCTGAGGCAAACCCTCCAAGGGATAAGAATGAGGGAAATGAATGGAGAAATAAGGGAAATGTTTCTGCCCCCAGTGATTTGAGGATTCCTTTGCTCGCACCTCGAGGTACAGAGAATAACTCGGTGCCACTGACTGAGGGTTGCAAGGCTAAAGGAATAGGCTCTGTGTGACTAAACCTGATGTTAATCTGATTTTGGACAGGTTATCCTGATTCTCACTGGTTAAAAATCAGCAGAACAAAAAACAAATTGTGGAAGAGCTTGGACACACCGGCAAACGAAGAAATTTGAGGTTAATCTGAGTGTAAAACCACAAGATTGAGTAGAAACTAAAACCAAGGAAGAAACATCCTCTAATTTAAAAGAAATGGCCCCTGATGAAAAATCATACCTGGAGCTCCAGCACTAGAGAATTCCACCCAGTGCTGATAATTTAATAACCACAGAAAATCCATGCCTGCTGCTAGAAACACCACAAATCTTACAAAGGATAAGGTGTTAACCCTGGGGGTGAAATAAACAGTGGCTGGGGGGGTAAAGACTGAGAAACTGAGCCCTGGCAGCTCCAAAAGGCACATCCAGACCCCAGGATAACCACGGGGACACCAGCAGGAGCGCCCCAAGGAATCCTCCCATCACAGGGAATCCCAAAAGGAGCGCAGGGGCACACACCCCCCGTGGCAGCACGGCTGCAGCAGGTTTTATCCTCCTTTCATCTCATTTTAAAAGTTCCATCTGCCCGTTTCCCCAGGGTTTCCATCCATCCCTCCTGGGAAGGCTCCATTTTCCCCAGAGCTGTCACTCAGAGTTTCAGTACGGGGCTTCCAGGAGAGATCTCTCTGCTCAAAAAGGTCCCTGAACGTGGTGATTTCCTGCCAGAGAAATGCCAGAATGTGGTTTTATGTAACAGCCCCTGCTGGGGTGACTTATCAGCAAAGCAGGGCCACGGTGCTTGATAAGGATCCGTGAGGGGCTGTTCTGCAGAGCAGCAGCCAAACCACTCACCCACAGGGAGATAATGGCAGGTTTGCTCCCAAAATACCCCCAAATGGACATTTAGTGAGCTGAGAGAGCCCTGCAAAGCCCAGGCACATTTTGGGAATCGAGAACTCCCTGCTGGAGAGCAGAGCTGGAGGGAGCAGTGCTGACGTCAATGGGGGAAATGATAGCAGGGCTGAATCACCTGGGCCTGCCTTCCCTGAGCACGGAGCCTGGGAGGCACAGGGGGCTGTTTCCATGGAAAACTCCTCACCAGAGCAAGGCAGCCTTCTCCAGGACCACCAGCCCCCACCAGAACAGTGTATAAGATATATTTATACAAAAATAAATACCTCGAGCTTCTCTGTCTCTTTGACAGCACCACTGCTCAGCTCAGGTGCTGTCATAGATTACACAGAGCAAAACCCCTCAGGAGGGAGCAAAAGCAACATTTTCCTGTTCCTTCCCCTACTCCAGGCTGTTCTGTTCAAAATTAACAATTTACATCTTGGTCACTTGGAGAAGCTTCTGGTTTGGGGAATCAGGAGCTTTAAACTTCACCAAAGAGCTGCTTTTTCATGGCAAAGGACCCTGTAAGAGCTGAGCCCTCTCCTTCGGCAAACCAGAGCACCCAGAAATGGCAGCTGAGGAACTCCAAACACCTACAAAAGCACAGCCCTCCACTCAGAGAAATCCCTGAAGCTGGAAAATGAGAGCCCAGCATCCCCCAAGCACCAGGTCACAGCTTCCCCCTCAGCCTGGGTGCGCTGCATCCAGCAGCAGAGCTCAGGAATTCCCGTTCCCCAGAGCTCCCAGCCCTGTGTGGGGTGAAGAGGGGAACAAACCCCCAGAAAAAGTGGCTTTAACTCCCTCTCCCCTGCCAGCCAAAGCAGGAGAACATCATCATTAATTAGCAGCTGAGCCTCGTTAGCCCCGCTCCGCTGCATTGAGGGGCTGGTGGAGGGATAATTAATTATTCCCACTAATCAGGGCCTGCCAGCAGGAGCTGGGGCACGGGCAGGGCTGCGGCTCCCCTCTCCCAGCAGCGTTTCCTTGGAGCTGTTTCCATGCCAACACATCTGGCTGGGCCATCACACGTTCCAGGTAATTCAGCTCAGAAAGGTTCTGGAGGGCTTTAACCCTTCCCCGGGAGCAGCAGCGAAGTGCAGAACTCCCAAAAGTGTTGGTGGAAAAGGAAACCGCTGTCAAATTTCCCCTGCTGAGGGATCCACCAGCTTTGGGTTCTGCAAGGTCAAAAAAAACCCAAACCCCAAAAAAAACGACACACAAAATCCTCTAAATCCAACAGCTCTGGTGCAGTAGGAATTGCCTGAAGGATGAGTTACAAACCAGACAGCCCAGCAGCCACTGAGAGGGCTCTAAACCCCACAAAAAGGTCCCCAGACCCTGCTCTAAACCCCACAAAAAGGTCCCCAGGCCTCACCCCCTCACTGCCCCACACCACAGGCACCACAATTCCCCATTTCCAGCCCCAAATCACCCTTGGCCAACAGACACAGATCCCAACTGTGCCAAGCTCCCGTTAAAAACAAGCAAAACCTTGACCTCCTTCTGGGAGCACGTGGCTTCAACCCTTCCCAGTTTAAACCTTAACCTCTGCACCAAAGCCTCTCCTAAACACTCCACCTTTTACTAACGTTTATTTGAAATAATCACATTTTTGAAGCCGGGCCAGAGCTTTATGACAATGAGCTGTTTCTCAGTTTTTTTATCCTGAATATTGACAATAATGACAACAGCCGGTGTATTTAATATCCCACAGGGTGAGATGGACTTGAAAAGCAAATACTCTGAGTGCCATTCACTTCATTTCAGCAGTTAAAACAACAGAAATTTTGGGGGAAGGCTTTCTAAAATCCCTATCAGGAAAGTCACTCCGCTCCCTGAAACCCCAGTAATTCCACGATTGAACCCAGATAAACACACTCAGAGCAGCAGCAGGAAAACAAGGGTTCAGGATCAGCTCACCCCTGACTCGCAACTGGAGGTTGGGTAAGAAGAGCAAAGTGGAAGCAAAACCCCAGCATTTCTGGTTTAGTTTGAACACGTTGCCTGGAACCCTGGCACCACACAGCCGCATTTTTCCCTTTCCCTGGGGGATTTGTCCCAGAATACCAGCCTTTAAAAGGGCTGATTTTTTTTTTTTTTTCCCTATCAACAGTTCTTAGGAC
>VXBU01004174.1:133896-149857 GCA_013400315.1 Bombycilla garrulus
TAGGGCCAAAAAGGGAGTTTTTATTTTTTTTTTTTTTTTTTTTTTTTTATCCTAAAGAATTAACTGTAAACTGCCTAAAAATAAGCCTGGAGAGACTCAGAAGGGAAGGCAACCTCAGCTGCTGGCACAGCTCTGGGATTGTTCCCAGCTGGGTCACTGGGGATGGGGGAAACCTTTCCAAACCCAGAGACCTCCTGAAGAGGCTCAGAAACGCAAGAAAAAAGGGGAAACAGCCACACGTTTCAGCTAAAAACCAAAAGGAGCTGCGATGAGAGGAGCAACCCTCCCCTGTGGAAGCAAGCTTAAAGAAAAGGAACACAAAAGGAACGCACCTGCAGATGGCAATCCAAATTCCGCCTCACCGCCGGGGGGAGCAGGAAACTCGGCACCGGAGTGTCCCCAGCCTCGGGGTGTCCCCAAATCAGCCTCGGGGTGCTCAGCCTCGGGCTGTCCCCAGTTCTGCACCCGGTTGTTCTCAGCTCAGTCTCGGGGTGCTCAATTTCGGGGTGTCCCCAGTTCAGTCTCGGGGTGCCCCCAGGCTCGGGGTGTTCTCAAATCAGCCTCGGGGCGCTCAGCCTCTGGGTGTCCCCAGTTCGGCCTCGGAGGGTCCCCAGTTCAGTCTCGGGGGGTCCTCAGCTCGCCCTCGGGATGTCCCCAACCTCGGGGTGTCCCCAGGCTCGGAGGGGCCCCAGCTCACCCTCGGGGTGTCCCCAGGCTCGGAGGGGCCCCAGCTCACCCTCGGGGTGTCCCCAGGCTCGGAGGGTCCCCAGTTCAGTCTCGGGGTGTCCTCAGCTCGCCCTCGGGATGTCCCCAACCTCGGGGTGTCCCCAGGCTCGGAGGGTCCCCAGCTCACCCTCAGGGTGTCCCCGGCTCAGTCCCGGGCCGTTGGCGGCGCCCCCGCGCTCACAGGTGTCGCTGATTTGGGTGATTGCAGCCGTTGGTGGCGGCGCTGCACCTGTGCAGCTCTGCCTCCTCCTCATTCAGTGTCCCAGGTGATGTTTTGGGGCAGAAAACGCTGGGATGGGGCCGGCGTGACACCGAGCACAGGGAACAGAGAAGGGGATACGTAAAAAGCTCTTTTTTATCACCGCCTGCACCAGGTTTTGGGGATAATCCCTCAGAGTGATGCCTAGTCCAGAAAATAATAATAATAAAAAAAAAAGATGTTTCCCTGCCAGTGCAAAGGCCTTCCCAAAGCCACTGGGGATCTGGGGCAGGGCGGGTTTTACAGAACACACAATGTTTTTCTGGGGTGAAGGCAGCATTGTGACGGCTTATTTTGGTCTGGATCCACTCAGAAATGGCCAAAAGATTTCCTAAGAGCAGAGGCAGCTGCTGAGGTTGGTGCCAGGGGTGCCCTCTCCCCTCGGTTTGGGTCACAAGGCATTTGTGTCAGGGGTGATTTTGTGCTGCTCGCTTCTGACTGCACCAGCCAGGGAAATGATGGAATTGGGATTTTGAATAAACCCCTCAAAACAGCTGAAGGTGCAAAGGGCAGAGCAGAAACCAACCAGACTAAAACTGATGAACTGACCAAATAATTCCCAACAGGACAGATGAATCCAGCTGCTGCCAAAAGGTAAAATAAACACCTTTTTTTTTTTACCAATAATTTCTCCTTTTTGAGGCAGAACTAAGCTAAACTGGTGCAAATCACCCTTCAAAACCAATGTGGAATCCTGCACACAAGAGCTTTAAATCTTCCTCCCCCTGAGGTTATAAATCCCAGGAGAGACAGGCTGGAAGCAGGCTCACCCACTGGGGAGTTACACAGCACAAGGCACCACTGGGGATATTTTTTTTGGCTTCAGCTCCGAGGGCACAGAGATGGATTTCACTTGGCCAAGCTGCAGAAAGCAATGAAGGACCAGGCTGCCTTCCCCCAGCAGTGGAGGAGAAAAGTTTCCTGCTGGAGCCAAACAACTTTAACAAATCAAAAGAGTTTGCCAGGGAAGAGCTTTGCCAGTGAGGATCTTCAAGCCTCTTGTTAGAGAAGCACAAAGGCAACGCTGTGCTGAAAGGCAGGGCAGCAAATGTCATTCCTCTCTGGGAAAAAAAAAAATAAATCTTGGGGATCATTGCAGTAATAGGGAAATTAGGTGTTTCAGTAAATGAAAATAAAGAGAACAAGGACTTGCAGTGGCAAAGCTCCAGGTCATGTTACACCATGTGGCGCACACACCAAAAATCTTTTTGGACAGGCTCTGGCAAAGTTTGTTTATCAGGACTCCTAAAAACCTGCTGGAGTCCATCCTTGCTACCTTCCCTCCCGGCTTTTTGTGGAAGCAGGATTTTACCTCGGGATTGAATGGAGGATCCTGTGGCTTCCTCCCAAGATTTCACCTTGGGATTGAATCAAGGATCCTGTGGCTTCCCCTTCCCAAACTCCAGCCGCCCTCGAGGCAGAAGGGCTGGAACACACCCCACTGTGAGAGGAGGAGATGCCAGAGTGACCTGGCGGTGTCTGGAAGGCTCCCCCGGCCTCGTCTTTAGAACACCCACGTGCCACTGCTGCACAAACAAAAGCTGCCCGTGTGGGAGACTCCGGGGCAGGATTCCAGCGAGGCAGGAGGAGCAAACACCAAAACCGAGAGAGCAGCGGCATTCTAACAGCTTGCCTGGGAGAGTAAATATTGACTGGTTGAGGGGGAAAAGCCAGCTCATCCTCCTTTTCGGGCAGAGGAGGAGCCCTCCCAAGCCAGCAAGAACACAGAACACGAGGAGATCTCTCGGCAAACATTTCTGGAAGGTGTTTCTGCACGATTCATCTCCACAACGGCTCTGCTCACGGGCGGGAGAATCCCAGAGGCTGCCTGCAGTCCCCAGAGCGGAGCCAAAAACATCCAGGGAATTCCCATGGCAGGGAAATGGGTTCTCCACACCCCTGGAGGCAGAAGNAAGGAATTAATAAACTGCCTTGAGAACACCAACAAACGACTCCAGACTCCTTCAACAGCACGGGCCGGAAACCTGGACTTTCCTACATATTGCGGGGTCTCCTGGGGTTAAGGAGATCCCCGCATTTGTGGCGTCCCAGGCTGGGCACAAAGACCACCGCAGCAGAAGGGAGCACCAGGAACACGGAGCGCTCCAGCAGAGCAGGAAACCCAGCCCAGCTCCTCCCGGGGAGATGCTGGACCCTCCCTGCCCTCCTGCTCCGAGGAGCCCTCTCAAGAGGCTGCAGGAATCAGCTTTTGCCTGCACCAGTTTCCCTCGGCAGAATTTGCTGCCCCAGCAGCACCAGCACTGCAGTCAGCTGAGGCAGAACTGGCCAGAGCTATTTAGGGCGTGAAGAACGGAGCACGAAAACACATCAACAGTTTTCATCGCCCCTCTGGGAGGTGCAGAGTCCACAGAAACGCGTCTGTGAACTCACCAGCAAAAATTATCGAGCCATGGAACATCCTGAACGGAGGGGACCCACAGGGATTGTGGAGTCCAGCTCCTGTCCCTGCACAGACCCCAAAATCCCACCCTGTGTGTCCCGAGAGCGTTGTCCCAGCACTCCTGGGAGTGTGACCATTCCCTGTGAGCAACACCCTCTGGGGGAAGAACACTGTCCTGATATCCAGCTTCAACCTCCCCTGGCGCAGCTCCAGCCGTCCCCTGGTCACACAGAGCTGCAAAAAACGCGCAAATTCCCCCTCTTCCCACGCACAGCCCCTTCCTGCTGCAACGGGAGGGCCCTGCGTGGGGCCTGGCAGGCAGCTGAGGGGAAAAGCAGATTTTGGGGGCTGGAACACAGCTCTGGATCATCTGACAGAGCTGCTGTTCCTGTAAATCATTCACGCACGTCAGACCCCAGGTGACATTTCAGTGGCAGCCCCGTTAACCCTGACACTGTTGGTGAGCTCCCTGAAATCTTCTCTTTCCCTTTTGTTCAAACATTTAAAATACCTTCCTGCCTGCAAACCGTGGGATATACACACTGCAGCCAAAATCCCAGCCAGTTTTTATGGTGTAAAAAAGGAAAACAAAAGGCCCTGCGGTTTGTTCTGCCTTGTTCTCCTGATTTTCACAAAATGGATAAGTCAGACCACCCGTTTCTCTCGTAAATTACTGTTCCCTCTCACCTACTGGGGCCCAAAAAATGAGTAAGGATTGCACCAAATCCTCCCCAGGGATTTCCCTCTCCAGGCCGGTCATTGCTGGGAAGGACAAGCACAGCCCTGGATTTCCCAGCAGCTCCCACAACTTTTCCTTTTGGGCTGCCTGGGGTTTAAAATGTTTGTCAGCAAACTCTGCGAGGCAGAGCCCAGGGAGCCCAAACGAGAGGAAGCAATTAATGACAGGTTTTCCATAGAGAATGGATTATCTGTCAATAAATGTCAGCCCTCTGGGGAAAATGAGATCCACAAATAATCCCAGTTGGGCAGGGATTGTCCATCGAGGCAGCGGAGACTCCCCAGGGACACAAAGGGAGGGAGGTTCCCCCTCTCCAGCCACGCAAAACCACCTGAACCACCTCAAACTGAGCCCCCCGTGCTGTCACAGCGGCAGGGGCAGCTCGCTGTGGCTGCAAGAGGGAGAAAAATCAGCACCGCCTCCTCCAGGGCAGCACGGAGGAGGCTGAAATCCCGAATTTCACCTGCAGCGAGCGCCCCAAATCCCCACCCCATCCCCGGGACTCGCACCCCTCCAGCCCCGGCTCTTCCCGGTTCTCTGGAGCACGGTGCCCTCTCCCGGGAGCCCGGGGAAGAGCCAGGAGAGCTTGAACCTGGCCAGGAGAGCTTGAACCCGGCCGGGAGAGCTTGAACCTGGCCAGGAGAGCTTGAACCTGGCCAGGAGAGCTTGAACCTGGCCAGGAGAGCTTGGACCCGGCCAGGAGAGCNGGCCAGGAGAGCTTGACCCCGGCCAGGAGAGCTTGAACCTGGCCAGGAGAGGTTGGACCCAGCCAGGAGAGCTTGAACCCGGCCAGGAGAGCTTGAACCTGGCCGGGAGAGCTTGAACCCGGCCAGATCCCCACCAGGGACCCTCCAGGCCGAACAGGAGGGACAGGCGCTGGCCCAGGCAGCACCAACCACAGCCTGCAGAGGAGGCTGGGCAGGGACACGGAGAAGATCACAAAAAGATCAGAAGAACACAAAACCAGCGGGGGTTTGGCACTGGGGTGGAGGTCTCACCCCCACGGCTGGAGTTTGGGGGGCTGGAAGGATGAGCTCAGGTGGGGAGAAGCTCCAGCAGCAGATCCCTTTTCCTCGCCAGAGAGAAGATCGTGGGTATTCATGAGCAAACCTGTCTCTAAGGCAGCAGTTTCCAGAGGCTGATCACAGCGTTTGGGCTTGCCTGTGGTGTGATTCAGCCAGAGCTGCACAGAGCTGCTGGAAAGCTCCTGTCCCGAGAGCTGTGAAGGGAAGGAGCCGAGCAGCCTGGGAATTCCATCCCTGCTTCAACCCTTTGGATTCTCCCACCAGGAGTCCCCGGGAAACGCTCAGAAGGGCTGCACCTGCTGCAGAGGACGCCAGGGATGTGGAACAGCCCCAACATCAAGGCGAAAGCACAAATCTGCCGCGCCTTGAGCAGCGGGCAGCTCTCAAAGCAGAGCTGGCAGGGTGAGTCCAGCACCAGCCCCACATCCACCGGCCCTGGAGCCGCTCTGGGCTGACTCAAAGCGCTGGAGCCGCCTGGGGAGGGAGAAAAACAGGAAAGGTCAAAACAGCCTCGTCTTTGTGCAAGGGAGAGAGCAGGGCTGGGCTGGGCAGCACCTGGCCAGGCTGTGCTGAGGCTGGAGGATTTCAGGGATCAGCTCCCCACCCTGCTCCTCGCTCGGAGCCTTTCCGAGCAGCTTGTTTCGACACAGAATTCCTCTGTGCTCACCGCAGGCTGGACAAGGGTCTCATCGGTGCCACAAGGGCTGTGAGACACCACAGGAGCAGCTGGGTGGGACACAGAGCAGCTCCCCCAGCCTGTGACAAGGTTTGCAGCCTGTTCCTCTGTCGTGTTTCACACTCTCCCAATAATTCACCTCCCTCGGGAGCCGCAGGAGCTGAGGGGCAGCACTGCAGCCGAGCTCACCCCCAGGAACAAAGCCTTGCTGCACTCTGAAATCACTGATTCCTCCTGACTCCTGCCGAGCTGCCAGGGCCCCAGCACCGCTCCAGAACAGGAACCCAGGTGGAAAGGAGGAACCCAGGTGGAAAGGTGGAGCAGCCACCGTGGTTTCCAGTGGGCGTTTACTGCACTGTGCTCACACCAAACACAAGGGCAGGGCTGGGACAGGGACAGGGACAGGGACAGGGACAGGGACAGCAGCACAGGGGTGCTGCAATCACTGCTGGAACTGCATCTGCTGCTTTGTTTGACTCACACCAGAGGTGAGCAAGGGAAGAGGCAACAAGCAGGGCCAGAGTTCTGGTTTGGGTTCAGCAGCAGCAGAGAGCCCTGTGTAACTTTACTGAGGGCAGGGCTGGCTGCAGGGCGGGACTGGGGAGATGATGAACGCAGCCACAGAACCCTGGTGCCAGCTCTGCCCTCCCCGAGCAGCCCTGGAAACCTCAGAGCTCCACACTGGGAAGGTGGGACTTGCATTTCCCTAAGGATGGCACGACTGAGACACCCCTGAATGTGAACTGCAGGAGTGGGGGGCACCGGGGTTCTCCAGGCAGGGCATTAAAAACCTCCTTAAAGCAGTGCTGGATTCACAAATCTGAGGCTGATGCTGTGATTCAGCCCAGCCTCGCTGCTCACCCAGCTCCTCCTGCTGTGTCCCAGCAGGATCAGGTTGGATCGCAGCCTCCCCACCCTGCTGAGACCTGCACATGGATCCCCAGAGCTTTTCTGCATCCCAAACATCCACATCTGCTCCCTGATCCTCCTGCTCAGACCAACCCTACCACAGTCACACCATGGAGTGGGTGCAGAACTTTCCTTCTGCCCCATCTCATCCCATCCCAAACCATCCCATCCCCACAGAATTCCAGGGATGGGAAGTGAAAGCAGCTCCCCCCATCCAGCTGGTGATGCTGCACGTTTAAAAATGGAAATATAACAAGCACAGCACTGCTCTGAGGCGTGTTGGACCCACGTAACACATCCTGCCTATTCTGGGAAACAGAACTGCAAAAAAAAAAAGTAAATTGATTCATCCTTCTCCTCTCAGGATGATTCCAGAATTTTTGAGATGCAAGTCTAGAATTCAAAGGATCTTGAAAAAATCATTATAAATAGCAAACAAACACTTGGCTTCACAGATAACACAAACACTCTGATCCCATTGAACACATAATTGTCTCAGTTTGGTTTTTTCCTTCCCAAAAGCACAGATTTATCCCTGGAAACGTCTCCTGGACAGAGCAGCTTTGGCTGTTCCTGTGTGGTGCACCATCTTTCACTCCTTGAGATCCAATGCATTCCAGTTCATTGTCAGTCAGGTGCTCTTCCTGCTTTTCCCCTCGGAAAAGGAAAATTCCTAAGCTTTGTTACCTGAAAAAAAATTCCCTGGGTGAAAGACAGCACTGCTTGAGCAGCTGAGGGCGGTGGAGAAGCGGGTGGGGGAGAGACAGACACAACTTGAGCTGGATTTTCCCAGATCCCAGCCTGGAGCAGAACCTCGTGCTGCCACCCCCCGGTTTATTTTCCACTTTTCTCTTCTCTGGTGTAAGAGAGGACAGCGCAGGGAGCAGCAGGGATCCACGGGGGGCTGCTGGATTTTCCAAGGGCTGGAGGCAGAGCAGAGCTCCTCGGGGAACCCTCCCAGCACCGTCCTTCACGCAGGGAGCTGCACGTGGCTCAGGCGGCCGTCCAGGAGCGCCAGAGGATGCTTTGGGTGGTTTTATTTTTGGGGGGCCGGCCCAGGTTGTGCTCCTAGCCTCCCGTTTTTCTCCTGGGCTGCCTCCTGCGGGGTTTCAGGATGGTGTAGTTGGCGTAGCGCGTGTGCTGCTCCGACAGCAGGGGGACGTAGAACGCCCGCAGCAGCTGCGAGGACCTGGGAAAGCACAGAAAGGAAAAGCAAATCGCCCTGAAGGGCTCCATTCTCTCCTCGCTGGTGCCTCGAGAGCCGGCTGGAGCCATCGGGCACCGGCTTGAGAGCAGCAGCCTGGTGCCCACCATCCACAAGCAGCAGGACTGAGGAGAAAGAAACTTAAATCCCAGGTCAGGGAGGTGCTGTAGTTGCTGAAAGAAACCTAAATCCCAGATAGCAGCGACCAGGGGATCCTGGGGGTCACACGGCCCTGTCCCTCAGGGCACTGGGAAAGCGAAAAACTGCGTTTCCCTCCTGGAAGCTCCTCTTTTCTGTCCCGTCTTTCTGGCTGCCTTTCCCCCCACGCCCCTCCGGGGAGCAAAAAGCAGCTTTGATGGGCGCTGGCATTTTGAAGTTTGGCTCTTCTGGGGAAATACTGAATTACAGAGGGCTGGGCAGCTCTAAAAGCCACACTCACTCCAGGCCCTGCCAGTGCTGGGAGCTGGCATCCCACAGCCTTTCAAAAACTGGACCAGTGGAGCACGGAGGGTTTAATGATGGCTGGGTGAAATTAGCACCTTTGATTGGGTTGCTAATTGCTAAAGCTGTGCTGGCTGCCAGCATTCTGAATGAATGTATTCTCTCACTATTAGTGCAGTCCAGGTTTCAGTGTGAAGTGGACAAATAAAACATCCTTCAGCAGCAGCTCTGAGCTTTGTGAAGCTTCAAAAATTTGAGCAATTCATTGAAATCGGGGGTGAGGCAGAGTTCTGCCTCCTCAGCACCGCAGCTTCTCTTTTTATGTCTTTAAGACCAACTGGATGGGAAAACATCAACCCTTGCCAGCCACAAATGTAACCCCAGTCCCAGAAAGTGTGGAAAAGCAGCAGCACTGAAATTTGGATTGCTGAGTGCTCAGGGATGGCACACACTTGCTGCTCACTTCAGCTCTCAGTCAGGACATCAAATTCGAGCAATTTATTTTTTTTTAATCAGAAAAACGAATTGTGTTTTGTTTCCTCGCACTGGAGATCTTTCAGAAACGCAGCTGAAAAACAAAGGCAGGAACTGCCAGTTGGAGCTGCATCTCCCCAGGGGCTCCTGAGGCTCTCACACAGCCGTGCTGGGCTCAGCTGGGCTCACGCAGCTCCTGCACCCCCAGCTCAGAGAGAGGGAACCTTCACCTCCTGTCACCTCTCGGTGTCAGCTCAGCCACCTCAGACAGCAGATGGCACAGCGAAGGGGCTGGGTGACAGATGACAAGGAATATATTTAATGTTCTATTTGCATTTGCTGCTAAATCTGTCCCCCGGAGACGGAGCGCGTGGAGCCTGCATCAGCGCTCAGCTCCCGCAGCAAGGCCAGGCTGCTCCCAGCTGGGGGAGCAGGGCTCTGGTTCTTCCAGCTTTTTTTGGTTCTGAAGGGTTTTTGGGTTCTGAAGGGTTTTTGGGTGCTGCAGGACAGAGCAGCTCCCAGAGCTGGAAGCACAGTGATCCTTGCAGCTGAGCTCGTGTCTGTTTCAGGAAAAACAACCCAAAAACTCTCCCAGCAGTGGCAGAGGAAGTGTTGTGGGATGGGAGGAAATCCCAGGTGAAGATGTTCCAGTCCCCCCTTCCCAAATTCCTGGACTAACGTGGAATGGCAGCACTGGGTACCTGCAGTGCTGAGACACCTCCTAAAACTGCATTTTGTAACCTGGGTTTGGTGACAGCAGGGCTCAGAGAGAGGCACCAGAAGGGACAAGAGCAGGGACAGGTTCCAGTGACACCTGGGTGTGTCCCAGTGACACCTGGGCGTGTCCCAGTGACACCTGGGTGTGTCCCAGTGACACCTGGGTGTGTCCCAGTGCACCTGGGTGTGTCCCAGTGACACCTGGGTGTGTCCCAGTGCACCTGGGCGGGTCCCAGTGACACCTGGGTGTGTCCCAGTGACACCTGGGTGTGTCCCAGTGCACCTGGGCGTGTCCCAGTGACACCTGGGTGTGTCTCAGTGACACCTGGGTGTGTCCCAGAGCCTCCCAGCCACAAGAAGCTCATGATCAAAGCTCTCTGAAAACTCTTTAAGGTCTGCATTTCCTCTGGGCGCTCGATTCTGTACCAACACACACATTTCAGGAGTAATTCAGCTACTTTAAAAACAAAAATATGGGAAACAACTCGAGGAAAACACTAAAGCGATCAAGACAGCCTCTTATCAAAACAGAGTAATGCTATGTTCCAACAAGGTGACCCTATCATTAATTCTGCACTGAGAATTTTATATTTTTTTTTGATGGAAAACCCAAGAGTTTGGAGCAAGCAGACGGCTCAGCCCTAAAGAGCTGGAAAACATGTGCTCCTCAGAGGGGAGCTGTGATATATTTCCCCTTTTCTGTGCCAGATTCGGAGCGCTCAGCCAATATAGAATTAAATGGACCTTGGCAAAGCAGCTTCCTGAGGAGCATAATTAGCTGGTGGCTTGGAGTGCTCTCTAATTCAATTAGCAGCACCATTTATCAGAGCCAGCTGAGATTTACATTTGCACTTGCTGACGTCAACGGGAGACTCGCAGCGAGCCCCAGAAGCCTCCGGTGCAGCAGCACTGAACTGAGCTGCTGGGGTCATTTATTGCATTTATTTCATTTATTTTCACCCAACAAGAGCTGCACTTTGGGCTGAGCTGGGGAGGTGCTCGATGGGTTTGGGGTTGTTCGGTTTTTTTGGTTTTTTTACCCCCTGCTCTGCAATCAGTGAGCTGCAAATCTGAAACCTCCACTGAGCTCCAAAGATAAAGATAAAGCAGATGTAAGAGCACACAAATGTGGCTTTAAGGCAGAAATGCAGTTTAAGGGCAAATCCTCTGCACAAGGAGTGCCTTTGATGCCTCAAGAATAAAAAACTCACCGGCCACCTCCTTCTCCCTTCCCAAAGTGCTGCCCAAAGGTAGCAGCAGGTTCTCCTGGAAATTACAGCTCATGGAAGAGCTTGCCAAGGAAAGCTGTTTGTGTCAGCCAGCTGGGAACAGCAGAGCTCTCCTGGGAGCTGCTCAAACATCCTCCTCCTTGCCCAGCCCCACTCCCTGCAGGGCCCGAGGAGCAGGAAGCAATCAGCTCTCTCGTGGGAAGCACGAGGGCACTGAACTCTGGGTTTTTACAGAAGTTTTTCCAGTCTCTCTCTCTCTGGGGTGACACCTTTGTGACCAGAGCTCTGAAGGATTAAATCAGATCCTTGCACAGCTCAGGGCTCCCGTGCTTGCAGGATTGTAGGAACAACACTCCCAGGTTGACAGCCCTGATCCCACTCCCTGACAGCCTGGAGGAGAGCAAATCCCAGCCTGCTTCTCACAGAGATTCCTGAGCAGCACAACCACGGCAGAGCAGATTCCAGCAGGGATCTCTTCCGTGGATTCTCTGGTGCCAAATAAAGGTGTGGCACTGCTGACTGCCTCCTCTCTCTGCCAGCTTTCATAGAATTTTTCAGAGCTCATCCCCCTCTGATGATTTATACCTGTCCTGAATTTGGCTGGGACAAAACAGTGAAAATTCTCCTGGGAGGAGGTGACATCCACCTCGTTTCTTTGGAAAACAACCCCAAAAAACATTGCTTCAGCAGGAAGCTTTATAAAGAAATTGTTTATTTCTTTATAAAAATACTTCTCGCCACCCTCCTCACAGAGTTTCACCCTCTAAAGCAACTTAGGTCACAGATTTTGCAAGCAGGAGTTTGACAAAGGCTCCACTTTTCTGGAAATTGGATTCCAAGCTGGCATTTGCCCACGGATCTCTCCTCCCTGAACATTTTACAAACAGAAATGAGACTGCCACTCCCCATCCCTCCCTCTCTGAAGTGCAAATCCTACCTGGAAGCATCAAGGAATGGCTTGTAGGCAATGGTCAGCCACTCCTCTTTGTTGGAGGAGTACCTTGGCTCCCTCGGGCTCTCTGTCGCTGTGTCCAAGTCCACCAGGTAGTGGCACTTGGAGATGTCAATCTGCAAATTGAGAAAGCAGCAGCAAGAAATTCAAAAATCTGCAGGAGCACAGACATTTGGGGTGCATTTCAACCTGAAGGAACACAGATTTTGAGTTTATTTCAATCTGCAGGAGCACAGATATTTGGGGTTCATTTCAACCTGCAGGAACACAGATATTGGGGGTTTGTTTCAATCCGCAGGAACACAGACATTTGGGGTTCATTTCAACCTGCAGGAACACAGATATTGGGGGTTTGTTTCAATCTGCAGGAGCACAGATATTTGGGGTTCATTTCAATCTGCAGGAATACAGATATTTGGGGTTTGTTTCAATCTGCAGGAACACAGATATTTGGGGTTTGTTTCAACCTGCAGGAGCACAGATATTTCGGGTTTATTTCAATCTGCAGGAGCACAGACATTTGGGGTGTATTTCCTGTGGGTTTGTCTGTCTCTGTCACTCACAGCAATGAAAGGAGGGCTGCATTCCTAGCAGCAGGTGAAATGCTTCGTGCAGGACACAGGTAAGGTGATTTGAATGTTTTCAAGCAAAACCCTTGTGGGGCAATCCAGCAGGAGACCACATGACGAAACCTCCTCCTTCCAGCTGGCAATCCTATGTCTTATCCTTCCTTACTCCCCCAAACCCTTCCCTGAGGGATTTCAGTTCACTCTCCCACAAAATTTTCCTGCCAACTTCCTTGGCCACGCTTGAGATCCCTTTTCTGAAGCACCTTTGGGGTTTAATGTAACAATTTAGGCTGAAAACAATTTAATTAGGTGGATAGCAGATGGCTCTGCGGCATTACAAGTGAGTAGCAAATGAAATTACACCACAGGAAACGCAGCTGAGGATGCTGAATCCACTTCTTGCTCCATGTGAGAGGAACATTCCAGGCCCTGGGAGAGGTCCTGGCTCATTAGCAGAAGGACTCCCAAAGCACTAACCAAGTTTTTCTAGAAGTGGTGTAGAATCAGAGAAAGACAAGTTGCTGCCTCCAGGATCTCACTTGTCTCATCCTAAACACTGCCCTAAAAGGGCTGGGGTTTCAAATTCCAGTGCAAATCACATTTCCCTGGAATTTTCACAAGTTACAGTGAAGCCAAGGGTAATATTCCTCCTGCTCTGAGGGCCAGCACAGCACCTCTGCATTGATCTGGGGATTTACACACCCTGGCTGATGCACAGACCTTGAGATGAAAGAGTGAGTCTGCAAAGGATTTCTAAATTACATCCTCTCCTCTTCTGTTCCCCTTTCGTTTTCCTCCTCCCACTCTTTCTTTATTTGATGCCAGTGCTCTGCCAAGTGGAGGAGAGCTGAATTGGATCCCATCCTGACTGACAGGAGTGGGAACAGCACAGAGCTGGAGCTGAGGGCACATCTGCTGCTGCCGTGGGGTCTGGATGCTGTTGAAGTGAACAGAAAGGGGTTTCTAAGGGGTTTTCTCTGGAGGCAGCTGCTGTTAAAAGCTTTCAGGCCTCATCTGCTGCTCCTGCTTGGACATATCTTGGTGAGAGAGAATATTTCTTCTCTCTTTCTGAGCACTTTCAGAGACAAATGCACCTCCCCAGCTGGGCAAGTGCAGGGTAAGTGCTGCTCAATGTGATTAAGGAATGAGAGATTGCAAAACAAGATCAAATCACTCTTTCCCCAGTGTCTCATAGCAACAGGAACACTGAGGTTCCCTCTTCCCTTTCCAAGATACTTACACCTGGAACACTGAGATCCACAGCCATTCACTGCTTTTATCCATGGCTCAGAAAATCCTCCTGAACCATTTGCTTTTTCCCCTTTAAATGACCAACAGCCTCGTGCTGTTTAGATTTATCCCCTCTCAAAGTCCCGTCCAGTTCTTGCTAATTGTTCCTCTATTTTTCCTTTAAATCTGAGTGTGCTAAATCTGGGAAAAGATCTTAATCTCTTGGTGCAATTAGCAGGTCAAAAGTAAAGAGTTTTAACCCCCTGTTTAATATCTGATTTCTGAAGTCCTAGGCCCTTGAGCTTGCACGAGAAATAAGAAAGTTGTAGGGTGACATTAAGGAACAAGCACGAAACAAAAGTGTGTTTTGCTCTGTTAGTCACAGGCTGTGCAGCAGCCAGCTGTCTGTGCTAAAAATAAGCCCCAGTAAAAGATTTCATAAATTAAATGCACTGCAGCAGACAGCTCCTCTCAGGTGGGAACACGCCTCCTTCCCATTTCCAGTAACTGCATAATGAGCCTCAAAAATAAGAGTTTTAACCCAGAAGATTGCCAAGATTTAACCTGTTATTAATTTTAAAACATTCCTATTTGTGCACTGGTTTTGTTTAGTTCAACCAGGAAATAAATCAATAATACAAATACACATTATCTTAGCAGATTCCCACTAATGCAATTAAGTTCCAAATTAAGTTCCTCCTCCTCAGCTGAAAATATGATGAATAGTTTCATATTTAAAAAGAAATAAAAGAGGAAATTTTCAATTCCTGCTCAGTGACAAATATTTTCTGTGGGGGACTTTAAATTACTCATTCCTGCGCTCACATTAACACACTACACTAAACCCAAAACTGCAATAATCAGGAATTCTTGCTTCTGCTGCTTCTTTTATTATCATTATGTCTTCAAACTGGCAGATGAAAGGCAAACAGAAGCCACTCACAAGACTGGGGAGATTTCCAACTGCTGCAGAGGGAGCATTTTTGGTTTGGAACTCCCCAGGAAACAGAAATAGGGGAGATCCCCTCAGAGACATTGCATTAATTCAAATTCTCCAGGGAAAGACACCAGGAATGAACCCTTACATATCGAGACGGCTCCTCCTTGTTCTGGTCGTTCATGTCCGTGGGAATGATCCTGGTGGCCATGGGCCCCTTGGCAAAGGGTTTGGGCAGCTGGCCCCGGAATTCTGACAGGATGAACTGGAGCTGCCAGCTGCAGAGAACAGGAAAATGTGCTGTGTGGAGAGCACCAGAACCACAACCAAGGCCACCGTTCCCAGGGTGGCACAGAGCCCCAGGAACGTGTGGCCAATGTGCCAACCGAAACCCTTCAGAATCCTCCACCTGGACACTTTGATCCAAGGGTTCCCCACACCCACGTTCTGCCCCTCGTTAACATGCCCCTTGTTACCCACTGCTGCCAGCCACAGAGAAAAGCTCACAGCTCTCACAGGTGTCCTGGGAAGGTTGTGAGAAAGTGCAGAGAGAGAATGAAAACAATTCCTGCACCCTTTGTGGAACACGCTCTGTGTGAGCTACGTGCAGTTTGTCCCAAGATGTTTTCAAGAAGATGCTGTCCTTGAACATCTGAGGGTGTCACTTGCTAAACCAACACCAACCTAGTGCTGAACTCACCTCTGAAAGGACAAAGTTTCTCAAGAAATGTTTCATTTTGCCTCCTGGGGCCCCGAGTCCCTCCTGGCGCCATCCCAGCGCCCCTCAGTCCCCGTGACAAAGCCCCCAGCAAGCACTCACCTGTCTGGCAGGAGGAAGCTGCTGGGGAACCTGTGCCACTCCTTGCCCACACACACGTTGACTGGCCTCCCCTCTGGCACCGTGTGGATGCTGGGGTCAGTGGCAATCCTGTGCAGCTCTGGGTACAGGTCCAGGGGCCCGTGGTAACCTGTGGGAGGCACAAAATCATCATCAGGGTTAAAGTAAGGGGGTATTTCATGAAAGCCTACAAAAATTGTTTCATGCGTGAATTTTTAACTGATAATTCGTTGAACAAATGAACTGGTCTGTGCTAAGAAGTGGTTGGATTCAAAGCTTCCCCTCTTACCCTTGGTGCCCCTACCAGTTTTATTCACATTCCCGTCCTGGCTGGCAAAGGCCACCAAAACCCCAAAAACACTGCTGAGGTGGGGAGGCTCTGATTCCAGGAATCCCAATCCACCTCCACTGAGGACTCCTGCACCTAATTCAAGTTCTACACAGGAAAATGCTTTTCCAAGTGGGGTTATCTGTTTGAAAGCTGAAATATCTGCTTTAATACCAGTCAGGTTTTAGAGCTGAAAGAGTTTTTTTTATAGAGTTTTTTTTTGGTTTTTATTTTTTTACTAGAGCTGTGCTGGTGAAAAGTAAAGAGGATTTTTAAGTGATGTAATTCTACTGATCCATTCATACAT
>VXBU01004174.1:150175-164608 GCA_013400315.1 Bombycilla garrulus
TGAAAGTATAATTAATAACTAATTAATGGTGACCATCAGAGCCTATTCCTTCCCCTGCAGCAACAACAGCACCCAAACCTCTGGAGGTTCCTGATTCCTGCAGGCCCTGAGGCCACGGGCCAGGAGAGCAGAGGGCAAATGTGAAACACCAACCTTTGAACAGGGCCACAGAGCGTGACAGTGACAAAAGGCCAAAGAGGAGGACAGTCCCCAGGGCCAGCCAGTTGGAGGACACTGTGTAGTGTTCCAGGCGGTAGCGCTGGAAGATGAAGTGGTAACATTTCTCAGGGAAGAAATTAAAAAAAAAAGAGAGACAATATGAAGTTATTCCAACTCTGATCTGTTCAGCAAAATTCTCATTTTTTTCATAAAGCACTTACAACAGTGCATCCCCCCATCAGATCTCTGGGCTTTTTTCATTCATAACCATAAAATGCACGCAGAAACTCATAGGGTTTAGGCATATTTGAGTGATGATTTGGGTTTTTCAAGAAGTTTTCAGCTCTGTTATCTAGGAAGGCCTCTGGACCTGAAGTGCTGTCCCAAGGGCTCCAGCCTGGTTGTTCCCAGGTGAACCAGGGCCAAGAGACCCTGGCAGAAGTTTCCTGCACAGGCTCACCTGGTTTTCCAGGCTGGACAGAACTCCTGCCTAAAGCGAGCTCCATGGCCCACATTTCCAGAGTGACCTCTGCTTGTTTACCCTGCCTGCACAAAGCACAGCTTTGAAGTGGATAAAAGGACACAGAGCACATTCTGCATTCAGCTTTAAACACTCTGAAACTGATAAAAGAAACAACTGATAAAAGAAAAAAAATTGATAAAAGAAAAAATTGATAAAAGAAAAAAATTGATAAAAGAAAAAAATTGATAAAAGAAAAACTGATAAAAGAAAAACTGATAAAAGAAAAGAATTGATAAAAGAAAAAATTGATAAAAGAAAAGGCCTTTAGGTTTTTGTTTTGGGTTTGGTTTTTTTTTTTTCAATTAAAAAGCCTTCCTGGGAATAGCCAGGAGGAAATACATCCAGTCCTTGGTCCCTCCCTGTTCTGCAGGAGTGGTTATTCACTCCTTACCCTCAGCTGCTTTGTTTCTCTTGTCCTGTTTGTATTTTTCTCATAACAGCCAAATCCACGTGGTTTGGAGGGGCAGAGTGACAAGCTTGTCCTGCTGCAGGGCAATCACTTCCAGATTCTCAGCTGGGTGCTCCACACTGGGCAAAATGTCACCAAACAGCGGTGAAATATGCAAGAAATGTACACAAAACTTTCCTGAAGCCGTATTTAAAATAAAAATAAATTGACATTGCTCTGTGATGTTCTGGGAGCACAGAGGAATTCTCATTCAGAGCCATAAAACTGGTGAGATTCCAGAGCTGGAATGGAGGCAAGGACTGGAGGACTGGAACTCATCTGGGAATGACTGGAGATCCAGAGTGAGAGAGGCAAGGAGGAGTGACTGAGGGGTGGGCAGCAATTCCAGCACAGCAGGATGAGCCCAAACAGCTGGAACAGGCTCCAGCAGGGACTCCTGGCAGCATTCCTGAGCCTTTTTAGCAGCAGGAGATGAATAATCCTGAGCTTTGGGAAGGTTTATATCAGTCTGTATTAGTGCTTTGCTCTGTGAAGTGTTTCAAGTGATGTTTACTAAACATCCAGTGTTTGGCTTTTCCAAAATGTTCAGTGAAATTTCCCAAACATTTAAATGAGATCTCTTTGGCTTTTTTCAACCCAATGAGGGATTCCTTCTAAAACACATCAAAAGGCACTTCCCACATCCCTGCCCTTAAAGCTGAGCAGCCAAGGAGGCACAATTCCAGCAGCAGCTTGCTGAACCCTCCCAGAATCTCTTGGATTTTGTGTGGTGCTGGCACTACAGCACCACAACTCCAGGAATTCCCACCTGGGACTGGAGAGCAGCTCAAAGTCAATAATGGCTGGGAAATATTCTCAGCTATTTGTTAAGAATCACCGGAATTTACCTGAAGAGCAGAGAGAGCCACAGCACCCGAGAGACAGATGAGGGGATAGATGGGGAAGAGAAATCTCTCTTCTTTGTGGGGCTGGCTGAAGAAAATCAGGATCCAGATGTACATGGGAGCCAGGGTCAGCCAGTAGGGACGGCCCAGATTCTGAACTGCAGGAAACAAAACCTCAGCAAAGGAGTAGTGCAAGAATTCCTTCTCTTGCACAATCCTCCCTCACAGCCAGAGCCCACTCTGGAAACCCAAACACACCCTGTTCTGAGCACCCCTGCTGCTAAACCCCAGGGAACGCACCCAAACAGCCAGCAGGGCATTTTCCTCAGAGGATTCTTGCAGATTCCCACAATCCTGACAATTCCAACAGCCTCAGGAAGACCAAAAGCAGAAAATAAGAGTCACTGGATCCAACAAGACACAAAAGCCACCAAGAACTGCCGGGTCTGAACAGGCAGACAGGAGTGCAGGGTTTCCTGCTGGGCACTGTGCACACAAAGATCAGAAAGGGCCTCCTCAGGATCTCCCCTTCCCCTTCCAGGGGTTGTTCAGAGCCTGTTTGCCCAACCTGCACTGCCTCACTACAGAAATAACACCAGGAGAGGTCTCTCAGGCGCCTTCGCTTAACAGAGGAAATAACTGATTCAAAAATAACTACAATTACCCTGAATTTCAGTCACACTGTGCAGTGCTCTACACTGCCTGACAATTTTCAGTCCCTTTCCTACCCCTCTGCTGCTCCCAACAGCAGAGTTAAGCAATTAAGCCAACGGCATTTCACAGACAATAAGAACAAAGCACTTGGCAGAGCCGCTCCTGCTGTTAAGCACAAGAGCACCAAGTGAACAGCAGGAAATCTTGCATTTACAGGAGCTCCTACTGAGCTTTCACTGCTTTCTCAGAGTTCCTCACTCACAGCCAAGGAGCAGATACAAGCAAACACTCCTCAACGCACATTTTCAATGACAACAGTGTTACTGTTTGGTGTATTCAGTAAAAAAAAAACAACAACAGGGAGAGAGCAAAGCACTGACTGGACTGATGAATCTGCAGGCTGCTGCTGAGCCTGGATGAAATTTCCGTAGGAAAACAGCAGAGAAGAATTTACACTTCCCCTCTGGAGCCACTCATAAGTGTCATGTGTTCAAACTGATGTCATTTTATTCAAGAAAAAGCCCAATGTGAAGTAGGGAAAATTCTGGTTCCTCCTGTTTGTTTTTTTTTTTTGAACTCAGTATATTCACACCCATGGGGACAATTCCCAGAGCATGGGGAGCCTGGCAGGGCTCAGTCCTGGCAGCTGAAAAATCCTCAGAGTCCAGCTTTAATCCCAAAAGGTTTCTACCCATTTCCAGCTGCAGACAAGATGGGAACAACACCAGGTACCTTCTTCCCCCTTCAGGATTATTCCTGATGCATTAAATGTCAGAATGAAGCTTAGGGACCACACACCTTGTCAGGCTTGCTTATTTTTTAACACATTTTTTCCTCTTGAGGGGGAGGCAAGGAAGAATCCTGAGCTCTGATGAGCTCCAGGAACTTTCCTGGTGCTCCAAAGGTTTTCACTGCTCCCAGAAAGGAAAAGCTGCCCTTTGACAGGTGAACCCTGCCAGCTGCCCTGCACTCACCACGGAATTTCTGCAGCAGACACTCCATCAGACAGGTCAGAGGCAGCACCAGCAGGGCCAGCACAAAAACCACGTTGAAATTCAGAAAGCCATTGATGAAATAGAAGTACCAGGGTTCTGTACCTAAAGGGTGAGAAAAAAAAAGGAAAAAAGAGGTTTGAAACACAGGCATGAATGGATGGAGCAGCAGCTTTGGTCCTTCTTTGCCTGACACACTCACACCTGCCCAAGAAATTTCATTGTCCTCCTACTCAGAAATTATTTTTCTCCTTATTTTTTTTCACTGGAGGTGAAAATATTCAGTATTACATCTGCTGCTCTTGAATCCCAGACCACCCCAGCAGCCAGCAGAATTCTGTGGCACAGAGCTCCTCGCATTCAGAAGGACAGAAGGAAGCAGAGGTGGAAACCTGTAAAACTGGGAAACTTGACCCCAAATTCATTCTTTCTTGCTAACTGCAGCAGAGTGACACAAAACCACACAATTTCATACAATTCTGGAGTGAGCATGTTCACTCTGGCTTGGCAGGAACAGAAAATGCACCAAAAAGGATTAAGGAAAGGAGTTTGCATTCCCACCTTACCCCAACCAAGACTCTGCCACTAAATTCTGGTTTTGGTCCCTCCTTAGACTCAGCACTATTTAAATGTCCCAAATTCAGCCTGTTCTGACACAAACAGGAGCGAGGCAGCTCTGCCTCCACACTCAGGAACTGGCTGCAAGCTCTGGAGGATGTAAACTGAAAGCAGCTCCAGTCCAACTGTCATTTATTTAGACTGTTAATTCAGGATGCTTGGAGACCTTAACAATAAGGAATGCCAGTTCCTCTCCACACATTTCCCACTCTCTCGGTGTGATTAGCTCAATCAGCCAGTAAATGGCACGCGGGGGCTTTAATCACTGCACTGTTGTGACATGTGTCACATGCCACAGCAATTTCCTGCAATCACAGCCACTTAAACTGGGCCCGTGTTGAAATTAATCAGACAACTGAAGAGCAGCAAGGAAAACCCGAAACCTCTGCAGCTCCTACAGCCGAAAAAAAAAAAGGGGAGAAGCTGCACTGGGAATGTCACAAACATGGCACTGGAGTCACATTAATTGAACGCAGCTTGGGTTTGTAGAGGAAACCCTGAGTTATTAGCACTGAAAGCAAACAGAAATTATATAAATAAGTTCTAAATCTTTTAAGGGTAATTCCAGCCTGTCACCTTCATGGTTGTGATGGAAAGAAAGGAAATTCACCCTGAATTCACCTCTCTGTGCTCTGGTTTCTGATTTGGCAGCCTGGGGGTCAGGAGTGAAGGACACTTTATGAAACACAACTCCTTCACAATCCAAATACAGCCCAGATAATGCTGCTAATAAACAGATCAGCTGTTCTGAAGCACAGCTTCAACAACAACAAAAAAAAAGACTGCTTGCTCACATTTTTTTTTGCAGTCTGACTGAATTGCCCATAAAAAACAAGCACTGGAGCCTCCCCTCCTTCTCCAATGAGGGATTTTCTTCTCTGTGAGAGGCTAAAAGAAAATTAAAAGGGGGAAAAAATGAGAACAGTGCACAGCAGGCAAAAAGCACCAGGCTGGCTCACTGGTGACGCAGCCATTCAGAGGCACTCAGGCTCAAAGAGGGTTTTTATTCCTGGTACCCACACGGCTCAAGGTGAACTGAGACAGAAGTGCAGCCTCAAAAAGGAACAGCCCCACTGGGTGCCAGAGGTCGTGGCCCAGAACATCATCTGTGAGGCAGGGAGGGACACTGGAGGACTCTCCGTGCTCAGTGTTAGTGGAAATATGCAGAGCAGGAGAGGAGATGGAGCTTCCTGCAAGGATCCACATCTGGGCAGGTGTGGGACACAGGAAACACTGGTGAGAGCAGCGGGGAAAGAACGGCCAGGCAGCTCCTAGCTGGGGAAAACCAGCTGGAAGCACTGTCAGACCCCAAGAGAGAAAATGCTTTGAACTCTGGACTCTGGGAATGGCCAGAGTGAATCAAATTTAGCCACGCTGCACCTCGACCACAGGAATGGAGAGGGCAGCTCAGGCCAGAGCAGGGCAGCTGGAAAAGAGGTTTAAGATAAGGAGCCCCACCCCGAGTGCAGGAACTGCAGCTGGCAGGCAGTAACTAAGCTGCAATAATTTGGTCATGAGTCACAGCCCTCATTCTGATTCAGTGCTGCTACAATGAACAGTCTGCTCACTGAATTTCATTTATTCTCCCTCTGCTCAAGAACCAGGGCTCCACAGACCAAGGTGTCACATGAACACCTCCAGCACATTCCACCCAAGCTGAATAAAGCTTCCCAAAGTGGGACAAAACTCTGGTCACAAATTACGACTTCTTCGGATGTAAACACACAAAAACACCCAAAACCCTCAGAATCAGGGATGTACTCTTAGCAGCTATTTTCTCTTGGCTGTAGAAACCTAATCACTCCAGGGAAATATTAATTGCACACACAATATTTATGTAGAGGGAGTGTATTGCTAAAGACAGAAGAAAAAAAAAAATTAATTGAACCTTGTCTCCAAAATAGTGCAGTGCTTACACTGGAGATGATGTGAGTTGGTGGCTCTGTCCCCATCATGTGAACGTTGGGAAATCCCAGCTTCCAGAGCCAAGAGGGATTGGCCAGCCTTTCATCTCCCCTGGTAGTGTTATTTTTCCCCAGCAGTTTGAAGCTCTCTAAACACACAGCGTTGTCCTGGCCACTCTGCACTAAAGAGCAATTCCTGGCAGGCTCTTTTACTAGCCCGAGGATGTTGTGTGAATGTCACTGTGAATAAAACTCTTCAGGACAGATTGGTCCCTGGAGGCTTCTGGAAACAACTCATGCACCAGTGTGGAAAAGGTCAGGCACAAGCCCCTGCCAAAACCTATCAGAGACAGAGCCTGTAGTTTGCTTACAGAAAACTCCCAGCTCCACGCTTCAGAGCCTTCGTGCAGAGGCCAAGAGCCGTGGCAGAGCAGCTGCTGTCCCGCTGTGCCACAGCACAAGTGACAAATCACCACTCAGCACCACCCAAACCAGCCCCTCGACTGACCCAGCAAGGCCAGCTGCCAGAGAAAGCTTTGCTGCTGCTCACCACAGCTGAATCCCTCCTGAGCCCCTCCTCTGCCCCAGACAGAGCACACGGATGGTGCAGGAACCCTGTGGTCTCTGCCAGCCCTCCTGAAGCCCCGCTAGAAATTCATTTCCTGCTGCTCAGCTGGAGAAGTGCAGGACATGGACAGAAGGAAGTCTGGATTCTGCACCGCTGCTCACTGTCCCAAAGTTCTGCAGCCTGGCCGCGAGGAACAGCAGCCAGGAGCAGGATTCGAGCTGACAAACACACACAGGGCACTTGTGCACAGGCAGTGAGACATCTCCTGGAAAGGAAATGCGAACAAGAGCAGCACGACTCCCAGCGCGGAGGAAGCGGGCAGCGCATTGCCAGCTCGACAGAGACATCCCGCGTCCAGAAGCAGCAGCTGCAGCCTGTGGAGCCGGCAAGGCTGCTTTTGCTTCAGGGCACGTCAGGAAAAGCACTGCCAGTCAAGGGCCAGAAAACCTCGGGCTCCCTGCCTGGCCTGTTATCCCAAACTCACCGTAGAGATCAGGGCCGTGGGGGGTGAAGACGTTGTACAAAACGATGTTGAGAGGGGCCACCACCAGCTTCCCGTAGTAATAGCTGTCCACCACCACCAAGGGCACCTGGAAGAAAGCAGATTTTGGGTAAAGTGCCCCCAGATCCAGCTGGTTCTCCTAAAGGAACTCATCCCTTCTACTGCCATCCATTCCCTCCTTGTGTTGTTGCAGGCACTCACCAAAAACAGGATCAAGGACACCGCACACCAGTTCAGGAAACTTTTCCACCTCTTCTTCAGGATCAACAAGTCAAAGGCAATGGGAAGCCTGAAAGAGAGAGCAGCTGTCAGCTGGAGACCTTGAGAACCCCACTGCAGGTTCTGCTGTGCCTTCAAAGCAAGAACCACCACTTCACTGGCCTCTGCTTCTACTCCAGATTCACCACCCAGCTCGGGTTTTACCCATATTAACGCCAGGAAATCTCCCCAACCCGAGCTGTTCAAAAGCCAGGAAGCCTTTAGCAGTGATCCTGGCAGCTCAGTCCCAGCTGGGGAACCCCAACAGCTGAAAACCACGTGGCAGAGGGCAGGAAACTCCTCCTTACCCCAGAGCTGCGCTGAAGGGCCAGCCCAGCAGGGCTCCAGCAGCCACCCCCAGCACGGCCACCGAGGTCCTGTCCATGTACCAGCCCGTCATGGCCACCACCGTGGTGTACATGCAGAAACTGCTGGGGAGGAAAGCTGCAACACGAGGGGATACAGGGTCAGCACAGCTCCCCCACACCTCACACCTCACCCAGCACCTGCAGCACGGGTTTTACGGGAGTCCCACAGGGCCTGGGGAAACAGCACACAAGGGCAAACGGCCAAAACACCAGCCTCCTTCCTTTTAGAACAAAAGATGTCTGAGGAAAGCAGGCCAGGAGCCTGTTTAAATGGCACAGCATTATTAAAAAACACGAGGCAGCAACAGAAACGGGCTTGGAAGTTATAACACAGAGAGCAAAACTTAAATCAGCGCTTATTCTTGCTTATTATGCAACAAAGAGCACCCTGCAGATGTGATTTTCTTCTCTCTGGACCTGGCTTTGGTCATTGCCAGTGCCAAGCCAACTCACCTGCAGAAGCACAGAACATCCCCGTGCTGAGCACTAGGAAGGCCAGCATCAGCCTGCTCACATGCAGCCCAAACTTCTTGCACACAGCCCTGGGGAAGCAGCAGAAAAACCACAAAACAACCTCAGGGCAAAAATCAGCAGCACCCAAGGCATGCAGAACCACCAACAGTCCATGGAGCAGCCTGAGAGCTGAGCTGGGGGATTCCCAACACTCAGCTGCTGCCTCTGGCCTGGGATTTCAGACCCTGAGTTACACCAGTGCAAAACTCTGGATGGGGCCTGGCTTCTCCCAGTTGTGTTTGTGCAAATCTCAGGAGTTTGTGGCTGCAGACATCAATCCATCCACGGCCCTCACCCCCCAAAAAACCCCATCATGCCAAAAAGCCACAGCCCATCTCCTCCAACCAGAGTACTGACAAACAAAAAAGTCATGCAAGGTAGTGGTTTAAAAATCAGGAATCAAAAGGCAGCAGGTAAAACTAAAAATCCAGTTTAGACAAGATAATTGCCTGTTAGGGCTACTGATTTTAGTGGATGTAAACAGCACTGGCAGAGACATTACAGACAGCAGCAATCAATGTGTTCCAGTCAAATTCACTGTGATTAGCAAACACAGCACCAGACTCTCCTCAGTCTGCAACACTCCCACCCTGCTTGCTGCCAGCAGTGAGAAAATGAGTGGAGTCAACAAAACGCTGGAGTAGAGGTGTGGGTGGCAGATCTGGGAGTACAATTTTGTCCTAATTGTGGCATTCTGACCAACATCTCATTGAATTATCACGAGAACACGTATTTTCTCATCCACACACGAGCTCCAAAGCCTCAGTAACTGTGTATGTGACCCACACTGCTCCCAAACATCCCCTGCACACAGACTCTGACACTCACTTGTAGAAGTAGAGTTCACAGACGCAGCTCAGGAAGGCCAGGAAGCATCGCAGGAAATAGAAGATGAGAACCTAGCAAACACAGCCAGAGTCTGAATGAGACACAGGACACAAAACGGGCTTGTAAAGCACCGTGGGAAACCCACAAACCCTTGGAAACCCTCACAGGGAGGTCAATGTTTATCAACACACCGGCGTTTTATAAACACGAAGTCAATTTCAACACCAAACAGGATGACTGTTTCCCACACACTAAAGGCACGTTTCCTCCTCACGAAAGCAGCTTCCACACACACGATTTACCTTGTTGGTCTGCAGAACCCTGGCATGGAACCAGGCTGGCAAGGCATGGAGCCACAGGTAAGCATAGGAACGGATGGCATAGGCTGGAGAGTACTCCCATGTCTGAAACCCCTTCCCATAAATGAGGTAGTGTGTCTGCAACAGAGACCAAATAAATAAATTAACATGCAGCACACAGAGCACAGAGTTTTCCACTCCCTGCCTCTGAATCCCACAGCAAAAAATTTCTCATTGAAACAGAAGGATCAGCACAAGGTTCTAAATAAATACGCATTTGCACAAGCCAGCTGGAAATTGAAACAGAGAGCACAAGGTCCTAAATAAACGGGTATTTGCACAGGCCAAGTACGAATTCCCAATCCCAAGGGCAGGAAGGGACTCACCGGTTCCCAGTAGTTAAAGGTCTCGTCACAATCCGAGATGTTGCTCAGCAGAGCTGCACAGAACCTGGCCGAGATGAGACACTTGAAAGCTGTTGATCCTTCAGGGGCCCAGACGTGCCCTGCTTTGCTGCCGGATGATCTAATCCAGGGGAGGGAGGCGGGAAAAAAAATACAAATATGCAGCAGGAAGGCTCAGCAGCGAGACCAAGGCTCGCAAAGTGACAATGAGCAAAGCGCAGAGTGTGGCATTAGGGCGGGGGGAGGATGCCACAGGGAAGCACCATCAGGGCCGGACCTCGGCCCCACAGAAGGCCCCAAAGCAGCCGGGCCCCCAAAGCACCATCCCCACAGCACGGAGCAGCCGTGTGAACCCCGGCCCTGCTATCCCTGGTATCGCCGGTAGCCTCCCTCCAGCCCCGGTAGCTTCCCTCCAGCCCCGGTAGCCTCTCTCCGGCCCCGGTAGCCCCCTCAGCCCCTCAGCACGCACTCGTTCCGCGTCTCCTCGCTGCCCGCGGGCTCTGGCCGCCGCCCCGCCGCGTCCCCGCCGCCCGCCCGCGGCCGCTGCCGGGCCCCCTTGGCGGCCATGGCNCGCGCTCCCTTCGGGCGGCGGGAAGCGCCACAGCGACAGGGAACGACACAGGGACGGGGCCCGCGGCAGAAAGAGCGCTAACCCGCACACCCGTGTCCATCACCCACCCGTGTCCATCTCTCACCCAGCCAAGTCCCTGCAGCCAGGTCCATGGCTCACCCCGTCCCTGCCCCGCTCACCCATGTCCGAGCCAGGGTCCATCCCCGCCCTGTCCCTGCCCGTCCAGTGAGGAAATGGGGAACGCACAGACGGAGAATGTTCCTTGTTTGGCATTCCCTGCGCTCAGATGGGGAAAGGACAGCACGGGAAGGATGTGGAGGGGCAGGAGTGTGTCTAAGGAAGGGAACAGAACCCCAGGAGGAGCTGAAGGAGCTGGAAAGGGGCTCAGTTGGAGAAAAGGAGGCTCATGGGGGACCTTGTGGTTCTGCACATCTCCCTGCCAGGAGGGGACAGCTGGAGGGGTTTGACTTTGCTCCAGGGAACGAGGAGAATGAACAGCCTCAGGCTGGGCCAGGGCAAGGTGGACATCAGGAGGAATTTGTATTAGTAAAAAGATCAAATCCACTCTTACAGGACCCTTGGAAAGAAAGGCTCCATGTCATAAAACAAGGTTTCATTACACACACAGAACAGGAGAGCGCTTGGTCCTCACGAACAGAACTCCCACACTGAAAGGCGTGCAGCTGCTCAAAGCGCACCCACCCTTGTGACAGGCACTGCAGTAACACAGTGCTAGGTCCAACGACGTGCAGGTGACATTTCCCGGGTCAGAAACTGGCACAGGAGCTGCTGGAGCCGCTGCAAACCACGGGAGATGTTCTACCTCAGGGTCACACCCAGCTGCTGCTGTATTTCCTCCCGAAAGCGCAGCTGCATCTCCGCTGCCTCCCAGCAGCTCAAGGCTCTGTCACAGGACTGGAAAGTCACTCTGTAGCAGAGGCTCCTCCGTCCTGTCCCCGGCTGCTGGAAATTGTCCCTTAACTCGATGGAAATGACCGTTTCACCTGACACCTTCCTGGCAAGGGTGTGAAATGCCACTTCATCGAATTCCTCGCCGTCAGGCACCCAGAAGCTGACGTCGTGCACATAGGAAGGTGGATAGAGGGAAAAACTCTTGAAAAGCCTCAACTCTCCCTCAGGAAACTGGCTGAGGAAGCGCCTGTCCCACGTCCAGAGCATTCTCCAGTCGGATATTCCACACAGCAGCATGGCCAGCAGGTCCAGGTTCAGCGAGGCCGAGACAACAACCAGCTCACAGCTTTTTAATTCATCAGGAGCTGTCCTGATAACCCCCACACAGGAGCCTGAGGGCTCTGGCTCTGTCCCCACACAGAGGAAATGCTGAATTCCACCAAGCTGCCATTCAAAAGCAGCAAAGTCGTTTAGCTCAGTTCCAAAACTCGTTGCTTCCTGCAGGCTGATGCTGGGTTTGGCGCCAGAAACGCCCTGGTGAAGAGAATTCACGGTGGTTTTAATGTTATCCACCAACATCTGGACACAGCTCTCCTCTGTGCCCCTGCTAACTGCAAGCACAACGAGCAGCTCATGGAAAACAGGCATGGAGTGGGGAGTGATCCGACATTTCCTAAAAACTGGCCCAGAAAGAACCTGCAGTGTCCCTGGGGGAAAGGCTTTATTTTTTATTATTGCCTGAGCATGAGGCAGGAGGGAAGGCCTAAGATAAAACTGCTTTGGAACCGGGCATCCTTCTTGGACATTCTTATCTGTGTCCTGGCCAAAATGGGGAAATAAAACAGTGTTTGGCAGTGCCTGGGGCACTTCCTCAGTGCTTGGAGCCTCCCCTGGGCTCAGAGTGATCCAGAAGAGGCTGGAGTGGCAAACACCACTGGGGCGACCTTGGTGGAGCAGAGGAAGGCAGGAGCTGATGTGCTGCACTGGAAAAGCTTGGCTGAGCCCTGCACTGAGCTTCTCCTTTATTGTCCTCACTGGATGACTTGAATTCCCTTCAAGGAAACCCCTGTGGAAAATAAAAGTGCAAATTTACAGGCACCATCTGTGATTTCCTTCCTGCGGCCATAATTTGAGCACAGCAATTTGCCCAAAACATTAAACCAGGAACTACCTGACCAAAGCAAGTCTTTCACCCAAGGTGTTGCCCATTTTCAGGGCAGTGGTGTTTGTCTGCACGTTACAATCAAAAATTAATTAATTTGCCGGTAAAAAAGGACTTTCCAGTCACCACATCCACTTATCTGGTCATTCCCACCCAGAGCAGGAGAGCTGCTCCTGCCAAAGAGAAACTAATTCTAAAACTCACCGATTCATTTTATCCACGAGGACTTGTGGCACTTGAAAAGAAACTTTTTGGCTTCCCAGTTGAGTCTCACAGCTCACGGGTGTGAAACAGGGGGGTGCTGTGCTCCGTGTGAAAATGTGGTTCAAAGCACCCTCTACACTGAAGGATTTATCCTGACTCCTGAAAACACACAAAACCAGAGCAAAATCACTGATAATTTCTGATATTTAATGTGCCCCAAGTAGGACCAGCTGATGGCCAGAGGTCCCTGCCAGCACCAACCCCCAGTCCTCCTGTCTTTAGGCTGAGATTGATATTTGTTCTGAAATTGATGCTTTTGACCTTTAAAATCTTCAGATAGTCTTATTTTTAGAGGGTGCTTTGGCAGGAAGCTTGCATTTTAATCTTGGTTATTCTGCTTAGAGATGAATAAGAACTGCAGCTATTTTAAGGAGAATTTCAATGAAAATTAAAAGGAAAATTAAAAGGAGTTCCTCTTCAGCCAACAAGATGCTAAAAGAATATTCCATTGCTGGGGCATTTTAAGAGCACGAACATCAGAATTTCAGTTTTGCCACGTGATGGTTACCTGTAACCTGTGCACTTGTATCCGTGGATGGTCTCTGCTTGAAAAGGATGAACGTGGCTCAGGATAAAGCCAGCTCCTGCTGCCACAGCCACGATCTGCCAGCTGTTGTGCCACTCCCTCCTGGGCTGGTCCGCAGGAGTCCCTCCCTGGCCATTGCAAAGGGCCACATGAACCTCTCCCTCCTGTGCCAGCACTTCAGCGCAGCTGGAAGGGAAACCAGGCAGACAGAAAATTCCTGTCAGCACAGCCCGGCATCCGTCAGCACCAAAAACCCACCCGGAACGCGCTGAAAAGCCGCGCCACGGCCGGTGATGAACACGGAAATATTTCTGGTTTGCTCACCTATGGAAAAAGCGGCCAAGGAGCTGCCTGTTCTTCACCACCCCAGCCTTCCTCCCGCAGTGAGGGAAGTTGAAATAAATGCGATCAAATTCCCGTTCTCCCGGTGAAAAGTGCTCCTTCAGCTTGGTGCAGTCCACGGAAAACACAACCTCGGCTCCTGCAACAGCAAAGGCAAAGCAAGGCTCTGATGGCTATCAGGGAGGGGAATTTAAGAAAATAAAAAGTGGGAATGCAAATCCTCCAGGGCGTTTTTCGGGAGCTGAGAGCCGCCTCGAGCATTGGGAACACCAGGAAGCCCCGTGTGCTTCTCTTCGCCCTTTGCTCTCTTTCCAGGCGGCAGAAACTTCTGAAAACAGTTGAAAACAGCAGCTTCAGTACCACTTCCGCACTATTTCACCCCGATCGGATTTTAGGGCACCTCACCGTGCCAGTGCCAGTCCCTCCCCCGAGACGCCAGGGCGACAGCGATGCCGGGGGTGCCATCAAGGCGCTCAGCAGCAGCTCCGTGCCCGTCCCCGCTGTCCCCGCTGTCCCCGCTGTCCCCGCTGTCCCCGGCGCGCACCCACCGCTGTCCCGCAGCCGGCGGATGCTCCGCGCCGCTCCGCCGCGCCCGGCCGCCTCCTCCTCGCTCTCGTAGCAAGTGGCCACCACGTGCGTGGCCCGGGCCCCGCAGAGCGCCGCGGCGAAGGAGAAGTTGCCCTCTCCGAGCAGCAGGACGCGGCGGAGCGGCGGCGCCATGGGCGCACCGGCACCGCGCTCGCCGCCCCGGGCGCTCGCAGCCGCCGCCGGCG
>VXBU01004174.1:164847-184822 GCA_013400315.1 Bombycilla garrulus
AGCGGGGATTCGGGGAGCTCTCCCCGCCGCCGTGCAACAGGAAATGGGTGTTGCGTTCAAAAGAAAAAAAAAAAAAAGCTGTTAAAAAAACCGAGGAATGCTAGACTCACAGAAGCACAGAATGGTTGGGGTTAGAAGTTTAAAGCTGGTCTCCTTGTGCAGACACAGCTTTCAGTAGCCCAGATCAGGTTGCTGCAAGCCCCATCCTCCAAACATTTCCAGCCACTTCCCAGCTTTTCTGGGCAACCTGTGCCCGAGCCTCATCGCCCTCTCAGGGTGAAATTTACCTCTCAGGGTAAAATTTCCTATTAATATCGGATCTAACCCTGCTCTCTGTGGGGTCTGAGCCATTGCCCCTGGCCTGTCACTCCAGGCCTTTGTGAAAAGTCTCTCTCCATCTTTCCTGGGGGCTCCCGTCAGGTACTGCAAGGCCACAATTAGCTCACCCCGAAATCTCTTTTCCAGGCTCACCAACCCCAATTCTCTCAGCCTTTCCTCACAGCAGAGGAGTTCCAGCCCTCTAATCAATGTGGTGGCCTCCTCTGAACTCATCTTTACCTGTACCTGTAATTCTTTGACAATATTTGTGCTGCCTGAATGCCCAGAGGGGAGAAGGAGAGACAGAAAGAGAAGAAAAAGAGAAGAGAAGCGGTGGAAAGGTGCTGGAAGCATCATTAGGTGTCACATAATTGCAGGCGTAATCAAGGTCTAATGAGAAGCTCCCTAATTCCTCAACAGGGTGACACGAGGTAAATTAATTATCCTGCCTCATATATGTGTATGGTGCCTTTGAGAAGGATGGAAATTATGGTCTGTAATGTCAACAACAGCCAGGCTTGGGTGTCACCTGCTCCATGTGTGTGCCCACAGCTGCCCCACAGGACAGGGACAGGATAATGACAGAGGAAGGTTTGAAATGGGCAAAGCTGAGCTCCCACACAGACCCACTGCCACAGTTTGTGAGCCCTGGGCTGGGCACTGGGTCCCTGTGGCCTTGAGAGAATAATTTTTTCTATTTTAAATGATGATTAAGTGGCCTGGAGCGGTGTTGGGTTACTGAGAAAATAGTTACCACACAACCTTCCCGTTCCAATAATTACAAAAATGCCTCCAAACTTATATTCAGCCATGCTGAAAGTGAGTTTTCCTTTTCAGCACACTCACTGCTTTGGAAACAACCTGCTTCAGATTCCAGGGAGGCACCAGAGAGTGGAATTTATGTGTGCAGAACTGGGCTGGTCTGTCCATGTGAGGAGCTTCTCCATGATGTTTGCGCCTGGAGATGACAGAGATGTTTTCTGTCATTCTCCCCTGCTGGGCTGTGCTCCTGTGCCTCCCCAGAACAGGTATTTCAGGTCACTCAGGGAGTGGTTTTGCATTTCAAGTATTCTTGTCTGGCTGACCTCATCCAGTTTATCCCCAGAGAGCTTTCACTCGAAATTCCCATTTCTGGCTGCTGATTTGAGCCTGACGAAACCCCTCTGCTGTTAAAAATATTTCCCTCAGTTGAACTTTCTGGCTAAATTCTTGCTCTTTTACATTTACTTCCTTTCCATGTTGATTCTTTTAGGATTTGAACAAAAACCTCACCAATTTCCAGGCCACCACCCTGAGCTGGAAGCTCCTTTGTGCAGCCCAGCTGCTCAGTCCTGCTGCCCTGCAGGCCTCCAGGTGGAGAAGGAATGAGAAGGATGCAGGAAAAGCAAGAGAAACCCTCAGGAACCAGTGGTGCAGCGATTTCCCTCCCCAAGCCCCGTCACACATGAAAGCCATGTGGAAAATGTTCTTCCTGCTTTTTAATCTGTGCTGTTTGTAAGCTCTGTGCGTGTCTGGGGTTTGTTCTCGTGTGCAGAGGCTGTGCCTGGCCAGACAAGCCCAATTAACA
Source organism: Bombycilla garrulus (assembly GCA_013400315.1). Classification (NCBI taxonomy): domain Eukaryota; kingdom Metazoa; phylum Chordata; class Aves; order Passeriformes; family Bombycillidae; genus Bombycilla; species Bombycilla garrulus. Next base: position 166,733 of record VXBU01004174.1, read on the forward strand.
CCTTAGCTGGGAGAGCTAATTAGAACAGCTCACAGGAAAGAGCAGGCCTTGGAAATGAGGGGGGATTTGGGGTGTTTGGCAGTGACCCCACATCACAGAGTGCTCGTTTTCTTTCTCTCACCTACAGCCACAGAAGGATGCCCTCCCTGCTCAGCTGGGCTGTACTGATCCCTGCTGAGAGAACTTTTGTCTTAGCACCTATAAGGAACACAGAAAATAGGTCAGGTTGTGACTGAGTCTGATGATCTGTGCGACAGATCTGCCCTTTTTGATGATGGATTTTAGAAATTCCAGTCATCCAGACTTCCCTTGCTACCCCTTTGAAGAGAGGTGCTGAGCAGATGAAGATGCCTGAAAAGGACTTTAGCAGTGGTTTGTATCACTCAGCAGTGCTGCCATAAATCAGATTATTGCTGTAGACATCAGATCCTGCTCACTGTTTGAAGGGCACTAACAGCAGAGTTTCAAAGGGATGTGATTTGCATCATCAGAGGAAGATGTTTTCCTTCTCTTTGGGTAGATGTGTGTTTGCAGTTTTCACCTGCAGCTGCTCTGACCTGGCTGCAGCCCCTGGATGTTTCTCCATTACATGAATCATTGGAGAGATTAAAGATACAGTTTTCTTCCAGCCAGCTGTTATCAAATACCCACACTTCAGATGGGTTTCAATTGTCATGGAGCTGTTTCACCAGTTTAATATCCACGGGAGAAACTTCCCTGTTGCTTGTGAAACACTCTGAAATCCTCTGGCAGCGATGGAAGGAGAGAGAACACAAGGTGTGATGAGCAAAGTTCTCCTCAACACCCAGATAAGCTGTCCTGGACACGCCTGCCACCCAGGGGTGTTGCACCTTTCATCCACCTCTCCCAACCCAACCCAACCCCAAAACAAACCACTCCGAACTGCTTCTCCATGGTTTTATTCGTTAGTAAACTTACTCAGCATAAATAGTACGAGCGGCCATTCAGTACGGCCGGCACCTGGTGGAGGAAAGAGCTCGGGAAGGGCCCCGCGGGGATGGATTTGGGGACAGCAGAGCGGCCCCTACTTCCTCTGGGCGCCGGCGATGGCGGGTTTGTCCTCGCGGGTGATGGGGATGGTGCGCTCGGGAACATCGCTCTGCTTGCGGGGAGCGCTCACCGTCAGCACCCCGTCCAGCGACAGCGACGACGTGATGGTCAGCGGGTCCACGTCGTCCGGGATCCGGTATTTCCTGCTGAACTCCCTGGCGATGAAGCCGTGCTCGTCCTGCTCGAAGGGGAGGGAGGAGAAGCGGCTTTTTAACGAGGAGCGTTCGTCCCGCCTCAGCCGCGGGGTCCTCGCTTAAAGGGCGGCGCTGGGGAGTTGGGGCTCTCAAAGGAAAGGTTTGCGGGGAGTTGGAAGGGTTTGGAGGGTGAGCTGGACTCTTCAATGCTGCAGAGTTCACAGGAGGAGCTTTGTGCCAGCCAGAGGCAGCACCCCGCTCTGTGCTGGCATTCCCGAGGTGCCACTGCCAACCACGCCACCCCGGAGAGCCTCAGTGCCTGATTATCAGCTCCTGACCTCGCTGCTGGTTTATCTCCTTAGGCAAAAGGAATTCCTCAAATTGTGTCAGGATGGCAGGTGATCCCCACCAGCTCCAGGGAGCTCTGGATTTCCTGAGAGACACACTGCGCTCCCAGGCTGGCAATTCCAGGGACACAGCTGCTTTGGGGACAGGGGATGGGGACTGGAAAATGCTGTTCCATCCAGCTCTGGGCATGGCTTGGCATTTCTGCCTGCCCAGTGTCCACACGGGTCTCCAGAGCCAGCAGGGACAGGGATGGGCGACAGCAGAACACAACTTCTAAGGGTTACAAACTGGAAACTGGGCCTAGGAAAGGTAACACACAGGGCAATGTGCTGATTTGTTACATGGCTTGATTTTTACAGTTCATTTTTAGCTCACTGGACGCCTCCCTGCATTCCTGGCCTCTTCCCAGAAAGAGGGGAAGCCCAAAAATGCCCATTTCACAGATGATTTTCCAGTTCAGCTCACAGTTCATGCAACATCAGCAATAAACCTCCACCCTCTTGCTGCCCTGTCTGGGATCAGCTGGGGGGGGATTGCACGGAACATCTTGATTAAAAAAAAAAAGAATACAAATATTTGAGATGAGCACAGGATTGTTTGGCAGTCACCAGAGGTGAGGGAGCTCACAGTGAGTCCCTCGGTGGTGAAGTTAAAGCAGGGGGTACCTGGCGCTCCTCGTGCTTCCCGTGGATCTCGATCATGTCCCCGAGCACCTTCACCTTCAGCTCCTCGGGGGAGAAATGCTTCACATCCAGGTTCACATAAAATTTGTCCTTATCCAGTCGCATCTGGAAAAACCAGGAGGCGATTTCAGGAAAGAGCAAAAGCAAGGAGGTGGCTTCAGAAAAGAGCAGGTGAAGGTTTCAGCTTCAAAAAGAACACAGCAGAGTCAAGCTGGTCTCCACACACACACACTGACCTTTATTTTGGGATCTGATCTGAGTGGCTCCATCCCGGGCATTAATGCCCATCACTACAGGACCTGAGATTCTCCACCTGCATTGGTTAAAACTGACTCTTTTTCTAAAGCTGACTCTTTATTATGGCTGCTCCACTGGGCAGCCAGACCCAGGTCACTGAATCAAGAGGAACATTGTGCAAGGATTAAAATAATACTTTCACTCCTTCTGCTTGGAATAGCTCCTCAAGCTCCTTGTAAGTAAGACAGTTGACTTGCAGGACAGGCAAAAGCCTCTTGGCTCAGCCCCTGGAGGGAGGAGACGCCTGCTCCGCCATCCTCTGGGTCCTGGATCTTGTTAAAACGCTGCTTTTCTGGGCAGGGATTGTTTAAAATAGGCCCCTTTTCCCTCGGCAGCCATGGGCTCCTGCACTGCTTGACACCAGGATCCCACTGCCCTGGTGCTTTTTGCTCCTCGGCTGGGAGTGGGACGGAAAGTTTGGCACAGCAGACTGGGAAATTAGAGAAATTAGGGAAATTAGGGAAATTAGGGAGATGAGGCTTCCTGCTTTCCTCTGCCTGGGGTGACCTGCCACGCACACTGAGCTCGCTTTGCCTCTGTCCCCATCACTATGGCCGCACTTCCTCCATCCCAAACAATGCAGAGGCGCAAACACAGCACCCTTTTCCCCAGCCTTTTTCCTACAAAAAAAAAAACCCCAAAACCACCTACGAGCATCTTCCAAGCTCTCAGCTCTCCTGGGCCTCCAGAGGCAGCAGGCTGTGCCCCCAGCAGCCACCGAGAGCCCGAAGAAGCGAGGGTTACCTCCGAGAGTCCTGTCTCTAGCCAACTGGGCATCCGAAGGATGGGGGATCTCATCAGGAAGGGGCTGAAGCTGGGGGAAACAGGGAGCAGCTCCGACTCCGGCAGGTGCTCCCCGAAAATCTGGTCAAAGATACGACTCGGTGCCAACCAAGAGAAGAAAGGTCTGCGGATCAGGGGGTTGTGGATGGTGATATCCATTGGAGAGCGCCGGAGGAGCCTGGCAAACAACTGTGCTGCAGTGCGGTGCCGGGAGCGGGGACAGCTTTATACCCGTGCAGCTGGCCTGGCCTTCCACCCCCCCGAGGCCTCTTGAACAGTGGTGTCAGGGATTTTATTGTCCCACTCCTGGGCCGGGCCCTTCGGCGGTGCCCGGTAGCTGTCTGAGGGATTTGAGCGCGCGGCTGAGGAGGAGGGGGAAGGGGAGAGGAAGGAGAGGAGCCCAATGGGGCGGCGAGGAGAACAGAGCGGCGCGGCGCCCGCCCCGCTGCCCACGTGCTGTTTGTCCCCGGCCCCTTGGCCCGTGTTCCCAGCTGCTCTGGATGCCAGTGGGATCAATGCAGCTCCTATCTTCGGCTCACGGGGACCGGGACAAGGGGCTGTTGTTCCTGCTGCTGGCACCGCCACCTCGGCTCCCGCATCACCCGGCGGGGCTGGCCTGGCCCGGCGGCCGAGGGAGCCCCAAAATCTGGGCTGGGGAAGGTGCCAGGAGGGCTTTGCTGGCACGGCCTGGCCCTGGCACTGCAGCTCTGTGAGCCCTCACAGTGCTCTGAGTAAAGGATGGATCTCTCCACCAACGCCTCTTGTCCTTCACTCACCGCAGAGCACATTTTTCTGGGGGAAGACCCCACGCCGTGACCCCAGAGAGAAGCTGGGCATGGTGACGGCCTCCACGGAGCTGCATGGCACCCAGGGGTGCAGAACATCCCTGTCTGCCTCTGCCCCTGCACTGACCTGCTTTCCTGCAGCTCTCCTCCCAATCATTCGTGCATTTATTTTAATTCCTGCCTCGCCTGTGAACCTTAATCGCAGGAATGGGCTCAGCCTAGCAACTGTTGAAGGGCGAGAGCCTCTCTGCCTGTGAGAGCTCACAATTTAAACACGATTTCTGGCTCAGTGGCGCTGCCAGCTCTGCCAGCCCTTTGCAAAAGGCTCTGAGCCTCTTCCTCTCGGCTTGCCTGCAAGAACAGGGAGCTGGATTTGCCCTGTGCAGCAGCCCAGGCCATAAATACCCTCTCCAAGTGCCCATTACATCAACAGCACTGCACCTGCTCTCCCCACTGCAGGGCTGAAGGAAATCTCTGGTTTCAGGGTGTGCAGAGCTCAGCTGGGCGCTCCTCCCCGGCCGCAGCACCACCAGCCCTGCTCAGTAAAACTGGATTTACGCCCAGTTCAGGGCCTGGGTTAGCCGGTGATGTCTGGCACCAGCATTTCTCCACGGCTTTGTGCCAAAGCCCGCGCCAAGGGAAGAGCCAGCAGGGCTCAGGATGGGGAGGTGAGAGCAGTGAGATCCCTGCAACCCTTCACCACTGAAGGAACAGCAGACTGGAGCTCAGCTTGGGGAAACTCAGGCTCCTCATGTAGGGAACAGGAAGAATTTGAGCCCCAGGCTCACCGTGGGGCAGTGGGTGTGGGCAGTGGCTTCATCACACAACCTGAACAAGCACCAGCCACCCCCGGGGGCTTGGGGCACCAATGCCAGTGCCAGGGGCTCCCAGTGAGCCTGTTCCCATGAGCCTTGCTGGGCAGCAGCAGAGCCTGGGCTCTGTCCCGCTCCCTCAGCCCCTGGGTCCGGGCTGTCCATCCACTTCCTGCACCCCCTGCCCCAGAGGGACCCTCAGGGGCTGAGGGGACGTGCAGGGTGTCCCCGAGGTGTCCCTGGGTGCAGGCAGTGGAATGCAGCAGGAGCCCGGCCCGGCGTCCCGGGGCCTGCGCGGGGCTATTTTGGTCCATCTTTTTTATCACACACTCCTCCCTTTGGAATCCACCCAGCTGGAGCCTTGCAGCCCTCACTCGGAGAGGCAGCGAGGGCCGGGAAAGAGGGAAGGAAGGAGGGAAGGAAGGGAGGAATTCTGTCCATTCTCCCGGCATGGCCGCCCGCACCGTGCCCCACGCCTACCCCATGAGCTGCGAGTACGAGTTCGCCAACCCCAGCAAGATCTACGACCAGAACTTTGGAGAAGGTAAGGAAGGAGGTGGGACCCCGTTTTGCACCCTTCTCCCCTCTGCTGCAGGAGGCATGGTGGAATTTGGGGAGCCTGGGCTCCAGAGGAGGAAGCTGGAGCTGAGGAATTTTGAGTGGAGGAACCCAGATTAATTCAGAGGGGAATAGCCAGGGAATAGCCGGGGAATAACCAGGGAATAACCAGGGAATTGCCAGGGAATAACCAGAGAATAGCCAAGGAATATCCAGGAATAGCCAGGGTCTTTCTCTTCATGTCCACTTCTCCATCCATGCCCACTGCTGCCAGTCCCGTCCGTCCCTCATGCCAGCCATGCTCTGGCATTCGTGCACATGCTGNAGCCAGGGAATTGCCAGGGAATAGCCAGGGAATATCCAGGGAATAACCAGGGAATTGCCAGGGAATAACCAGAGAATAGCCAAGGAATATCCAGGAATAGCCAGGGTCTTTCTCTTCATGTCCACTTCTCCATCCATGCCCACTGCTGCCAGTCCCGTCCGTCCCTCATGCCAGCCATGCTCTGGCATTCGTGCACATGCTGTGAAAACATGGAGCAAAACCGCTCAGGGGAGGGGGGGGGAAGCTTTTCCAGCCGGGGGCATGTGGAGAAAAGCTGAGCTGGGGCGTTCAGCACAAAGCTGGGCAGGGGCTGGCCGAGGGGAAGGAATGTGGGCAGCAGCAGAACCATTCAGCACCAGCACAACAGCGTGAAAAGGCAAAAAGCTCCAAGGAAAGCCCTCTGGACAATGGCACACAAAAGGCCTTTAGTTCTTCAGGGCGGTTTCTTCGCCATCAGCAGTTTCCGTGCCCATCCCTGGCTGAGGGCTCTGCTCTGCACAGCTCCCGGTGCACCCACCGGGCCCTCCCCGTGCTCCCAACATGCGAAGCTGGATGCCAGCCCCGGGCTTGCTGGCAGCTGTGGCAGCGTGGTGGCACAGGGCCTGGCCGGGATGTGGCTCCGGGTGCGTTTGAGGGGCACAAAGGTGGGAATTGCAGCAGCTCCATCCCCGCTGCGCTGATGTGCCAAAGCCAAGGTGTTCTCCACCTCCCAAACTCCTCCTGTCTGCCGCTCCAACCCCGCTCCCTGGAAACTCCTCACTGAATCTCCTTCCCAGGTGTGTCCCCATCGGAGATTTTAGCCCCTGTCCTGTACCACGGCTACTACATCCGGCCGCGGATCAACAAGCAGCTGGAGAGGGGCACCTCGGAGATCTGCCTGAACGAGCACAAGTTCCAGGTGTTCCTGGACGTCTGCCAGTTCCTGCCCGACGAGCTCAGCGTGCGCACCGTGGACAACCTGCTGGAGGTGGTGGGGCAGCACCCACAGAAGGCTGACCGCCACGGCTTCATCGCCAGGGAGTTCACCAGGACCTACATCCTGCCCCTGGACGTGGACCCCTTGCTGGTCAGGGCCACCCTGTCCCACGACGGCATCCTGAGCATCGTGGCTCCCCGCACGGGCAAGGAGCTGAAGGCCAGAGTCAACGAGGTGAAGATAACTCAGCAGGAGCAGCCGGTGGGGAAAGAGGAACGGGCTGAGGAAGGAAAGGAGATGGAAAAATCCTAAAGGGCGCGGATCTGGGAAGGCGGGGGGGGGACAGGGATGGGGAATCCGCAGCGCCAGACTCCTGTTTCTCACCATCGGTGTTCAGCAGGGCCCTGAGGCGGCCGCGCTTCTGCTTCTCAAGGCTGATGGCTGGGGAAAAAAAGGGACTTGAAACTGGAAAAAAGAGTGGGACTGAAGCGTGAGTGACTGTAAAGCAAGTTTTCTCCTAGGTCAGGTCACCATACAGGGAGCTCTGCTCTCACCCCAGGGTCACTCCTACCCTAAACCGTGAGGCTGTGGCTCAGTGGACTGTGCTCTAGCCCAGAAGGGCACTGGGAAGAGAGAAAAGGGGATCCAGTGCCTGGCTTCTGAGCTGGAGGCTGAGTTTGGTGGCTGTGCAAGGTGCGTGTTGGTCTGTAAAAGTGCCTGCAGTGGTCAGGAGGAGAGAGGAATAAATCTGCCTCTGCTCTTCTCTTGTCTGCCTTGGATTCGTGTTGCTCCTGCGCAGCAGGAAGGATGGACAGTGCCCAGCTGGGACTGGGCTCAGCTGTGGGAGTGGCACCAGTGGGGATGTGGAGGGACCGTGGCCACCTCTGTGCCTCACCCCCCTGGCCCAGCTGCTGTTTTAGGCAGCCCAGAGTGAAGGGACCTCGAGGACAGGAGTGATGAGCCCCTGGAAGATCCCTGAGCATCTCCAGACCTGCGGCTGGAACGAGCCCAGGTTACTGGGGTGTAAATTAATGCCCAGCCACGGCCTGTGCCTGCTCAGCCCTTTAGTTACGGGCCATCCCTCACACACAGAGGGGCCTGAACCCCAAAATACTGAAGGGAAAGGCTCTGCTCACAGCCCCGTGGCCTGTCTGTGAAGGCAGGGAGGGGCTGAATGTGGCCCCTTGTGCGGACACTGTGATGCCACGTGAGCAATGTCCCCGCGGTCCCGTGATGGGGACAGGGATCGCGTGTGCTGCTGGCGCTGGCAGCTGCAGCCCCGTCGGCCCCAGGCCTCAGCGGGTGACAGTTGCCACCCTTGTGTCATCAGGGCCAGGGCAGGCACACAAAATGCCGCGTCAGTGGCTAAATTTGGGGGTGCCTGGCACGCCTGGGTGCAGGGGAGGCTCCAAAATCCTCAGGGGATGTAACTTCCCCCTCTCCTGTGGCTCTGCCTCCATCCCGCTCTGGGGCCAGCAATGTCCCCTCAGGAGCCCGCCCAGCACATCCCTTTGGGAGCTGGAACACGGCTATGAGGCGGATTTTTGTCCCCTGCCAGGCCAAGTGGGATCTGGAGCAGAGCAGAGCACTGCCCAGCTATTTTCAGCTCTTTTCTGCTTCCCAGGGCGCTGCCAGCACTGAGGATCAGTCAGAGGAGGAGCAGCCCTGGCTGCTGAGCCCAGTGCACAGCACGTACCCTCAGTGCCTGACCCTGAAGTAGAAACTATCAAAATTTAAAAAAAAAAATCACCTTTCCAACATTGTCTAAGTCATTAATAATAATTCCAGGCTGTTCCCTCTGCTGTCCCCCTGCTGTCCCTGCTGTCCCTGCTGCTGTCCCCCTGCTGTCCCTGCTGTCCCCCCGCTGTCCCCACAGCCCGTCAGGCTCTCTGGGAGCTGTGCCTGCTCCCATCCCCGCAGACACAGCCCGGGCAGGGAATGTGGAGTGGCAGCCAAGCGCTCCCCGGCCCTGCCAATGTTTTTGATNCTGTCCCCCCACTGTCCCCCCGCTGTCCCCGCAGCCCATCAGGCTCTCTGGGAGCTGTGCCTGCTCCCATCCCTGCAGACACAGCCCGGGCAGGGAATGTGGAGTGGCAGCCAAGCGCTCCCCGGCCCTGCCAATGTTTTTGATGCTTTTCTGTTTCTCTGGTGGAGCTCAAAGCACAGCTCCAGTATTTGTGGAAGAGGCTGATGGGAACGGGCTCCCAGACTTTTTTTTTCCTCCTTCCCCACAAAGCAACAAAGCCCGAGTTATCCCAGAAATCAAAACAGACGCTGCTTCATTAAAACAACAGTGTCTGTGGCAAGGCCAGACACGGAGTCTGCAGCTTCCCAGGCAGGGACAGCTCCTGGGAACACCTGGGCTCTGCAGGACCCTGAGAACACGGGACCAGCTCTGAATCCCAGCTGTCTGCACAAATCTAATCCTAAAGTCTGTGGTGTTTGTCCAGCCCCAAGCTGAGCAGCAGTGTCAGAGCGAGGCTCAGGCCGGGTCACAGTGCAGCTCACCCCGAGCCAGCTGGGACCCTTCCAAAGCAGAATCCTTCTCCTTCTGCCACTCCTGGACACGGCCAAGCTTTGCTGTGCCCTTGGGCAGGTGATGAACGGGGCTGAGAGCCTGGAGCAGGAACCAGGGCCAGCTCCTGTCACAAAAGGTGAATTAGTGCTGGGCACCCCTCGAGGGATCAGACTGCACAGAGCTGGGGCTGGCTGCTGGGGCAGAGCTGGGAGACAGGGAGTGCTCAAGAATGACATTAAAAGGAGGATCTTTCCTGACATCTTCCAGGGAGATCTCTCTGAGGTTAGGTCCCAGGAGTTACCTGATCCTATTCCCAGGGATGACCAGGGCTCTGGCCATTCAGGCTGGACAGTCTGCAGGGCTCTCACCAGGGCTCAGAGGTGAAATGCACATCCCTGATCCCATCTGACCCGTTGGGCTGAGCCCGAGAGCTCCCTGCAGCTCCTTGAGGCTGTGAGGGCTCTCCTGGGACCCTGCTGCTCTCAGAGGCACACAGCTGAACACTTTTATCCAGGCAGCTTGAAAGAAAATGGATTTCCTCTGTCCCCGAGGATCTCCACTGCCCCTGAGGAACTCCCCTGTCCCTGAGGGTTTCCTGTGTCCCCGAGGCTGTGTGGCAGTAGCAGCAGAGCTCGGCTGAGGGAGAACTCCAAGCAATCCGCTCGTTCACATGCCACGCGTTTTCCCGGAGGTGCGAGGATGGGCAGCAGGAGCCGAGCTCCCACCCTGGGGCTTCTCCTTTTGTCTCAAGTCCCTCCCGGCCCCTCTCGCATCAGCGCTGGGACGGCGCCGGGGGGGACAGAGGGACAGCGATGGCACGAGTGACAAAAGGCAGTTTTGGCCGCAGGGGGAACGCCCGGGGGCACGGGCGGACCTCGCCGGGAGCGGGGGACAGCTCCGGTAGATGGCACACGGGGCCAGCGCTCCGAAACCCGACACTGGCAGACACTCCCTGAGCAGGCAGGGGCCGAGCAGGAACCAGGAAATACAAGCTCAGCCTGTCCAGAGACCGCTCGGGCTCCACGGGCGAAGGAGCGACATGGGCAACCTGTGCAGCTGCGGCCGCCGCTGGTGAGTTCGGGCCCCTGCCGCCGCTCTCGGCCGCATTTTGGGAGCTTTGCGCCCTTGAGCGGGGCTCGCCAGGGCTCCGGCTGGCCCTGAGCCCGCACCTGGCCGGGGAGGGACAGGTGAGCACGGGGGCAGCGCTGGGCCGGTGCCCGTGGCGGGGCAGCACGGCCACACGGGGGGTTTTTGTCACAGCTCCGGGAGCGGCAGCTCGGGGTGCTGCGGCCGGCTGTAAGGAGCCGCTGGAAATCGCTGGCTGGAAATCGATCCTCATGCCACAGCTCCCCGGACAGGTAGACACCGCCAGGTGACCCTTGGAGGGTCCCTGGGAGCAGGCTGGGGTCCGGCCAGCCCGTCCTGCCCTCGGCCGTGCAGCCCCTCGCCCCGCCTGCGTCCGGCTGGGGTTTATTTCTGCTGGGGAAATCCTGGCCGCGATTCTGAGATGCTGCGGCTCTTTCTCCCCGGGAGGGACGGTGGCACTTTAATCCCTCCCGGCTCCTGCTGTGCCCCGCACCTCCTGCTCGCAGAGGAAGGGCATCGCTCGCTGCCAAGGCGGAATAATTTCAGCTCTGGGCGAGCTGCGAGAAGAGCCTTGAATATCAGACGAAGCTCTGAGGACGCTCTCTCTCCGACGCTGCGTTTGTTGAAAGTACGAGGAATTCTTCCAGTTTTTAATAATTCCAAGAGGCAGAGCATCACCTAGTGGAGGAAGGCTCAGGGGCTGAGGGCACCGAGGTTCTTCCAGCCCTGAGCCTTGAGGAGTTTGGGATTTAGGAATAGGAGTTGCAGGGGGGAGGTGGAAAGCTGGTCGCCCACCAAAACTCCCCATTTTTATTTCCTCTGCCCCGTGGCAGAGGGTAAAGTAGGCACCCAGGGCATCGGCAGGCAAGGGCTTGATCAGGAGCTGCCTGGGGCACAGTCTGAGGTCTTTAAAGAAAAGCTGTCACGGCAGATTTATTCTGTCTGGAAAGTTATTGATGAAAGAATTGTGCCCTGGGATCTGGGCCCCCGTGCAGGGCAGGCCCCAGGCTCTCTCCATTCAAGTGGCACTGAAGTGTGCCCAGACAGGGAGAGCTGCCCAAATCCAGGCCCCAGGATTGTGCAGGGCAGGAATCGGGATGGCTTTGGCACTAGGACAGAGGAGGCAGCGCTGGAGGAGCAGGGCCACGGAGAATTCTCTCAGGCTGGGAGTTCCAGCGCGCCTGAGCCGGTTTGGAGAGGAGGGGAGAGGTTTCCTTGCTCCCATTTCCCGTGGCACACGTGCCCCCGCTCCCGGGGAGATGCCTGGCTGCGATTATCCTGCAGACAGGAATAGCTGCAGCCCACACACTGCCTGCAATGTTCCCTCCACAAAGGGAGGCGGCCTGGAACGCCAGCCCAGCCGCCCGTCTGCCAGCAGGGAGGGGAGGGACCCGGCTGCTTCTGCCTCAGGAGGTGCTGCTTTGGTGAAATGCTCCACGTCTGAGTGCTGGGAGGAAGGGAATGCTCTGGCACACAAACCTGGGCAAGGAGGAGACGCTGCAGACAGGGAGGAGGAGGCTGTGAGAGCCCCACAAAGGGCAGCTGCTGTGAGCTAAACCCCAAATTCCTGGGGAGAACCCCCCAGGTTTTGCCTGTGAAGGCGGTGGAGCCGTGGCCTGCCCAGAGCTGCCTTTGCCTGCCCAGCCTGGTTAATCATTTCTGGCCATTCCGGAGCTCTCTGCCTGCATTCCCGGGGGTTTTATTTCCCACTGGAGTGCCAGGGCACAGCCTGTGCTGTCCCCTGGAGCTGCCCGGGAGAGCTGGCACAGCGTGGCCCTGCCCGGGGCACTGCCCTGCTCCCGGCTGCGGCCCGGTGAACACAGCTCACCCTGCGGCACACGCAGCACTCCCTGGAGCCCAAACGTGAGCCTGGAGCCCCACCTGGAGCTGCTGAGCACAGACACAGCCCCTGGGAGCCCCTCGGCTGCAGCCCTGGGGCCGCACAAGGGCTGGCACTGCTCCCCAACCCTCTGAGCGTGACATTTCCTTTGTGTGTCTGTCCCACAAAGGGACACGGGTCCCCTCTGCCAGTGCCAGCCCGCAGGAGCTCAGCTCCAGGCTCTGTTGTTCCAGCTGGGATGAATTTGGCTCCCGTGCTCTCCTGGAACAGCTCCGTGCTTGGCCTGTCTCTCTCTGGTCACACAGGTACAGCTGGGAGGAAGGTTTGGCTTGGCTCACAGCGAGGGCAAAGCTTGTTTGGTTTGGTTCCGCGCTAAGTGGAAAACTGAGAACAGGAAAAGTGTCTGAAGCCCTCGGTCAGAAGGGCCTGGGCACAGGGAGAGCAGCTGAGCCCACCAGGAGGGGTTTGTGCCAGCTGGGGCCGGGCCCTGCAGGCTGCACCTCGGGGCTGAGCTGTGCAAATGGAGCTGCCAGCCCCAGAGAGAGCAGTTCTCGTTCCTTGGGACGCTGCTGGGACAGGAGGGCAGGCAGGGACAGCTGGGGGGCTGTGGGGCGTGCTGGGGGTGTCCCAGAAGGAGGAAACCCCTCCCCACACCTTCCCTTCGGACATCTCCCCTGCAAGAGTCACTCGGGCTCTGGTGAGGCTCCTTGCTGGCCCTCCCTGGGCCTGGCCCGTTCCCAGGTGTGCTCTGGGTCGGTTTGGGGAGGGAAGAGGTTTGGGATTATCAGGGCTGATGGTGTCTCTCTGATTTCAGGAAGTGTCCTTCGCTTTTCAAAAGGAAGAAAGAAAAGCAAGGTAAGGATCTGTGGCAGTGCTTCGGAGGTGGAGTGGCAGAGCCCCTGGGGAGGGGACATCAGTGCCTCAGCCCAAGGTCCCCTCCCACGCTCCTTCTGTCCCTAACCTTCCTCAAGAGAAGTTTGAGGCAGCGTTTCTTTAAATCTTAAAGCGAGGAGGGTGATGTGCCACGGGATTTGGCAAGGGGGAGGGAAGGGATTTCAGTGGTGCCTTTAAAATAACCAAAAAACCCCCAAAACACCCCCAAGGGCTCTCAGCGGGGCAGGAGCTGCATCCACCTCCTGCAGGAGCTGCAAGCACTCCCCAGAATAAAGTGCATTCTTCAAGCTATGTCCTGTGGCCTTTGGACTGTGCTGGACAAAACACGTTTGCCAGGCAGCAGAGGAAATAACAAAATTAAAAGTGGACCCGACTCCTCCTAGGGCCTGACAAGAAGCTCTCTGTGCTGTGTCTGTGGCTTCTGCCAAGAACTCTGTGATTCCACCTTATTTTTCCCAAAAAAACCTTATTTTTCCCAAAGAAACAAGCCCAGGCTTTCTTCTTGCAGGCATCAGGGCGGTGTTAGGGTGAGGGAGCCTGATGAGCTGGAAATCTGATTTGTGCCCAATGTCCCAAGGGGGAGCAGTAAACTGTTTAAAGCTGATCCTCTGGTGTTTCTTTTTCAGGAGCTGATGTGAAGCACGAGACACAACAGCAGCAGCCCGGCAGGAAGGTAAATAACTTCCCAGAGGTTTTTTTTTTCCTAAGTGTGTGTTGAGAAGACAGATCTGCCCTGAGCTCTGCGGGCTGGGAGGACACGGGGCAGAGTTCAGAGCCACGAATCCTCTCATCCTTAAATGGGCACAGTGTCTGTGGCTTTTCCCACCCTTTTTTACCCTCTGAGGTGCAGTGGGAGCACTCGAGGTGTCAGAGGGCGGCTGGTGCCGGGGCAGGGCAGGAGCTGAGTTCCCCTGAGCTTTTTGTTTCCCCTGGAAGGTCCCCACGTACGATGATGTCCCCGATGTGCCCGTGTACGCCACGGTGAACAAGCCCAAGGCCGTGCAGCAGGAGGAGAACATCCACTACGCCGACATCCAGGTGTTCTCCAAGGCGCGGCAGCGCTCCGCCGCCGAGGTGAAGAGCCTGCAGCGGCAGAACGCCACGGAATACGCCACCCTCAACTTCCCCAGGGCCAGGCTGAAGTACGACAGCAAAAACGGGACCTTGGTCTAACAGACTGGATGGGCTCGCCCTCCTCCTGCAGCGGGAAGAGGAGCTGGAGATCCGAGGAAAGCTCACGGACGCGTCTGAGGGTTGGGAGAGGCGGCGTCTCCCACCTCGGACACTCTCACTGAGGAGTTTCCCACCTGATTGTGCCGACAAAAAACGCCTCCTCCCCTCGGGAGAGCTGCCCCTGGAGCTGGCAGCCCTTCCCCGGCCAGCTCTGTGAGGGGGAAGAGCTGGGGGAGGCTCAGGGCTGCAGGGAGGAAACCCCTGCTGTGATTTCAGGATTTGTGGAAAATCAGCTCCAGCTGAGCGCTGGCCTCGGGAATTCAGGAATTCAGGAATTCAGGAATTCAGGACTAAAGGGAAGTTTTGGCACAGGGTTTTGTGTCGGTGTTAAAGTTCTGAGTATAGCAATGGTCCAGACGGCTTTTGCCACTGGGCAGCACTGGCAGGGCACCCCAGGCACCAACTCAGGCCCCGAACCAAGGCCTGGCACATTCTGCTCCCCACTCGAGGTCTGCAGAGCAGATTTTGGGGCAGATTTTTTGGCAGTGTTTGGAGATGGTGCCTTGTACAAACGCACAGAACTTGGCATTTTACAGCTCAGCTGGCTGTGAAAAGCACAAAGGAGTTTAGAAATGGTACCTTTTATAAGCACACAGAACTCGGCATTTTTAGCTCAGCTGGCTGTGAAAAGCACCAAGGAGTTCCTGCTCGTGGTGAAAAATAAAGCTGCTCCGGGCTGGTGGAAGTGCTTGAGGACCAATCTTCCCATTTTTCTCTGTGTTTTAATGAGTGCCTGAGCCCCTGGAATGTTTTTTTTATCTCCCATTCCCTGAGGAGCTCCGGCTTCCACAGCACCCTCGGGGCTGCTCCTGGAAGTGCAGCTCATCCTAGAGATAATTCCAGGCTCCCATTCCGGTGATTTTTGCCCGTTTTCCAGGCTTTCCATGGGGAAATTTGGAAGCCACGCGTTCTGCGATAGAGATTTTCCCAAAGGCCTCGGTTTTGCACTGAATATTAAAATCCCCCGTGCTTCCCGCGGTTGCCGTGTGTGCCAAGGGAGTGTTGATGTATCATTAAAGATGCACTATTTCGTTTTAAGTGATAAATCCGCACTTGGGGCGAGGCTTTGCGGGGCTGGGGGAACTTGGGCAGGCAGGGTCCTGCTCCCGGGGCTGGGCTGGCTCCGATCCCGATCCCGATCCCGATCCTGGCCCCTCAGTCCCGGGGTGGAGCCAGCGCCATCCCGCCCCCGTTCCTGTGGCAACCGGAGACGCGCACCGGGAACAGGTAGGGTCGGGGGTGCCGGTCCTGGTACCCATCCCAAAATCCCATCCCATCCCATCCCAGTGATCCCATCCCATTTCCAGAGCTCTCTGAGTGCTCAGCTCCCCGATGGATTTGCTTTTCCCGCTCAGGTTCCGGGCTGCCGGGAGCTTCCCTTGGCGCTGAGGTGACATCCATGGGGACTCTGCTGGGCACGGCGCCCTGCCACCCCCCGCAGCCTCCTGCTCCCTCCGTGAGTCCCCAGCAGCCGTTCTGCTGTCCCTTCCGTGTCCCTTGGGTGCTTCACGAGGACTTTGGGGTGGGTGACACAAGTGCGGAGGGGCCTTTGAGCCCTCGGGTCACTGCTGCGCTCGCAGCCCCACAAACCCCACGGGGGAATTCCTGAACCACCCCCTTCTGCCTTTATCCCCCCCAACCCCAACTGTAGTGACCAGAAGTGGGCGAGCACAAGGGTTGGGGTCATGCTGGAAGTGGCCAGGAGATGGCAATGCCACCAACAGAGCTGCCACCACGCCTGGGCTGGGCCGGGAGGTCACTCACACCAGGAGCAGCTCCCAGGGCATCCTTTGGGTTTGGAATCACCGGGGAGACGATTCCTGCGGGAAAACTCAGGGAGAACTCTGACCTATCGTTCCTGTTAGTGAGTGGCTTCCTAAAAAAGTAGCACCGGAAGGCACCGGTGATGTAAAACTGACAGGAAAACACAACTCCTGCCACAAGCAGATGGGAATTTCGGAGCAAAACACAAAAGGGGAAGTGGAATTTAATTTTTAAAAGTTATTTTTAGCCCACGCACCCTCCGCAGACCCACTTGTGCCCCCACAAAGGTCAGAAGAATGGCTCAGCGTGTCCAGCCTGGTTTCTGTCCCCTGGCAGAGATAAGAAACCTCCTGCAGAAGCAAATCTTTGATGGGAAAATCTCTGAGCAGGACTGTACCTGAGCCTGGCAGGGAAAAGGAGAACGTTTGGAACATTTTGCCTTTGCTGTGCTGGGGCTGGGGCTCTGCAAGAGGGAGATGGGATGAAAGGGAGCCCCTGGGTCCCAGATTTCTGTCCCAGCTCTTCTTGCTTGACCCCAAAATCTCAGCATCCTTCCCTGTTATATTACAAATGCTCTGTGAATGGGTGTTTCCCATCCAAAAATCAGGGAAATATAACTAATGTAATAAATATAAATACATGTAATAAATTAATAGTCAAGGAGAGCATTTTAAAGTCCGCAGTGGAAGCTCAGAGTGTGTTCTGTCGGTTTTTCCCTCTAAATTAGGTCACTTTTTGTCCCATGGGGGAACCGCTTCGTTTTCCCACAAAATTTTATTGGAATTGCACAGGCATAAGCTACTCAACAGCATTAAAAAAAATGGGGCTAAATATTTATTTAATGGCATTTTGAAGCTCAAAAGTAAACGGGATCAAGGCTCCAACCCCCCCGTCAGCTCCAGCTTACAAGGCTTTGTGCAAAGCCTTGCTGTAATCTGTTATTTTGCTTAACAGATGTGGAATTAGAATTGATGAAAACATAAAAAACTCCACTCCCAAGGAATTAGGAAAAGCAGGGAGAGCAAACATGAATAATTTAAAACAGGAGGCCAGGGATCTGCCTCCTTTTGGGTTGGTTACAGAGGGAAGCGACCTGTTGCGTCTCTTTCTGTATTTTAGCTGTGATGGGCTAAACCAGTGAAATCATGCCATTGATTTTTCCTCAGGATGCTTCAACACTTAGGCAGGGGGAAATAAACTTTGTTTTTAAATGTCTCACACTTAGAAATGCTTAGTGAGATATTTTGGAACGTGAGGGCAGCAGGGTCGGTGCTGGCAGTGCTGCTCCTGGCTCCAGGGGCTTTCACCCATCCCTGTTTCATTTTCCTTTCTTTCTTTCTTTCTTTCTTTCTTTCTTTCTTTCTTTCTTTCTTTCTTTCTTTCTTTCTTTCTTTCTTTCTTTCTTTCTTTCTTTCTTTCTTTCTTTCTTTCTTTCTTTCTTTCTTTCTTTCTTTCTTTCTTTCTTTCTTTCTTTCTTTCTCTCTCTCTCTCTCTCTCTCTCTCTCTCTCTCTCTCTCTCTCTCTCTCTCTCTCTTTTTCTCTCTTTCTCTCTTTCTCTCTTTCTCTCTTTCTCTCTTTCTCTCTTTCTTTTTTTTTCTTTCTCTCTGTCTTTCTTTCCCCCGGGCACTTCCTGTAAGGTGACACCACCCTCGAGAGGCAGCCCAGAGATATTCGATACTTATTTCTGTGGTGGGTGCGCTAATTGATGGAGAGAACGAGCTGCGGGTTACGTTTCATTGTCTGAACGTTTTCTCTCGGGTTTGGGTGTTTTTGATCGGTTTTTTTTCATTGAAAAATGCAATGTTCAAACTTGCAAACCTCCCAGCTGTCGCGGCTGGCTCGCAGCTTCCTGTGGCTGCAGAGCGATCTTCTCTCTGTGCTTTGCTCCCCGTGCGAGGCATCATCACCTCCGTCCTTTCCTCCTCTTCTCTACCCCCACCCCGAGCAGAGCTCTCTGTATGGCGGGTTTGAAAAATCTCATATACACAGCGGGTTTGGGGAGGATTTTTTTTGTGTGTGTGTGTGTGGTGGGTTTTCTTTTTT
>VXBU01004174.1:184854-211172 GCA_013400315.1 Bombycilla garrulus
TTTGTTTTTTTTTTTTTTTTTTTTTTTTTTTTTTTTTTGAGTGCGGACTGGCTGGAAATGGATTTCAGATGTTTTTTTTCCCCGCGCCTGCATCTCGTAAAGCCGCGGCGTTGCCGTGACAACCGTGTGACATCTCCGCCCGAGCTGCTCCCTCCTCCCGCCGAGCATGCCCAAAGGCGGCCGGGCCGGCTCCACTCTGCCCGGGCGGCACAGATGGGACCATGAGCGCCGTTCCCCATGAGCCGCCGGCCTTTGTGCTCGCGAGGAAGAGGAGGGAGAGGCGCCCCGAGGCGCCGGCAGCTCGGCCCCGCGTCCCCTGAGCCCCCCGCCCGCCGCCGGGACGATGCTCGCCTGCCTGGCCAGGGGGAATTTGCTGGATATTCTCCAGGAGGGCTTCACCGAGGTAAAGCCGAGCTTCCCCGGGAAGGAGGCGGAGTGGTTTTGTGCGGAATTGTTCCGTTCTCGGTGCTGCGAGGGGCAGGGAAAGAGGGGAAAGCAGCGAGGTTCCTCACCGCGATCCGGCAGGACTTTGGTGAGGAGTTGGTGGCTGCTTTTACAGGCGGGGTTTGTGCTCTTCTCGCTGCTCTGCTGCTGTCCCGGGAAAGGATCTAAACTGGATATAAACTGGATATAAACTGGATATAAACTACTGGGGCTTGTGGGGCAGCGTTGGTTGTGTAAAATCCGCTTCTCTCCTGAGGGATGTGCGGTGTCTCTGTGTCTGGGGGTTTAAATTCTCTTTGTGGACTCACACTTCTTGGGAGAGGCTGACAAAAACTGTTTTGGGGTTTTTTCCCCCCATCTTTTTATCTAAATTGAATCCCCAGGGGACTGAAATTCAGCTTGGTGGGGGAAATGTAATTTTCAAAGTTTTCTTTATTTGCCTGTTCTGCTAGGAGAGTCATGAATCATAAAACAAGGACGTGCACCAAGAAACTCCAGAGGTGGGAATCCCGCGGCTGTGTGGGGAGTGCACTGGGACTTCCCTCTTTAGGGGGCAGAAAAAATGAGTGTTGTTGGATATTTATGGACTCAGTAACGCTCGGACAGCCCGTGCTGGAGCACGATCTGCTGTCTGTAAGCTGGGTAGCAAGAAAAACTGGGGGGGATTTGCTGGAACCACAGAGCGGCTGCTATTTTATTCCTCACTTGGTGGCAGGGACCTGGTTTTGTGGGGGTTTTTATTCCTTCTTAGAGCGCAGAACTCGATTCTGTTTGCTGTTTGGTGATCCCTCAGCCGTGCAGAGTTGTGCCTCCACCACCCCGTCATCCACGGAAAATTAACTTTGCACATCCCTGCTGGGCTTCCCGGCTCCGGTCCCCACCGGGAGAACAAACCGGGGGTGAAACCGGAGCCTGCCCCGCGCTCCCGGGATGGCCGAGAGGAGCTGGAACAGCTCCATCCCCTCCTCCGCACGTCAGGCTCGGCTTTAGCCAGCAAAGGTCTGGGTTTAGATGGAGCTCACACTTCCTGTGCTCGGGGGCAGCGCATCCTCCTCAGGCACAAATAGTAACTTATTTATTACTGACATAATTAACGATGGGAGCGTGCCCCGGTGGCGTTCGGTGCCTCACGCTGGCTGGTTTTACCCACGGGCAGCTCAGCTGGGGAAGAAACTTCCCTCTCCCACCATAAAAACAAACCCACGGCATCTCTGCCTCCTCACACACTCCAACAAAAGTAAAACCAAAACCAGTTTAGCCAGGGGAGAATCTGGGACTTGCCCAGGGCACTGGCAATGAGAGGGGAGCTCTGCCATTCCTGCTGTGACCGCCAGCTGTGCCTCCTTCCCGCCTGGTTTGCTTGTTCAGGTGTTTATTTGCACAAAAATGGACAAAAATGAAGGTGTCCCCGTGGCGAGGTGTGATCCCAGCGCAGGGTGCAGGCCAAACCCAACACAGCCCAGAGGCTGTGGGAAGTTCCTTTTGTTCCCTTGGCCTCTTTTCCCTCTGTCTCCATCCCTCCTGACTGAGGGCCACCTCAGCAGCCCAATTATCCTTAATTAGTGGAGGAGCAAGCAGCATCATTCGCTGTCCTCCCTGCTCTGCTGCACAGCTCACACCGGGCTGGCGCTCGCGATTCTGAGGAACCTCATCCTGCTCAAAGCACCCCAAAATTGCCGAATTATCACTTCAGGCCAATTCATTTCTCTTTCCCCCCTTCCCCTTCAGAGCCAGAGCCCTCTGGACGCTGTCACCTGCACACACTGAAGGCAGGATGGTTTTGTTTGATGCTGTGGGCATTAAAGCCCCTCATTAATGGCCCGCCCTGCCTTGAAGGCGTTTCCCTGCTGTTTGTGGGGAGCTGCGCTGCTCCCCGGCAGATAAATAATTCAATGCCACAGCTGGATGCTGCCCCGGGGACGCGGGGCTGCTAAAAGCAGGAGTTTATAATGAAAGGGAACCGCAGAGAGGGGTCTCATCTGCGCTGCCTCTGTCCATGTGGCCTCAGCCCGTTCCCCCTCCTCGGGGAAATGCAGTTTATTTATGTGCCGACACTTCTGTCGGCTCCTGAAAACAGATGGGGCGCAGAGAAATGTGTCAGAAATGTGTCAGAGCTCCAAGCTGCATTTTGACATTAACACACCTCCTCGTCTTCGAGCTGGAGGATCATTTCCTCTGGCAAACCTAATTATGTGGCTGTTTGTGTGCACTGAGTCATTTAAAATAACTATTTTCTTCTTTTCCCCCTGAGATTATGTTGAACAAACAAATCATTCCAGGGAGGACAGGGAGAGTTTAAGGGCCCGAGCAGAGGTTGTTTGGAAATCAAAACCTCCCAACAAAGTGATAAAGTATAGAGATAATTTAGTTAGTTATTGCTTTAAGAATAGTTTTTTTTTAGTTTACTTAGGGAGAGGAGCTTCTTTTGTCACATTATAGGGACCTTTTCATAAGAAAGAAAAATAGATTTTTTTGTGGCTTTACTTTTCATGAATAGTAGTTGTTTGTGAATTTGTAATTGTGAAATACTTCTAATTTTTACAGGTTTTTTACAGTTATGTTTCTGGGTTATGTTAAATTAACGGGGCAAGCTTTTTAAGGATGAGTTGTTTAAAAGCGAAGTTTCTTTTAATCTATTTTTATCAGCTCCTGCCCAGCTCTGTGCGGGCAGGAAGCGCTGCAGGGCTGTGTTCTGTCCCTCACAGGCTGTTCCATGGAATATTTCCCCTGCTCCTCAGCCGAGTGGGTAATTCCTGGATTTCCCTGCAACCCCTCTTTGTCACATCCTTTGGTGGGGCTGAGGTGCCCGTGAGGCCTCCCTGCACTGATTTGGGTTTGTTTTTCCGATTTTCTGGGGTGATTTTCTGGCCCTGTGGCTCCGCTGCCCTCGGGGCAGGGTCCTGATCTGTGACCAGAAGGTCTCGGCTGTGTGATCTCAGCAGAAGGAGCTGGCGCTCACCCTCTCCGTGCCACCAGGGCTATTTATAGGATTAATAGGATTCACCATGGAGAGCTGTTTTGACTTCTGGCTCCCTCATCCTGCTCAGCCCGGTGCTCCCTGGAGCAGAGTCCCTCCCTGAGCACGCCAAGCTCTGCTGCTCGGTCCCCCAGCTTTGTTTTGGGGTGAGGCTGGCAGAATTTCACACTTTCCCCACCCTGCTCAAGCCACGGGGACGTGGCTGGGCCTGAGGAACCCTTTGAGCCTTTCCAGGTTGTCTGAGCTGCCTGGGCTGCCCTGAAATCCCTCACAGACAGCACCGACAGCACAGCTGGGGCTCCCCACGCCTGGATTTACCCCCAATGTGCTGTATCAGACCATTCCTTGCTCTTTTATCAGTTTTTCCCCAAACCCTGGTGCCTGGCCAGCAGTGGGACTGCTCAGCAAGGGAAGGATGTATTTGCTGCTCTATAGGATTAGGGGTGGAGCAGCCAGGACTCAATCCCTGCCGTGGTGGCTAAGCCAGGCTGTGCCCTGGCAGGGTGAATTTACAGAGCATTTGCACAGGAGCGCTCCCAGGTTCCTGCTTTTCAAACCATTTCACCAGGAATGTGGAGATTATTGCAGCTGCTTCATGGGTAGGAAGAGGTAAAGGGGACGCCACGCTCCCAGCAAGGGATTCAGAATTGTGTCCTAAATGTGCCTGTAGGGCCCTTCCTCCTGGGCCAGGGAGCCTCCCTGGGCGTCCCTCCCCTCTGCAAAGTCCCTGCCTGCAGGTTTTGGAGTTCTGAGGAGATCAGGCTCCTCTCGGAGCTGCCTGGCCCTGCCTGGGGATGGGGATCCACTGCAGGGGGAACGATGCTCCTTCTGCACCATGGATGTGTCAGGGCAGCGTGCTTGGGCAGAGCTCAGCCTTCCTTTGGGCGTAGTGGAACCATTTGACAGCCCAGGGTGAATCATGTACTCGTTTTTAGAGCCCTTTGCATTCAAAGCTCAGCTTTTTGCCAGCTTTTGCCTTTATTTTTTGCCTGTAGCTGGCACAGAAACTCTGCCAGGGTGGGAAAAGGGCCTCAGGTACCTGCTGAGCAAAATGCGAGAGGTGCTGCTGCTTCAGGGTCTCACATTTGCGTTATTAAACCCTTTCACAGCACAAAATTAATGAAATATCAGAGTATTTAGGCACAGGTGGGACTCACTTCATCCTGCTCTGGAAGTTGGATGACTCTGGAATGGGCCCTGGCAGTTTGTGGCTTTACAAGAAGTGAAAATCAAAGTGGCAGAAATAATTTAGGGAGTTTGGATGGATCTGGGCCTTGCTGCTTACACTTAAGCTCTTCCTGTTAATGGGTGAAGAGAAAAAGGTGGAAAACTGCAGTCAAAAATTCCATATCCTGCTGGAGAGCTGGGCACTCTGAAAATCAACACCTGCTTTAAATTAAGAGTTTCATTAGTTAATTTTATGAAGGAGAACTCCTGTGGGTGCTGTTGGTCATTCTGGCATCACTGTGGCCCTAACTGGGTGGTTTTCACTGTTGGATGCATCTCAATACATTGAAAAACATAAATCACATTCAAGCATCCATTTTGAGAGGGGAAAAAAATATTTTGCTGTCTTTGAGAGCTGAGGGAATTATTTTCTTTGCTTGGGAGTTTGTGCTTTCTGCTTCTACAAACCAACAACAAATAAATCAGTAAGCTGGAGGAAGGCTGGATGGAAAATTACAGTTCCCATCTAATTAAGGTAATGTCAGAAAGCTTAGAAATCGTACAGGGCCTCAACCAGCACATCCTGATGCAATTAGGCTGCTGCAGACCTTTGGTTCAGGGCCCTGGGAGGGAGGAACAGTGAATTCCTTTCATCCTGCGAGCATGAGGGCTCTTCGTGCTGACCTTGGCAGACCTGGGGCTTGGGCAGTGGCCACAACAGTGCAACAAAGGGAAATCAGTGTAAAGAGCCTCAAAAATGTCATTCTAGCAGGATGATTCCCTAAATCAAACAATAATGAAGGATTCGAACTCATCAGAGCAGTGCACAAAGGGAAATCAGTGTAAAGAGCCTCAAAACCATCATTCTAGCAGGATGATTCTCTAAATCCAGTGATAAGGATGGATTCAAACTCATCAAATTAATGTAGAGAAGGGATCTGTTTCTAGAAGGAAACAGGGTCACAGGATCCACTGAAAGATGAGAGTGAGCAGGGCAGGCCCTCCTTGTTAAAAAAAATAAATTATTTTCTCCATTCGTTCCACACCAAAATGTGCAACATTTTAATCTCAGTGAGGTAAAAATTAACCTCATGTGTCCCAATCTGTAATTTGTCCATGGAACTCTTTTGGGATGTCCTGTAGTCCCTAAAACCTCACTTTAAAAATCTTCTCCTGCCCTGTAAAGTCTTCCAGAGTGAGAGAAAAACACCCCACAAAGCTCTGCCTGGGTTCCAGCTCCTTTCGGGTACAGCTTCTGCTCTTCCCCATGGCAAGGTACAGGTAAAAGGGGCTTTTTATGGAACACAAAGCTGTGTTAATGTAAACAGGATTAAGCTTAGCTCCACCATAATCCTAAATAACGGGTGTTCTGTATAGTAAACCCCACACCGGGCTGGTTTTCCTCTGAAAAATTCTGGCTTTGGAAGAAGTGTTGGTGAGGAGCTGAGCAGCGTGAGGACTGAAAATTCTGAGGCTGGGCTGAGCAGGAGCCCAAACCAAAGTGCAGGGGAAGCAGGAACACCTGAGACGTGTCATGCTTGTTCCCAAACCTTTTATTTTTTGAAATTTTGTTGGCAAAGAGGAGCTGAGACCTGTGTGAGAGTGGGTGTTGTGATGCCTGCAGCCCCAAATGGGGATGGAACCTGTGGGTTTGGGGTTTGGGGCATTTCTGTGGGTAAATGAAGGATAAAACCTATGAGTTTGCGGCATTTCTGTGGGCAAATGGGGTGGAACCTGTGAGTTTGGGGCATTTCTGTGCGCAAATGAAGGATGGAACCTGTGAGTTTGGGGCATTTCTGTGGGTAAATGCAGGATGGAACCTGTGTGTTTGTGGCATTTTTGTGGGCAAATGGGGTGGAACCAGTGAGTTTGGGGCATTTCTGTGGGCAAATGCACAGTGGTTTGTGGGGTTGGGGCATTTCTGTGAGCAAATGAAGGATAGAACCTGCGGGGTTGGGGCATTTCTGTGGGCAAATGCAGGCTCAGGAGTGTTTTGGTGTGGTGAAATGGGCTGGGAAGAGCTGCTGCTCACAGGGCAGGACACATCCCAGCAAATCTTTGTCCTCCCTGTGCTGGAAGTTGATACCTGGAGTGTTTTCCAGGGTAGGTGGCAGGAATGGCGTCTAGCCAAGCAGCAAATCTCCTTGCTGTGATAATAGGGCTGTGTTGAAGCAGCTGCCCTGGGGCTTGAAACAAACAAAATCCTCAGGGGGGGAACAAAAAAGTCACACTTTTTTGAGAGGTCTGAATGTGTGGGTTTAGAGGTGTGAATCTGAGCACCGAGGCCTCCTGGCTGCGTTGAAGGCCTGGAGGTTCGGACCACAATGTCTTTGTTATTCGCCAGCTGAGGGAGAAGTGAAGCATTTTGGGCTCTTCAGCTTCAAAAACTGCCCTTGGGGTTCCTGCTGAGCAGCTCAGGGGCTTTGTCCCCTCATGCATTCTACAGCACTTTGCCATTTTGAGGTCACTACACTTTTATTTCTGATAAATTTCCTTGGTAAGTTCAGTCACATGCTCCCCTCAGCTGGCAGCAGTGACAGCTCCCTCCCTGCGTTTTTGAGTTTTGCAGCAATCCAAGGCTCCTGCTGAAGTCACTCAGCCTGCCAAGTTTTTGGGTACAAAGTTAGGAAATGCCCTTCAGTCCAACTGTCTGAACGTCTGCAGGAAAATCTTATGTTTAATGGAAAAAACCCAAAACCAACCAAGCGAGTCTGTTAATGAAGTGTAAGTCTGCAGAATTACAGCAGCCATGGGAATGAATTTGTCCTGGTGACATCCCAATTCCATTGCCTCAGAAGCTTCCTTTTAATGCTCATTGTTTAAAATGTAACTGCTCTGGGGTTTAGGAATGGCTTTTTATTTTTACTAATAATAACAGTGTCAACCTCCTTCTGCTTTTAAGAGATAGAGACTAAAAGCTTGCCAAAAATTCTTTTTTTTGTGAATGCACAAGGAATGTTCTGAGAGAAGGAACAGAAAACAAACTGCTTGGTGAAAGGGTTTTTCCTTTAAATGAGACAGAAGTGCAAGAGCCACAGAGACTCCTCCAAAAACTGCATTTTTTTCTGCAGCCTGAGAGGGGCTGTGTCCTTGGGGAATCAGTGCCAGTTCCCAAAATGATTAGAAAAAGTAGAAAATAAAGATTTCTGGCGCTGAGCATTGCTGCCACTACAGCAGAAGCTGCAGATCCCCTCCCTAGGGCAGGCCAGGTCTGCTCCAGCAAAGATGCACCAGATCTGCCACTTCTGCTCCCTTTTTTCCCAGAGCCACCAGGGCAGCCCCTCAGCCCCTTGCAGCTCCCCAGCCTCTGCTGAGTGAGCAGAGCTGCCTCAGCACAGGTCCAGGCACTTTCTGAACCAGCAGACCGAGCCATGTGTGATTAAAGTTGGATTTCCTATGTCAGGATAATTAAGAGCGGGGCCGTGACCAGACTGTGACTCTGATGGGCTGTAAAAGCATAAACTCTGCCTGGCACTGCTGAGATCATATGGAATGGGGGCTTAAAACCTGCTGCATGGGCACAATAATGGGAAGCTTAGTGAAAAGGGAGGTAATCCCATAAATGGATCAGTTTGTTTACCCTCCATGTCCCACTGCAGCTCTGCCCGAAGGGATTGCAGCCTTTGCAGCAGCCCTGGAAGGGTTACAGGGAGGGGGATGGAAAGGGAAAGGTCACTGGGATCTGCTCTTTGCCTTTGGGTCATTTTTGCCAGATGGCTCCTTACAGTGCCCAGGAGCCTGAGTTTGAGTTTCCCTGGTCTCTCAGACTGCCCAAGAACCAGAATTTGAGTTTCCCTGGTCTCTCAGACTGCCCAAGAACCAGAATTCGAGTTTCCCTGGTCTCTCAGACTGCCCAAGAACCAGAATTTGAGTTTCCCTGCTCTCTCAGAGTGCCCAGGAGCCTGAGTTTGAGTTTCCCTGCTCTCTCCCACACACAGCAGGCCCTGTTCCTGGCTCCCAGGGCCCAAGGCAGCTTCCCTGCGTGCAGGAATAGAAACTGGGCCACTGCAAGTGCTGAGGCAGCTCCCAGGACGTGGAGGGGCTGTACAGTTCCAAATGAGCCACGCTGGGAGTGTGGCAGAGGGATGCTCTGTCTCTTCCAGGAAAGCTCCCCTGGAATTGTTTAATGGGCAATAACTCAGGGTTCCCTGCTCCTGCACTGTGGGTTTTCTGCTTCCTAGATATGAAAATAGCAGGGCTGGGACACACAGTGAGCAAACCGTGACCCCCAGAGCGAGGAGATGATGTTTGAGCTGCTTTGGCTCAAACGCAGACGAGATGAAAAGCTCTGTGCTCAGCTCAGGAGTCCTGCCCTGCTCCTCCTCCCAGCCCGGCCCGCGCTGAGCTGCCCTGCAGCAGGCAGGGATGTCAGCCAGGCTTCAGGATGAGACCGCTGGTGCTTGTTTTCCTGAGATCTGCGAGGATCAGAGAGAAGAGTGAGATCCCCGCCGCTCCCCCTGCAACGCAAACATTTTGTTCTCTCTTCCAGCAACAGCTGCAGGCCTATGTGGCCTGGGTGAATTCCCAGCTGAAGAAGAGGCCGGCAGTGAGGCCAGTGCAGGACCTGAGGCAGGATCTGCGGGATGGGGTCACACTTGCCCTGCTCATCGAGATTGTGGGTCAGTGCTGCCATCTGGCCCTGTTTTTCCCCCTCAGCTCTGGCTCCGGTGTGGAGGGGCTGCCTCGGCTCTGGCATCTGTCAGGCAGATGTTGCTGGGGGTGGCAGAGCTGGAAAACAATCATAAATCAGATCATAAAAGCAATTCTATTAAAGCCCTTATGGTTCAGAGGCAGTTAGAGCAGATGGGGAAAGCTGGCGGGGCACTGGGAGCTCCCAGGGCTGCCAGGGACTCAGGGGGTGGTTTTTGGGAAGAGGGATTTGTTTCCCTGGGCAGGGGGACAGGGAATGGGGTGCAGTGAGTTCACTGTGCTTGCTGCTCCTTCCTCCTCACACTCAGCCCCTGCCCCAGAGGGGGACAGCTCTCCAAATTCTCCCGACTGGGTCTGTGCCTCGTGCTTCAGTTCTTCCAGCTGAGCCCTTGCCGTGGAGTTCAGC
Organism: Bombycilla garrulus; assembly: GCA_013400315.1. NCBI lineage: Eukaryota > Metazoa > Chordata > Aves > Passeriformes > Bombycillidae > Bombycilla > Bombycilla garrulus. The sequence continues at coordinate 194,499 of VXBU01004174.1, forward strand.
CCTCTGGGGTCCCTCAGGAGCTCACAAATCCTGCCAGAATCCAGCCCCCAAAACCTTGACATCACCCCAAAACAGCCCCAAAGCCAGTTGGCAGCCAGACATGAGGCCCCAGCAGCCCCAGCAATCCCTGTGACAGTCCCCAGCGAGTTCCCCTTTCCAGCTCCATTCAGTTCTCCTCTGACAGAGCCTTTTCTCTTCCTTCAGCTGGTGAGAAGCTGAGTGGCATCGAGGTCAACCCCAGCAGCCAGCAGGAGATGAGGGAAAATGTGGAGAAAGTCTTACAGTTCGTGGCATCCAAAAAGATCCGCATGCACCAGACGTCAGCGAAAGGTGCGTGGCCCTGGGGGTGATTTGGGCTGTTCAAATCCTGCTTCTGGTTTTGTTTTCTGTCCAGCAGGTAATTTATGAGTAAATTAATGTGTCAGTTTGTGGGGCAGAGGGGATTTTCCCCCCCCCTCTGGTTTGGTGAAGGTTTTGGGTTGAAAGATGGACAATGCAGAAAAAAAAGACTTTTTTTTCCTGGTTCTGAGCACTCGGAGGCCCAGGTGGTGGTGTAATGAGGAATACAGGCTTGGAATCTTTCACCAAAAGGACACATAAACCTGCTAGAGTGAAAAGAGACATGGAAAAAATATTTGTGGCTCACTGGAATCCAAGAGCTGGAAACAGAGGAGACACAAGGCACAATCACATGTCTGTGGCGTGGTTCAGTCAGGACTTTGAGTATCTCTGACTCAATTGTTTTGGCAAATCTTGGTCTGGAAGAGCGGCTGATCTTTGCCATGACATCAGTGTGCTGGAAAATACTTGTGTGATATCACTGAACATGATTAATTAACATTTGTAGGGTGCTGAAAAGAGTTTATGGCACAGGATGCCACCACTGGAGAAGTGCATTGCTGTTCTGCCTTTTGGGTTTTAAAAAAGGGAGTTCTCTGCTAATAAAGCCAGTGGTCAGTTTTAAAAAAAAGGGAATTCTCTGCTAATAAAGTCAGTGGTGAGTTTTAAAAAAGAGAATTATCTGCTAATAGAGCCAGTTGTCAGTTTTAAAAAAGGGAATTCTCTGCTAATAAAGCCAGTGGTGAGTTTCAAAAAAAGGGGAATTCTCTGCTAATAAAGCCAGTGGTAAGTTTTTAAAAAAGGGAATTCTCTGCTAATAGAGCCAGTGGTGAGTTTTAAAAAAGAAAATTCTCTGCTAATAAAGTCAGTAGTGAGTTTTAAAAAAAGGGAATTCTCTGCTAATAGAGCCAGTGGTGAGTTTTAAAAATACGGAATTCTCTGCTAACAAAGCCAGTGGTCAGTCCTCAGTAACTGCTCTGCTTCTGAGTAAGCATTCGGTAATTATGTGTTCAGTAATTAACTGCTGGAAATGGCCATAAAGGGAGGCTCCGGGCTGCTCAGGACTCTGAACCTGTGCTCTGGAGGTGGCAGCACTTTGCTGTGCTGAGCTGGAACAGCCCTGCTGCCTTTCATCACCTTCACCTTCAGCCACAGCTCTTCCCTAACCGCCCAAAACCTTGCCTTTTGCAGATATCGTCGACGGGAACTTGAAATCCACCATGAGGCTGATCCTGGCCTTGGCCGCTCACTTCAAACCGGGCTCTGGCAGGGCTGGCACCCCCGGCTCGGGGGGCAGGAGCTGGGCAGCAGCCCCGGGCAGCCTCCGGCCGCGCTCGGCCGCCGCCGTGGCGCAGGGAGCGGTGGCCGCGCTGGCCGATGTCCGGCAGGACGTGCAGCACTCCGGCCGGGACGTGTTCAGACACAGGCAGAGGTGAGGGGCTCTCCCCTGCTTGTGCGGGGCTGCCTTGGATTCAAACTCGGATGGAAATGGAAATAAATGTGGCTTTGTTTTGTTCCTGGCGGGAGGAGGCTCGTGTTGTGCAGGAGAGGGGGCACTGCGCTGGCCCTGCAGGTTTTTCTCAGGTTTTGCGGCAAAACAGCAGCTGGGTCTGTCTTTATCTCGCTGGAACAGAACAGAACTGGGCTGCTCCTTCTCCCCACGCTGCCCTTGGTGCTGTCTCCCTGGAGATGTTCTCATGCCGAGCGAAACAAAAGTCAGATTTTCACCCCAGAGGTCTGGGAGCTTTATTTCCAGAGCTGAGGGTGTGGGACAAATCCATTCTGGCTCCTCAACTGCTCATCCCACTGCTCCAGGCGGCTGCTGGGTCCTGGGGGGGCTGAAAATCCACACACAGGGGAATAATCCTGAAAATGCCGTTTGCCCCTGGCCAAAGGGGCTGTGTGGGTGACAATAACAATAATAGCAATGACATTTAACTGGGAGCCAGGGGCTGGGGTTTCATTTACACGCTGAAGGTCATTTGCCCATTTGATACTGGCTCCAGGGAGCACCCATGAGACAGTCTGGAAATGAGGCTGAAATGGTAAATTCTGTTGAAAAATGAAATGTTAAAGGTTTCCCTTGTGAAGGCCTTGGAGTTCTTCAGGAAATCCAGTCCTTGTGCTGTTTCCTTGCACTCTCAGAGCTTCTGGAGTTTTCAAGTCACAGAATTAGGGATGAGTTTAAAACAACAAAGCCTGCTTGCCTGTTTTCCCTTAACACCAAGAGAATGGGGATCCCTGACAGGAAAACTGGCATTTTTCCAGCTGTCTCCTCTTCCTTACCTCCTTCTCCTCAGCTCTCCCCCCATTCTTTTTGGAGACAGAAGAATTCCAGCTGCCCCCAGGTGAGGCTCCCCTCATTTTGTGACTGTCGCCCCCAGGAACAGCAGCATGGATGAGGAGATTGAGAACCCCTACTGGAGCGTGCGGGCCCTGGTGCAGCAGTACGAGGGGCAGCAGAACGTGGCCCTGGAGCCTTCCAGGTAAGGAATTTTATTGCCAAGACATGTCCTTTGTCTGCCACGCTCTAAAGTGCCCGTTCTCACTAAAATCTACTCAGTTCTGATGGAAAAGGGCATTCCTGGTCTGCAGGGTGAAAGCTCAGGAATCAACGTGAAGCAGTTTTCTGTTGTTTTCATGGGTATAGGGGAGAAAATGAGGCCAAAAAAAGGGCTTTTAAAGAAAAATTACTCAAGTGAGGGAGCTGATCCAGCTGATCCAGCATGGAGAGCTTGGTAGCAAAGGGAAGCCTCTCCCCTTCCCCACAGAGAACCAGAAACCACTCAGAAGAGCCAGAGCTGTTACTGAACACCCTGGAGCTCCCTCTGGAAATGGTGCAGTGCTCCAGTTCACCTCCTCTGGAGCAGATCCGAGGGCAGGGCTGCACGTTCTGAGGCTCCTGTTCCCTGAAAGCCCCAGCTCTGCTTTTCCACGTCCCTCCCTGCCTGGGCTGTTCACCGAGTGCCTCGCTCCCGTTGGTGTGGGAGTGAGGAGCTCATTTGCCAAGGACAGATTGCCACTGACAGCCTCTCAGCAGGCTGGACGTTTCCCCTCGCATTTCTCAGGCCAATTTTTATGCTCCACAGCACCGATAATTCTCTACGTACCTGAAAATTTAGGTTGCTTTGCGCAGCAGAGGAGAAAAACACAAGAGTTTGTGTTTATCCGCCGGTTTTGCTGCGTGTCATTGAGAGCGTGTTTATAAATAGACTTTTGGAGGAGTGTGGGGCTCCCAGGGAGCCGGCGCTGGAGCAGTGCCTCCACATGATGTCAGCAGTGTGCTTTTGAGGCCGGCCTGCCAGGGGGGAATGTAAAAATCCTGCTCTTGGCAGCAGCGTTTCGTGGATAAGGCCACAGGACCTTGGCACCGGCTCCTGAGCCGTGAGCTCAGGAGTGCCACGTTCTGCTCCCTGCTCTCATCCCTCAGTTTAAGGCAGCTGCAATATTTGATGTATTCTTCTACGCTATCAGGTGGCTGCTGTTTCCTCGTATTTTAGTATTTTGGTGGTAAACAAAAATCTCTCTGTGCATCCTGCATTTTTATTTTGTTTTATTTTTCCCCATAATGCCGTGAATTCTGTGCCCACAATGCAATGGTGATATTATTGCTGATAGGGCAGAACACAGCCAGAATCTCTCCTGAAGTGATCAAAAATCAGGAGTGTTCTGCCCCTCCAGCTGCTGGGGGTGTCTCTGTTGACACAATTCTGCACGATGAGAACAAGACACTTTCTCTTTCCTCGCGGGGAGAAATGTGCTTAGCTCAGTTCGGAGAACTGGCTGGGAGAAACGAGATGGTTTTAATTATTTTTTAAATTAGAGAGAGGCGTTATGGAGTGCAGAGACCCCTCTCCAGCCGAGCCTGCTGCTGTGGTGTCCCAGGGCAGCATCCCTTGTGCTGCAGCGGCTCCTTCCCCGCTCACACCATTCCCAGCGCCGGCAGCACCAACGAGCGCGGGCTGCCGAAACGATTCGGGAAAAATTTGCCAAAAATCAGATAATTCCCAGGCTGCCGAGCCCCTCACCCATCCCTCTCCCTTTCCCCTCCCCTTCCAGCAGCATTCCCTCCCCCACCCCCGAGCCAGGCATCTCGGAGAAAGGCTGTGCCTGCACAGCCCGTGTGACAGCGGGAGGGAGAGGAGCCGTGCCTGGCGCTGGGCAGAGCCCGCATCCCCCTGGAATTTGGGGAGAGCTGCCTGGGAGGAGCCCGCATCCCTCTGGAATTTGGGGAGCACTGCCTGGGCAGACCTCGCATCCCTCTGGAAGCTGCCTGGGCAGAGCCCGCATCCCCCGGCAGCGCAGGGACCCCGCAGCAGCTCCAGCTCCTTCCCCCGGCGGCTCCTCGGATGCTCGGCAGCGCAAGGAGGGCGGGATGGGATGAGAAACACCCCCGGCAAGCCCGGAGCGCTGCGATGAAAACAACCGGCTGTGCAGCTGACCAAAATGCAGCGGCAGGAGACAAATAACCCGCGAGGGAGAGCTGCGGGAGCCGAAGGCAGGCTGCACAATTCCCCGGCTCCGGAATCACTTGAGGGGGCTGCGGATCTGCCTGCCAGCCGGCGGGGACCCTGAGTTGGTTATTTTGTGCTGTTCCTGCCGGGAATCTGCCCGGCACCGCGGCTGGCAAAGCTCCCTGCAGGAGTGGGGCAGGGGCCGGCTGTGCGAAGGGAAGGAGGCATGACCGGGATCCTGCGGATTCTGTGAGGCCACAGCTGCCGCTGGGATCATGGGAGGGAAGCAGGTCAAATGGTGAGCCGCGTGTCCATTGTCCTCGGGAGCGGCGGGGATGGGGTGTGGGTTGGAATTCGGGGGATTCAGGCAGGATTCGGGCTCGCTGCCCCACAGCCCGGGCTGTGCTGGCGGCTCTGGGGCTCGGGGGAGGCGGGATGTGGGTTAAGGAACCGAGCGGTGAAAGGAATAAAGTGGAGCGGTTTGCATCATAAATCTCTCTTGGAAAGCTTTCATTTCCCAGCCCTCGTCCCTGCGTGCTTTAACAGGGAATTGTTCTGCACTTTTAAAGGCATTGCATCAGCACGTTTCACACTCTGATGCCTTGGGCTGATACAGAACCTGGGCAAGTGTTCCCAGCATTAACTGGGTGATGCAGAAAGCGACCTGACCTGTGCTGCTGCTTCAGCTGCCTCTGGCTCTGCCCCTGTTTGCATTGTTTGGGAGCTGGTGATGGATGCTGGGTGGACCCCGTGGCCTTCATGAACAGGAAAACTGCCTGGGAAGGGTCTGGGGGTGTGGGAATGCCCAAGGAAATGTAAAGCTGGCTGTGCTGTGGGGACACATCCCCACCTGTGGTCTCTTATTGGCCTTGGGCTGTGGATGGATCCAGTGCTGGCAAAGGCAGATTTGGAATGTTGTTTCCAGGCTCATGTCCTTGTTTTTCATCTTGGCCATCCTTTTCAGTTCCCCAGTTTCATCACCTTCTCTCCCATCTGCGGCTGGTGGTGTTTTTCTGGGACAGCTTTGGCACGGATGAGAAGCAGCAGTGCCTCGGGGTGAGGGCAGGCTCAGAGAATCAGCTGAGAACAGGAGGGAGGGAATTCTGAGATCTGTTCCTAGAAGGAAGTGAAATCCCTCCTGGAGCTGCTGGCCATGTCAGACCAGCTGGGCTTCCTGCTGGCATCTGTGTGGTGTGAAAGTTTCATCCTTTCTTCTGGCCCTTGTTACGTAATGCAATCCCAGCAGAACTGCCAAATCAAATAAAAAAAAACAGCATTAAAAAAAACCCAAAACCCACCATCATTTTATGCCATGCTCCCATTCAGCAATGAGCAGGAGCACGGGCTGGTTACAAGTTTGATATTAAAAATATCTCTAATGAGAGACTGTTGTGATGGATTTGGAATTCCTGGAGGTAAATCCTGGAGCAAAGCCAGGAGCCCTTTAAGCATCATGCACACACCTGAAGGGACAGGAACTGTTCCTGTTGGAGATTTCTGTTAGACAATGATTATTCTTTCACTTGAACACGGGGAAAGTGTGGACCACAAAAAACTGGACTCAGGTCTGTAATTGGAATGAGGAGAGGCTCGTCCTGGGTCCTGGCCGTGGGAGTGGGCCTGGCAGGAGCAGCAAGTCATTTCCATCTCTATTGCAGGGCTTTTCCCATTCTGTGGGAGCTGTGGGAGACACAGCAGCAGTGCTGGGAAGATGCAGGGAGGGAGCTGCTGAAGCCTCTCATTTTTCTAAACCTATTATATTATTTCCACACTGTTTTTCTTTTTGTTCCCTGCCCTTTGTTTCTGTGTTGGGGGAGAATGAAAAATTAACTCCTGCTCACACTTGCAAGGATTAATTCCTGCGACTTTCGGGGTACATTGAATGGGTCAGTGAGCTTCAGCCACCTTTTGATGTTGTCTGGGAGATGCACTTAGGAAGAATTTCTGAGAAAAAGATTGCTTGAACCTCCCAGTCAGCTGAGATGGCTCCTGTGAAAATATGTGGGCACTTCCAAGAAGTTTTGAGTGAGTGGAATCTGACTCTCAAATATATTGGGATTTAAAGTTGAAATTATTCATCTGCCAGCTCTGGAGCACGAGATGAAGCCGGGGTGGCTTTTTATGCAGCATCAGCTGGCAGCAAATTATTCCTGAGTGTGGTTCTACCCCTGTGTGAGAGTCTGAATTCAAAATATTTCCTGCCCAGGTTGGGTTGTTGAAGGTTTCTGTGGGATGCAGATAATTCTTAGATAAACGTGAATATGGAGAAATGCTTGTTGAAAATTAGTGCTGACCAACATCATCTTAATGTAAAAAAGCTGTTCCTGCCTTGCTCTGCAGCCTGACTTCACCCAGCCCTGTCCACAGTGCAAAGAGTGAATCCACTGTAGCCCCCTCGGAGGAGAAGGAGAGACTCGTGATCCTCCAAACTGAAGAAACAGAGACTAAAACAGGTAAAACACTGGGACTTTATTGTGTGGTAAAAGCTGAAAAGCTCCCCAGGGACTGGAATTGTTTAATGCTGCCTCCAGGGTGTCCCTGGGGCACTGAGGGATGCTCTGCAAAGCCCACAGGTGCTTTTCCCTCTCTGTCACACACACTGTCCCCAGTGCCGTGCCCGGAGATCTCCCTGAATCCCCTGCAAAGTTATAAATAAACTTTGTTTATTTATCTGGGGTAAAGTGTGTGTGGGAAAGCTTAGTCTGCCTGGGGATGAGGCACAAATCCTTGGGGCCAGGCGAGCACTGGGGAGCGGTGCAGGGCCCTGCTGGGCTGTCACATCCAGCCTCTGTCTCTTGCAGAAGAGGCCGAGTCTCACTTCCAGCCCGAGTGGCAGGCGGGGAGCTCTGGCTCCTGCTTGGAGAACTCATGGGAGGAGCAGCTCTTGGAACAGCAGGACCACCTGGAGAAGGAAATGGAGGAGGCGAAAAAGATGATTTCGGGTTTGCAGGTGAGAGATTTCTCTTCTCAGAGAGTGTTCCCTCCCAGGGTCACCCATCAGTCGCTCCACGAGCTTGGCTGAACCTGCACATTTGGGACATTCTCCCCACAATTCTTCATCCGTGGGACCTTTCCCTCCCTGCCCCTCACTCAGCCCTTCACTCAGCCCCTGATCCGTGTGGTGAAGGCACTGAACTCTCTCAGGAACATCCCTTTCTGTTTGTGCTGGGAGCCACGGTGGCTTTGAATTGTAAATGTTTATGTGGCAGTAAACAAAGCAGAGATTGTGTGAGGAGCACAGGCAGCTGGGCAGGCACTTTCCCCCAGGGACAATGGGCAGGACACAAAGGAGTCAACAAAAAAAATTTAAAAATTCCTTGGTTCACTGGTAAAATCCGGCTGCATTTTGTGCCCACTGGGAAATGAGGGACTGGCACTGCTGCCTCCTCATCCCCCGGGAGTGGGGAGAGGCAGCTGATGTGGCCAGCCAGGAAATTGGATTTGATTCAGTGATTTTCCTCCTCTTACTCAATAACTGAGAGGCTCCAGTTCGTGAGAGTTTGGTTGGAAAATTGGGGATCTGATGCACACACACCCTATAAGGTGCTAAAGCTGGGACTTCACTCCCTGGAAATCTGAGTTGTCCTTGTTTGGTTCTTTCTGTGGGGAAGAGCAGGGGCTGAGAGACCCCTGAGAGAGCTTTGTCAGAGGATAAATCTTCATTCCTGAAAAAAAACCCTTATTTTTGAGGGGAATAAATCAGCAGAAATGGGAAATGCAGCTGTTGATAGGAGTGACTGCTGGCTAGAGCTGCAGCTCTCCTATTTCCCCTTGAAATCTGTGAAAAGGAGATTTTTTTTTTTCCTCCCCTTTATCTCCCCAGGCTTTGCTGCTCAATGGATCTTTACCTGAGGACGAGCAGGAAGGGTCCTTTGAACTTTCTGAGCGTGGAGCCTGCCCTGAGGAGCAGCTGGTGAGAACATCCCTGCACCCAAATTTCCCTGCCCCAGCTGCCTTTTGCCCTGCCCTGCCCTGCTGCACAAAGACAACGCTGATTTTTTGCATTCAGATCATCATCCGAAGCCGCCTGGACCAGAGTGTGGAAGAAAATCAAGATCTGAAGGTTAGAGGGTGACAGAGATGTTTTGCAGATTGTTCTACTTGATTTTTTGGGGGAAAATGGGGTGGGGATGAGGCAGGGTAGGTAACATGATGGATGAAATGGGGGATATTCTGTTAGGGCTCCAGCTCTGGAGCCTTGGGAGCAGTTCTGATGCTGACAGAAATGTTTGATGTTGGCCTGAAGGACAGATTTGGGGACTGGGCAATCATTATTTTCCTCTGGACTTTAATAACAGAGCTTAAGAGACCTGCTCAGCTCTCTGTCATGTTTGTACCATTAAAATTTCTCAGGGCCTGACTGGCTCTTGGATCTGTGGGACAAGGTGGGATGTGCAGCAGAAAACACAGCTCTGGTTGGTTCTGAAGGGGTGACAAGGTGCTGTTTAGACAAATTGTGTTGCATTTGCAGAAGGAGCTGCTGAAATACAAACAAGAAGCTCGGAACCTCCAGGGAATAAAGGTGAGGAAAGGGGCATTTCATCAAAAATAAACAGCAGTGCTTTAGGAGAGTAGGGCCAGCAGCAGCCACACACCTTTGAGGAATCCCAGACTGTGGAAGGAGGAGTGCTGGGGGCTTGGAGGTGGGGGATCCTGTGGTTTATTTCTGAATTTTTAGGCAGGTACAAGGAGCTGGATTTCCTGGTTTGGCTGTGGTCAAATATTCCCCTTTGTAATTTTTTTTTCCCTGTTTCTCATTAACAAAAAGAGGCATTAATTGCTTGGTTCTCCTGGCTCTTTTATTCCCTGCTCTCTCTTGGAGCACACACCCAGTAGCACTGGCCCAGTGAACTCATTCCTGCCAGCACAGGAAGAAGAGCCGGGGGTGTCCCTGTCCTGGCCAGAAATGGCTCAGTTTGTGCCTCTGGGGTGGTGAACACTGCTGATCTCCTCCTGGCAGAGGTATTTTTAGAGCTGCCTGTCAGAAGGCAGCAAACAGCAGTAGCTGTCCAAGGTGGAGCTCGGGGTGAGTGAAAGGTGCAGAATTAGTGCTGACTTTGGCCTCTCCAGAGAGGATTTCACTGCACAACTGGGTCACACTCAGGGCTTAAGGCTCCTCGTGTCCTGGGCTGATCTTGGCCTCTCTGTGCCCTCTGGATGCGTGGCTGGAGCAGGAGCTGCAGGGCACTGAACGCTGAATGCCCTCCAAAGCCATTCCTGTCCATCAGAGCCAATGTTCACCACTTCTGGAGAAGGAAATTTAGGCTGAAGCAGAGAAATCCCTCTGTGCTGCTGGCCAAAATGTGGGCAGGGAAATCAGTTTTGGGTAAGGGGGAGGCAGGAGGGCTGAGAGCTCTCTGAGGGCAGCACCTCAGCCCTGAGTGGCCGCAGTGTGGTGGCCAGTGACCCCCAGGGAAGGGTCCCTGCCCCTCCTGCAGAGATCCCCTCTCCCCAGGACGCTCTGCAGCAGAGGCTGCTCCAGCAGGACGCTGCAGTCCTGCAGCTCAAGCAGGAGCTGCTGAGAGCCAACATGGACAAGGAGGAGCTGCACAACCAGAACGTGAGTCACTGCTGCTGCCGCTGTGGGTATTTTGGGGGGGTTGCTGGCCCCAAGGGTGCCTGCAGCAGAGATTTGGGGGTCGTGGGATAGGGAGCAAGCAGTCAAAGGGCTCTGCACAGCACAGGCTGCTCTCAGCCTGCCGGCCAGCTGTGAGGCTGGAGATTCCTGGCCTTCACTCCTGCTTCCTGTCCTCCAGGACCTTCAGCTGTGGCAGGGAGGGGCTGTCCCTGGTGTTTTCAGTGCTGGTGTGTTTGTCCCTCCTCGCTGCCTGGCTTAGCTGGTGGCACCTGCCCTGTGCAGGTCTCTGTCCAAAGGTTGCCACCCTAAGCAGCAGCTCCCTTGACCTCTGTCACTCTTTAGCACAAGGGGCAGAGGCTTTCACTCTCTGGGAATACCTGCCTCACACCTGCCTGTTACTCCTGCAGGTCGACCTCCAGAGGAAGGTTGAAGAGAGAAACCGGCTCCTGGCGGAATACAAAGTAATGGAACCTCTTCCACAGGGGGTTGGGAATGGGATTGCTTTTTCCCTAGCACTTGGACACCCCTGGGAAGGAGCTGCAGGAGCCCGGGGTGGCTGTAGGGAGGTGGAGGGATCAGAAGTTCTTTGCATTTTCACCCACAGCTTCTTGCAGATCTTTTATTGTCGTGGTGTTTGGTGGTGGGTGCTGAGTGCCCAGCACTGTGCAGATGAGGTGGGGTGACCTGTTTGTGCTCTGATCCCTCGGGAACGTGTGTTCTCTGTGACCTCAGCAGCGGATCTTTGGCCAAGGGGACTTTGGGCAATAAAATCCTGATTGATCTGGTCAAAAAAAAACCAACCAAAACCTCTGACACTCAGCTCTAACATCTGGCACAGCACGCCCTGTGCAAGTCACCTGATCCTGGCAGATGACAGGAGTTTCCCTGCCACGGGAAGATGAGCGAGCCTCCCTCCCTGCCCTGCTGATCCCCTGGGTCTGTGTTGCAGAAGGAGCTGTGCCAGAAGGATCGGCACTTGCAGCAGCACCAGAGCAAGCTGGATGAGATGCTCAGGCAGCTTTCCGAGGCCAGCTACCAGCAGGTAGGGAGAGCTGGGCTGCACTGGGAGCTGCTCTGGCTGACCCTGTGGTGGTGACTGCCCTGCTGCCCCTCCACAGGTGGATCTGGAGCGGGAGCTGGAGCACAAGGAGGCCCTGCTGGCTCACTGCATGAAGAGAGAAGCTGAGGAGGTAGGGGAGCCTTGCTCCACACGTGGGGTGGTGTTTGCCCAGCACCCTGCGGGCACCTGAATCCAGAAACCCTCCCCTCCACCCCAGAGAGGTCTGGCTCTGCCTGCTCACTGACAGAGCCCTGACCAAGGCAGGCAAAGCCCCCAGAGCTCCCAGCACTGAGCTGGCTCAGCCTCTTGGCTCAGAATCCTCAGGGATGAAAGAATGAGGGAAGCCAGAGGCTTTCTCAGCTTCCAGCTTCACCTCTGACCCTGGCAATGGTCAGACCACAGCTCAATTTACCTCCTCCTTTTCCTGCTGACCCTGGTATTGAGTCTTTCCACCTTTTTGTGAGGAATCAGGTCTGTGCTGTGACCAGGAGCTCCCTGCACGCTTTAGGGAGTGTCTTTATGTTGGAGAAGATGGGAGTTTCATCACTGACGGGGAAAGCTCTCATTCCCTCTCATTTTGAAGTCCATAAATGGGGATTTTTGGGGAGGTCCTGACACTCACACTCATGTTTTCCAGGTGATGGCTTACAGCAGTCACAGTGCCCAAAGCAATGGCTTTCTCCAGCCAGCAGGAAAAGGAGCTGCTCCCGCAGCCCACCGAGGGGTAAGTGCACATTCCCAGCCAGGCATCCTGGAACTCTTCCATTTTGTTAAGAGAGGTTTCCCCTGCCTGGGGAGAGGAGGGTGGGGAGGCAGCAGCCTGGGCTGCTCTCAGCTGCGATGTTTTGGGCAGACCAATGACTTGCAGTTGGTCCGGGACGCCCTCCGCAGCCTCAGGAACAGCTTCAGCGGCCACGACCCGCAGCACCACACCATCGACAGCCTGGAGCAGGGCATCTCCAGCCTCATGGAGCGCCTGCACCGCATGGAGACGCAGAAGAGGCAGGACAGGAGGGTACAGGCTCCCCAGGGCACTCAGTCCTGCCCCTCACACACCACCCGGAGGGCTCGGACTGGGAGCTGACACGCTGTCCTTGTTGTCTTGGCTTTGCGCCCCAGGTGCGGGGGAAATCACCAGCAAGCAGAGCAACCAATGAGTGCAGAGACTCCTGGCCTCCCAAATCCAGTAAGTGCCTTGCAGGTCCTGCCCTTCCACTGCCAGATTCACTGCTGGGGTTCCCAGGTGTAGAATCCCCTCGGGAATCTGCCCCCTCCGGCTTTTCCTGAGCAGGATCCTCCCTGGATCAGAGCTCCTGGGAAGGGAAGGGACCACATTTATGGCTGGTTTTGTGTAGAGTGAGTCTGGGCCTCTCGGGCAGTGCTGCAGCACAAATAACCACGGCAGTCCCTGGGAGAAGGGATGGCAGCCCAGCTTTCCTGCTGCTTTGCACCATCTAGTGGGGACAGAGCAGTGTTCCCTGTCACTGCTCGCGGTTTGCTGCCTTTCACATCCACAGAACCATGCAGCCTTTTTGAACACCACATTTCCACGTGTCCAGAGTATTTTCTGCATAAAAGGGGCCTTAAAACTGTGGAGTTCAGTTCCTCTGTTTCAGCTCCTGGAGGGAAGCAGGAAACAAGGCAGGAGTTGGGGAGAGAAACACAAATGGGCAAATGAAAATCCACGCACCACCATCCATCCCGGCCAGCTGGGATGGGAAGATGGGGAGGGATAATGATGATAAGGGATGATAATAGGGGATGATAATCAGCCACTTGCTGCCTTGCAGAGCTGCCTCACTCTCAGAGCACGCCCGTGATGAGCACCAGTGCCTGCACCAAAGTGTTGTACTTCACCGACCGCTCCCTCACCCCCTTCATGGTCAGCATACCAAAGAGGTGAGGCTGGGCCTTCCCAACCCTCCTGTGCCCCTCAAAGCAGCACTCTGATCTTCTGGCAATGCTCCCAGCCAGCACAGGTCTGCTGTGCCTTAGCTGGATTTCGTGCTGCTGGCTGGGGAAAATGATCCACAGCAGTCCCTGAGCTTTGTTTCTGTATCTTGTTTCTGTATTCATTTCCCTGGCAGGTTAGGGGAAGTGACTCTGAAGGATTTCAAGGCAGCCATCGATCGGGAAGGAACCCATCGGTACCACTTCAAAGCCCTGGATCCAGAGTTTGGCACAGTGAAGGAGGAGGTAAATGTGGCACTGAGCTTTGGGGTCAAGGTTACCACACAGCCCTGGGCACCATGGTCACCTCACTCTTTTTTTTTAAAACTAATGAAATAGTGGATGTTTCCCCCAAACAAAACTGTCTGCTTTCCCAGCTGTGGGTTCAGCTCCTCTTGTGCTAAAATATTTTCATCCTCAGCAAAAGCAGTTCCAGGGAGGTGGTTGTGACTACCTGAGAGCTGCAGAGCCCCTTGGGCAAAGCCAGCCTGTGTCACAGCTCAGCGGACACAGCAAAAACCTGGGCTGCAGGTTTTATAAAACCTGTTGCAATGGGAGAGCCTGTATTAAAAATACAATCTTTTACTTTCTTCTGAGGGTTTTTCAGAGAGAACTCTGTGTGTGTGGCATCGCTCCCTTCGTGTGCTCAGGCTGGTGTGGGTGTGGATTGGATTCACTGCAGGTTATTGGGACAGTTCTTGCTTCACAAATTGATTAGGACAAGGGCAAAGGGTCACCCTGTCTGGGGACAGGCAGCAGCAGCAGCTGGAGGTCGTGATCTGGCTCAGAAAAGGCATGTTTCCTGTCTTTAGTTTACCTTTACTGTCAAAAAAAGAAAAGCCAATAATAACCCTGATATTCATTGGTTGAAGAGGCCTGGTCTGTTATTTACCTGAATTGTGAAAATGTGACTCATACCTCAGGCCATCATTCCCATGTGTTCCCTGGATTGCTTTTGGAAATCTGAGCTACGATTTGACTTCATGCCCCTGGTGCCACTCACACTGCAGAACCCTGTGTCCAGACCCCAGACTTGACTGAAATCCTTTATTCAATTTTTTCTTTTGCTAGGTGTTCCATGATGATGACATCATTCCAGGCTGGGAGGGGAAAATCGTGGCCTGGGTGGAGGAAGATCATGGGGAGAATTAATGGAGCTCTCAAGCCCCGTTTCTATGGAAACCTGTGACTGTCTGTGGAGCTCAGAGAGTGACCAAGGAGCCCAAGGGCTGGGAGGAGGCCAATTCAAGCTGCCAAAAAAAGAGCCTCTGTGCAAGCCAGGGGTAGTGCAGGCTGTGTGCATGGACAGCTGGCACCTGAGTGCCCGTGCTGAGGGCAGCTGCTGTCCTGAGGCTGCAGGGACGGCTCTGTGGGACACAAACGCGCGGCGTGGCCCTGCCAGCAAAACCCCGGAGGCCTTAAGGATGCTTTGCCCCCTTCTCCTCCATCCCTGCACTGTGTGCTGCAGGCTCAGCTGGGCATCTCCTGTGCTGCTGTCACAGAAAACTGCACTGATGGTGAAAATGTGAAGCTTTGCCTTCGTGCAGAAGGTGCTGGATTGTGAGAGCTGAAGTTGGACCAGCCATTGTCCCGCAGGAGCAGAGTGACTCTGGGGACATTGCAGGCTGACAGGACCTGTGCTGGGAGGGGGAAGAATCCTCTGGAGGGTCGATGCATGGTCTGAAGCAAAGCTCCCCAACCTGGCCAAGCTCCCTTTGTCCCAAACTCAGGCTCCCATCTCCCAGCCCTGCTTTCCCCACTTGCTCTCCAAAGCCGTTCCCAGTTCCGAGCCCCTCTGGGTTTGCTCTGTTCCTGTGGGGACTGTGGGATCTTGCTGCTTGTTTGTTTGCTGAAGGATTTCATGGGTGGGGGAGCTGGAATCAGCTGCTTCCTGAGGTCTTTACACCCCTACCCCTGCTCTGTCCCCGCAGTCCTGCCCTCTCTGCTGTCACCTCCTGTGCACAGGCGTCCCTCTGCTGCTGTCCCCACACTGCCAGGGCCACCAAGCACTTACCCACAGCAGTTCCTTGCTACGCTGAGTCCTGAAGGATCAGGAAAGAACTGCTGGGGAAAGAACAAGCCCTACAGTCCCCCAAGCAAGGGTGGGTTTTTCCCTTTGGTTTTGTGGTTTTGTTTCTCTACGTGGCCTGTGGGCTTGGGAAGTCAAATGGGCTCTGCTCCTTCCCAGCACCTGTGGGCCTTCCATGGACTGTCTGTGTGTGCTGTACATGAGGCTGGGAGAGGGGGCAACCTGGTTTTACTGTTTTATATTAACATGTCCTTTTGTAAACATGTTCTTGAAATTATTTTGTACCGATTCGCATTTGTCTGAGGACTGTGGATATTTTTATACTAGTGCAAGTGCTCTCTGTATATTTCTGCACGCATTATACTGTGTTTTACTCCTTTCCTGGTGGATGCTGAGATGTTTTGTATCGTCTTCTGTTGACACAACACTGGCCTTGTAATTTTATTTTACTATGGAAATCCAACTGGTTGATACTGGGTTTTATATCAAGGTTTTTAAGTGGTTTTGTGCCACATTGGCACAACACAAGCTGCCTCCTGTTCTGGACAATTTGTGTGACTTTCTGCTTACAGACAGCAGGAGGAAAGTTCATCATTGAACAAGTTAATTAATAGGGGCAATATATCCCTTTTGGAAAAAGAAACAAAGATTTTATTTCTCCCCTGGACATAGTTTCTCTGTTGCATGGTCTCTAGTGAAGGGAGCATGGGCTTGTAATACCGAGATCAATTGTGTTTGAATTGCAAACTTCTCACAAGTGTTTCATTCCTCGGGTTTTACTCGCCAGTTTTATTTCAGCACAGCCACGCATCCAGGCTGGAGTTTCGTGGAGCAAATTACGAAACTTTTCAAGGTCTGTTGTTGCCCAGCTTCGTGTCCTCTCTGCTATTCAGAGGAGCAGCTTGGTTTGGGACGTTTCTCATGAAAGCAAAAGGTGTCGCTTTTTAAATGAGTTTGAACTCTGACTCCAGAGATTTTGCTACAAGATCAAGTTAACAAGTAGAGGAGCAGGGAAGTAACTCTGAGGAAAGCTGGGCGGAAATAAACCAGTGAAATAGACAAGGCTGAGATGTGGCAGTAAGAGCACATCTCAGAACAAACCCACATTCCACCGAAAGAAGTTCTTAGGTTGAGGTGGAGCTCGGTGCGTTTCAGCTTGTGGCGTTTGCTACTGAACGGAGCAGACCCTGTCCCATGACACGCTGGGATATATTTGTGGCAGTGAGAAGAGCACATCTGCCCGTGCCCTGGCGCGGCCTGAGCC
>VXBU01004177.1:3966-29687 GCA_013400315.1 Bombycilla garrulus
TGAAAGTGGCCCTTTACCAACGGGTTATCAGCTATGTAAAAGATTTCCAATCACACCACCTTGGAAGAAGTTAATACAGACTTGCTGCCTTTATGGCTGCACCCTCTACTTTTGAGATCACAGAGTTATCCTTTGGCTAATTGCAGAATATCTTTGATGTTTTGCAGTGTCCTNAACAGATGTCTAGTTAATTGTAGTCACACTTGAGCAAATTATCTTCTTGTCCTGAGTTTTAAGACTTGACCAGTAGTGTTTTTGTTTGTTTTCCTGTTGCTCTCTTCAGTCCTCAGGGTCTGCTGCAGATGCTTATTATAGTTTCTCTTTTGTCTTCACTATTATTCTGTCTGTATGTGAAATATTTTGCTGACATTTCACACTTACGAAACTTTTGAAGAATTGTGGATGAAAAATGCCCATTAGGAAAAGACGTCTGGGAAAAAGTGGTCATTAACATCTGCAGAGCTAGTGAAGATTAGAAAAAACACAAAAACTGACCTGAAGAGAAAGAACGTACTATTTCCTTCAACTCAGAAGGCATCACTGGCACACTTCCCTCACCAGCCACTTTCTCTTTATTGTGGTAAAAGAGCCTATTCTTTGAAGTTTATTTTATACCTGATTCTTTTGTGTTTATTCTTATCAACTACTAAACAATAGCAGCATGCTCATAGTGACTAGTAATCTATGGGAAGAGTATTTGTGAAACTGCACACCTGCTGCTCAGTAGATGTAAAGGTGTCACTAATAATACTCTTAAATATACCAAAACTCACTTGCAGTTTGAATAACTTAATGATAGGACAAGATTTTCCCTCCTGGGTCATCTTCAGTTCATGGAAATGAGCTTTCCCTAATCTAGTCCCTGAAAAAAATCTATTTGTATTTATAACAACTTTATTGACAAACTTATCCAAGTACTGAAAAGCTTCATTCTCCTAATGCTTCGTGCAACACATATCCTAGGAGACACCTCAGTCAAGAATGAATCTTGAAATAAAAAAAGGAACCAAGCATAATCGTATCCTCTCTTCGTCCCTGTTTTTTAAGGGCATCCACCACCCAGAACTAATACAGACTTACTGCAGTCTGCTAGGTTTTATCTGAGTAAAGACAGATTGACCTTTAGGTATCAATACCAGAGAGTAAGAATACAATATTCTTGCATAGGTCTTCTGGCACTCCTAAACGCAAATCTCAGCAGGGATCTGCAAAAGAATGCAATTATGCTGAGCACACATATTGGACTAAATACTTTTGTTCATTTCTCAGTCCATACACCCCTTCATCAAAGATATGAAGACAATATTCTAAATCTTACAATTAAGAGAGAATACAGATTGATAAATTTTTAATTTCTTCCTATATCAAGTAACCTTAGCCATCGCACAAAGATTTTCTTGCACTACAAACGTAAAAGATGCTTTCAGTCTGTCAGTGAAGATATGTAGTATAAAATGGTACAAATTCAAAGTGTGACGGTCATTTCAGAATTCTTCATCTAGACTTCCTTAGAAGAAGAATACCTTAGACATTTAATAATAGTGCAGAAGAGTGCAATATATTCTTTACACATCCAGGTAGCTATGCTGGTCAGAAAACATGGTCATCATCTTGATTATTTTTAATTTTTCTTAACCTCTCAAAACTGCTTTTCTTCAAAGAAGGAAGAGAGGCATGCCTGATAAAATAATTTCGTATTCTACTTTTTGTTTAGAGGGGTCATAGGTAAAGTAGTGAAAACAGTCCTTAGCCAATCATGTTATTGCACTATTAAGAAACTAAAAGCTATTTACGCCACCAGCCTCACCTCAGTATTTTGTCTTGTTTTTTTAAATTTTTAAAGAGGAAAGCTTCAGGAATGATGCAAGCATTTTTGTCTAAGCAAATTTGACACAGCACAACAGAGCAAGGTCCAGAAGTTGCCAAAAAAAACCATTGAACTGAACTGGCGAGATCACCCTGCAGTATGATCTTATTACCTTAACCATATAGCCAAGTTTATTCAACATTACTGTCTCATACACAGAAATTCCTTTACCCACAGCTTATATCTATTTATACAAACCACAGAACATTCATTAAGATCTAGGTTTTTCATTATAGAACTCAGCTATAAGAACATGGCTTTGATTTCTGAATCACTAATGGGGGATTTATATCATGTAATTTAGCTATTTAAAAGTAAGACCTTTCACTTAGAGATGCACAACATCGACAGCAGGGAGAGAGGCATGTCACAATGTAAATTAATTCCATTTATCAATCTTTTTCAAGATGGGTGCCTGTTCCTCTTGACTTGTCACTAGATGGCAATTTACTCCCATCATCTACCTTCTAAATGGCTGGTTAGGATAAATGTATCATCCCACCACCATAAGATTTCATTAACCCTATTTCAAACCTGAAATGTAACACACAGACTGTACATAATGGGAAATAGGCATGGTGGTATCTACACATTTTTTTTTCTTAAACTAGGCTTTTTAAATGGTATCACTTTTTATTCTCCTAGGAAAAACTATGCAAAGAAACTACAGTAAATACTGGTTTTGATGAACAAGCTTTTTCACTACAAAGACAAAAAGAAATGGGACCATATTTCATTCCTTGAAAAGTTTAGCAAACTATTTCATAAAGTGGTTTCCTTCGAGCCCTCCAAAAAAACTGGGCTAGTTCTATGCAGAAACAATGCACAGAAGATATTAGGGGACTGGAATCTTTTGAACCAGCAGCTGTGCAGCTCTCCATAACAAGCAGACCAATTCCTTGTGGAAACAGATGAACACAAGATATAAAAAGATTAAAACTGTTTGAACCAGCAGCTGTGCTACCTGCAGCAGTTAATCTTTTCTGGCAATCTGTTAGAGATACATTCCTCGGGCAAAGAGGACTAAGAGGCTTTTGCTGACTGCTGTTCCTCTGAGAGAAGCTGAGTCCATTTCTCCCTTTGTATTACTGGAGCACTTAAATAGTAGACTCATATATGTATTAGGGGGAAAAAAGTCACTTTCATTTCCTTTCTTGGAAAGGACATTTTTCATCAGTTGCTTTGAATAACTAACTTTGAACTGGCAGCTCATTTCTTAAACCAATTTTACTTAAACTAAATGGTAATATCTTTTACAATGAAGAAGCTAAAATCATGTAAGTTGATATGTATTTAATAATAGTCAAGCATGGGCAAAAGAGTATGCTGTCCTATGGACCCAACATCTGCAGTGAAGACAAAATATAGTTTTGTACTACCACATACAAATTAAACCTTGAGTTTATCAGCCCTTTAAAATACTGCATTGTTTTGGGGGTTTTATTATTTTTTTTTTCATTTTACTGTTAAGTACTGTCTCTCTTTTACTCTCATTGGATAAACAATTTAAATAAAACAGCTTTATGGCCCTAAAATACCTGCCCTCTTTAGTTCTAAGACTCTTATTTCTCCATATATTCTCCTTCACAATTTAAGAGGCGTCTTCTGCATTATAAATCATGATCTAATGCTTCAGAATAGTTGCCATTTCTAGCTTTGCTTTTCACAGTTACACAACTTTATCAAATATATTTATCAAATATATTTCTTAGAACAGGAATATTTTATATCTGATTTACATTCCAGACATCATTTGTTCAGTCACAGAACAAAGTAGCTGTCCGGCCAAATTTGTTTCAACAGATTTTGACAAACAGAATAAGGGAAAAGACATAGTTTCCCCATAATGATAAAATAAAAAAAAATATTTAAAAAAAAAAATTTGCAATTATCCAAACACAGACAAAAGAAAGCCCAGCTCTAAGGCTTTGGGAGCAACCATAGAGTTACTTAACCCTATGTTACATTTCTAGGCTTTCAATCCTCAGTCAGCCCGCAACAGCACTCGGAAGCTCTGCTGCTGCTTTCTTTTTCTGTTCCTCCCAAAAGAAGGGGAGTAAATGAGTCACAGAATAGCATAACAGTAAGCAATGCACTTTTGTGTGCGCCAATTAAACATCCCGCCCAGGTTTTGTACCTACCTTTATTCCTGATTCTGGACAACAGTAAGAATGGAGAGTCATCTGCAGGCAACAGGGACCCCACCTATCCTGTAAGATGTATCTTCAACTGCCCTAGCAGGTTTAGTGTAGTATGGGAAGGCAGGAAAGAAAAAACAAAAATTTTTTTTTTTTCATATTCAGTATTTCAAAATATGTGAAAACTGCTCAGGAAAAGTAATGCCAAGGAATAATGAAAAAGAGCACCATATCCTATTCTAATCATTCATCATTCATATGGTTATGACATATTAATTTACTTTCAAGTTCAAACTAGTTTTTTAAGAAGAATCATATAGTTTTTCTTAAAAAGAAGAAACCATGAGTTTGTAACATAAGGGTGCCATCAACTAGCCTTTGATGACATTAAAAAATTCATTTCTGATTACCTCTCTATCCCATATTTCACTTTCTTCATACACCAGTATTAAACGCTTTCCCAATGCTACAAAACCAAATAACTTTATTGACTAAACACCAAAATAAATAAAAAATAAAAACATAATTTGTCCTAGGCTCTCTTCATATAACTTTGTAAATGGATATCTTTTGTCATGTTTCAGTTTTCAAAGAACACAGTTGTAGCAGCTACTATATGTGAGCGAGCAGAAATAATTTGAGTCCATATATGACGCAGCCACAGGAGCCCAGGCTAGCTCAGAGAGGCACACTGTCACCGTGCCAGGTGTGGGGAACTGCCCCAGTAGGGGTTATTGAGGGCAAAACCTTTTGAGCCATTTGCTCAACAGTGTAGAGTCTCTCACCAGCGTCAGGAATCAGATAAAGGAGAAGGAGGAGACCCCGTGCTGCGGGGTTTCAACAACGTGGGTTTATTGAACTTGGACGTCCACAGCAGGAGAAACCCCGAGCACCCCTGTGCATGGGATTAAATACAACCAAAAAATGATAGGAGAACGCAACCAGCTGACCAATTGGGAATTTCTACGGGAGGAATGAGGGGACTTGTTTATAACTCTAGGGCCAGTTGGGGTAGGGGGGAGGAAGGGGGAGGTCACATGGACCAAGGGGGCATCGGCATCGAATATTAGGGGAATCCCCAGCGGGCGTTATGATTAGGGATTGGTTCGGGATGAGACTGGCAGGGAAGGTTCGGGGATAAGGGGGAGGGGTAGAATGACAGGCAGGGAAGGAGCTGGAACCAAGGGGGAGGATACATTGAGGGACAGCTGTTGGGGGTGGATATAAGCAAGGGAGGAACCATTGGGAGGAGGAACATAGGGCTAAACCATTGTAACATCATAAACAATAAAATTGAAAATAAACACACACTGCAACACATATATAGTAACAGTCCTTACTATATACATATATATATAATTTTCTAAATACTTTAATGAAGAAAACACTGAAGTTATAAGGTGAAAGCCTGTCTAAGTTTTGTTCAAGGAAGGTACATCATTAATGGAGACAAAGATTTCAATCCTTTCAGTCAGATAGAATCTGTGTTCATTTTGGTCTTCACAGTGTTCTGAATTATTCTAGCCTGAATTAAACTATTACACAGCCTGTTTTTTCTTGGTGTGTGAAGTTCAGACATACTCTATATACTGAAAAAAACCCAGAAGAAATAATAGAGACTTTGTGTCATATGGAAGTATATAAAAGGCTATTTCAGGTAATTTTTCTCACTTGTGTTGAAAATAGAGATCTATATTTGGTATTTAGAAGTCGAGTTCTAGATGGATAATAAACTTTCTCATTGAAGGACTTTTGTGATATTTTCACTAAAGTGGATTAAAGAAAAAAAGTGGAAGAAAGTTACCGATAGGATTTGAAGAAACAATGTACATTTTGAAATCCAATTCTCGAGAATTCAGTTGAATCCTCACATCTTGTGAGAACTCTTATGAAATATATATCTCGAATCTTTTCACAGTTTATGTACTCATTTCTCAGTGTACATTAGCATTCTCTGCAAATACACTAACTCTACAGTAATTATCACACAGGGAAACCAAATCCTCCTCAAGACTAACAAACTAACATGTACCAGAGTAATACGGTATCATTCTTGTTTCAAATCAGCTTCAAAAAGATATACTAATGAACAGAGTTATTCTTCACTGAGAAGAAACTGACATTTTTATGCCCAAGATCTTGGTTTAAAACTCAAAAATATCACTGTTTCTTGAAGAAACAAGCCATGAATAAAGATTTCCTAAATGCATTATTTTTGTATTCTGGATATGAATAATGCTCCGAGAAATCTGATCAAGTTGAAGATGCTCCTTCAGGACAGGGGTGTTGGAATAGATGATCTTTAAAAAGTTCTTTCCAACTCATACTATTATATGTCTTTATATTGCATACTATGTTTTCTTTATATTTCATACAGGGAGAGGCTGAGTAATAATGCAAAATTCTTAAGTCTAAAGAAGAGATGACTGAGGTTTTAGAAGACAGTGAGAAGCATCTCTAAAATATAAACTGTTAAAATCTGACTCATTTGCTGTCTCATCAGTTTAAAAAGATATCTTGAATGGAATATGGCAGATTCAAAACAAAAACAACCAAAAAGAAAAGTGACTTGTACAGTTTCTAGCTATGATTATGCTATTCACTCATAGCATACTGTGGATGATAACACTTCAAATGTACTCAAAGGAAGACTAGTGGATGGAAAACTCATTGAAAGTTACTAAACCTACAGGAAAACTAGAACACCCAATCTTCTTGCTAACAAATGGTTACAGTCTCGAATAACGTATTTCTCAAAAATCCCCATCTCTAATTATAATAACATTCTCATACCAATAAATTCTTAGTTTAATATAGAAGTGACTTTCCATAGAAAGTTGTAACATTCGGTTTCTAGGGAAAAGTTCAGAATTCTTGTAAAAATATCAAAACAGAGAGTTGTAGAAGATTTCAGATGTGACAAAAATATTCAGAAGCACTGCTGTTCAGTAGGTGTTCCCAACACAAATAGAACAAAAAGGCTCTGGGTATGCCAGTGGACCACAGGCTGAACATAAGCCAGCTGTGTGATGTGGCAGAGGACAAGAGCATTTTGGATATACTAGGTACAGCATTGTCAGCAGTTTGAAGAAGGTGACCCTTCACCTCTACTGAGCCCCAATGAGACTCATTTGGAGTATTGGATCCAGACCTGGGCTCCCAAGAAAGTGAGACATGGATTTACTAGAGTAAGCTCAGCAAGGGGCCATGATTAAGGAACTACAGAATCTGTCATATAAGGAGAGGCTGTGAGTGCTGGGAATGTTTAGCCTAGAGAATAAAAAATACAGAAAGATCTTACTAATGTAAGGACCCAAAGAAGCTGGACCCAGAGTTTTCTCAGTGGGTCCACTGCAGAACAAGAGGAAATAGTCAAATTTTGAAACAAAGCAAATGGCTTCTGAACATAAGAGAGCACTGTTTTTACTGTGAGCAAGGTCAAATTTTGGAAGAGGTTGTTTAGACAGGTTGTAAAGTCTCGATCCCCATACATATTCAAAACCCAAGCAGACAGAGACCTGAGCAGACCTTGATCTGAGC
Source organism: Bombycilla garrulus (assembly GCA_013400315.1). Taxonomy (NCBI): domain Eukaryota; kingdom Metazoa; phylum Chordata; class Aves; order Passeriformes; family Bombycillidae; genus Bombycilla; species Bombycilla garrulus. The sequence continues at coordinate 11,512 of VXBU01004177.1, forward strand.
AGTGAGTTTGGACTAAACACTCTCCAGAGATCCCTTCCAAACTCAACCATTCTGTGAATCTAGGACTATTGGCTATTAGTAAAAGCAAATCAGTTCTTAAGAAGTTTCATTAAAACACACACACAAAATACAAGTATCTAGAATGAAAATATTAACAAACCCTTGATTAGTTTTTGGATTTATTTTTTTTTCTCTAGTAATTTATTGCTAGGATATGTACCACAAGTTAGATACTATTTTGGTTCCTATAGAACAGAAATAAAAAAATCAGGCCATCTGACACAAGATCATAAATCTGGAAAGAAAGTCAACAACATGAAAAATATCCAAACACTTGCAATTTTTCAGGTAAGTCAGATTGAAATGATAATTAAACATTCATAGATGTAATCAAGTTCCTCATTTCAGATGAAAGATGAAACCTTAGTTCTGTCTACAGACAACAGAAGGATGGTACTGACTCTGACAGATTTTTCCCATTATATATTTTTTCTGTTTCCCAAATGCCAAGAATAGTCAATATGCTCAGAACATGATATTTTGCGAAGGTACAAGGCTCTGATTGTTGTGTTTTGGATCAGACATCAAACCAGCATTTAGATGAAACATTAGCCATTTTCTTCAGAAATCATAAGCATTTATTGTATGTGCTCACTGTCCTGGGAATGGGGACTGGTCTGTTTTGGAGTCAATTCATGTTTTACCTCTTCAATTAATAATTTTTTATCAATGTAGCTTTGCAAGCTTAGCATGCTAAAAGAGAATGCTATCATTTCTTTACAACAAAGTAAGCACCAATACTCCAGAGGAAGCCCAAAGTGAGAATGTTTACTGAGTTCAGTGTTTTATTTAATTACAGAGCAAGAGAATCACAGAATTGCTAAAGTAGGCACCTATGTAGGTCACCTTGCCCAACTGGCCTGCACAAGCAGGAACATGTAGAGCTGGTCACTCAATACCATATCCAGATGGCTTTTGAACACCTTCAAAGATGGAGACTCCATAATTTCCCTGGACAATCTGTTTCAGTGCTTTACCACCCTAGCAGTAATCTTTTTTTTTCTTATTTTTATTGGAATTTTATGCAATTTACTGGAATTTCTTTACTACCATCCATAAGGTATTTAAATGCATTGAAAATATTTCCCCTCAGCCTTCTCTTTTCCAGTATAAACAAGTCTAGCTCTCTCAGCCTATTTCCATATGCTTCAAATCCTTAATCGTTATCATATCTGGAAGTACAAGATATTTGCTCTACATTTATACCTACTAAGCTGAAGATGAAACAATTTTGCTCATGTTTCCACATGCTAAAATTATTAATGTAAGAATCAAAGACAGCATGCTCTCAATGCCACCAATATCACTGAACACATTACAAAGGCTAAGAGAACTGTCTTCTCTGTTTGAAATAAGAGACCCATCTACTCTGAGAAGATTATTTCAGGACATTTATCTCAGCCTGGCCAGATAATTTCAACTAGATGAGAATTATGTATCTAAACTTAATGGGGCTTGAAATTTCAGGCAGACTTATTTTCTAGGGTTCCTGGTGTTTAGTTCTATATAGTTTTCTACTTTGCTCACTAGAAAAGCTAAATACTCATTCTACTCACACACTACAAGGAATACAATTTCTGCCATAAGAATCTGAATTCTGCTTTAGGGTTGAGACATCCAGAAGTTAAATGCTGCATTAACCAGTTAACAGATAGTGAAGTCCTTTTGGCTGAGACTTCTACCACCCTTAGAGTCTAAAATATCTGAAGAAAAAAGAGAAGTGACCATTTTACTCAAAAGATGAACAATTCAACAAGTGAATTTGCAAAAAAATAAGCAAGTATATTTACAATATTGCATGCTTATAAGAAAACAGACACAACCTCCCACTATGAAAGAGTTAAATGACATGTTACTACCTATAAATATTGACTGAGAAATCAATTTCATTTTTATTTGTGATAAGTAAGATTGAATTTTCTTTACAGATCATATTACATTTTTCAGTGAAATTTTTTTTGCATTTTCTATACAAGTTCTTTATCAATCTTTATTTGTATATACTAGGGAAGTATTTTATTAATCTGTTTGCAAAAGTCAGTCATTTCAATAGGAAGAATATATTAAGTTCAAAAGAATAAGCTTTCTTTAGTATGAGAACAAAGCCTTCATCCTCAAAGACTGAAATACTCGCTAGAGATACTCACTAGAGATACATGCATTTGTTTCAGCATTTTGTTTGAGAGAAGCATGCTTCATCACTTGCATTAGATTCACTTAAAACTTTCAAAATACTTCTCCTTTATCTTTCAGCTACTTTTATGTTTCCATTAACTTATATGTTCTTATTTGGGATGGAGAATGAGAAGCAAAACAGTTATGGGATGACACCCAACAACCAGCTAAGCTGGGTCTTACATTTTTGCAGCTAATCTCTTTATCTCTCTCATACAGCAACTACACTAGACTCTGCTGCAGCTTTTACCCTGTGCTGAACAAGATGCTTAAAGTTTTGAGACTCATTGGAACTTGCTGTGAAGGAGGAGCACCAGGTTTTCACAAAAAATGTTCAAGGTATAAAATGGAAAATTACTTTGAAGAAAAACTGAACCACCAGTACTTAGGAAAAGCGATTAAAAATATTTTTTTACAAACATTAAGTTTATTTTCCTTTATTTCTTACTGCTACGTGTGATCAAAGGTGAAAAAGCAGAATTACATACAACAGCCAGTATGATTTTGACAATTTGTATAAAATAACAAGGTACTAAAATTACTATTGTTAGATTAAATTTAACTTTGTAAATATTTGTGGTGGTTTAGCACCAACTACTAATTAAACTCCAGGTAAACTAAGCTCTGCTCCTTCCTGCAACCAGGACATTAGCCATCCTTTATACTTTACTATTTATGTCATGCCCAGATCCTATATCTTCAAACTACTTACATAAACACATACATAGACATGGACATAGCCATGTATATGTGAGGCACAGGGTACACCTGCAATCATGCAGTGGTTGTTTCCACCACAATCAGCAAATAGCACCTGACTTCAGGGGTTTGCAGGTTTACAGCAGTGGGATGTAATCAATCTCCCCAGGCCTCCTCCTGTTTATATTTCAACCATCGCTCCTTGTAACACAGGGACTTTACCCACTTGTACCTGCTTGTCATGGCACATGTTTCACAATTGTGGATAAACATACATTCCTCTAGATAATCCAAATCCATCAAAGCGAGTCATATTCTATGATTCTATACGAATGATTGAACCTGTTCAGTACCTTGGTTTATTGCTGTCTTGCTCTCTCTTTCCTAACAGTAGCCACTCTATTGTACATGAGGCAGTATTATAACTTTGGAAAAAATGTTGAAAATTTAGTAGAAGAGAGGAATCAAACTGAAATTCAGTGAAACTCAGACCCCATGAAGAAGAAAAAGTCAGAGTGCAATTGATTATAAAATCTTGAGTTATTACTTTGAGCAATTTATATTCTAAAAGGCACTGCAGTGTTTTGAGAAAAATGTAAAATCCTTTTAAAAAGGATTTGAGAATTCCTCTATCATTTACTTTGATTTATACTCATTACTTCGTTAGATGCTATCACTGAATTGCTACCATTCCTATTGAACTAAAACATATTTCACTTCATTATAGCAAAATTGTAACATAACTATTTCAAGAATGGAATACTCATATGGCTATGCTCATGCAGATTTAAAAAAAATTACTATATTTAATTTATACATAATTTCTTACACCAAAAAGAAAATCAATGCAGAAAGCACAGTTACTTCTGTTTTACTAAAAATTTTCTCTAGTCCGCAGTTCTACAAGATGAAGCTGGAAAATATGCTAGGTGCTTTCAAATTTTTGGAGATACAGACATCTTAATTAAATCAGTGAAATTGGGCATTTAAGTCACCTTCTGTTTTGGAATTCATAATGCCACATAACCCACACATAACTTCTCAGTTTTTACATAATTTTATCATAAGAAAATCTCCCACAGAAATGGGTAGTTTTCATTATGGAAGGTCTCAAGTTAGGCCTACACTGGAAACCCAGTAACTGTGTGTATGGCCTGCAGTTGTTGAGTTAGACACAGCAGAGGTGTTCATTGGGGGAGGGAGCTACTTTACATTATAATTCAGTCACCTGAATGAAATTATGCTCTACCATTATCCCATCAGTAAAACCATGTCAGTCTTCCAGATATTCTCACATTATAACTTACTTTTAACTTTGGAGAGTTTTGAAATATTATCTGTGGCCTGATATTATGTGTTACAAAAAAGTAACACAAATACAAAAAATATTTTCATAACAATAATCTAAGTGGTGACTTAAATAGATTTCCAATGTTCTCCCTATACTAATTGATTTCCAAATAAGGAATTAGCCATGCTTTGCTTGGCATTAACCAAGTTTTGACTGAAACAGTGAAAATCGAATGCAATAGCTATTCTAGCCAGTAGTTTAAAATACACGTGTAAAAAATTAGGAAAATAATAAAAAATTGTGTAAATAAAACATGACTTGTTTCCTCTAGATCTTAGATATAACAAAGTACTCTTTAGCTTTGAGATTAAATTATCCACACATAGATTTTTAGAAAAAAAACATTTGGTCCATAACTTCAGTAGCCTCTCTTCCAGCTGTAAATTGTGCATTCTTTCATTATCTCTTGCTTCACCTTCATTTGCCTGACAACATATATGAATGGGACACATCTGCAGTGCTAAAAGCCCATAAGCCACAAGAAGAGACAGATGGAATAGATACAATTATTATTGATATAAATACCACCTAGAATTTCTAAGCATTGTTCACTTTCTAAATGAACAGTCTGAATTAATCACCAGTTAATAAAAATAATGAATCTTACTCTGGGCTGTAAATTCATCCCTGATTTTTCAATTAATCATGCTAATATGTGGTCCTCTCTAGATTTCTATAACAAAAGAAGGGCAGGGGGGAAAAGAGATCTAAGGCTTCCAAAACCAGTTCAAAGTTGTGTGTCTGATGCTAATATTAGGATTTTTTTTTTTGCTTTTGGGTTATTTTTTCTGTGCCATTGAAGGTCAACAAGAGGCTTTTTAGGTAGAATAAAACTACGCTCGTATTCATGTGAACAAATACAAAAGTACTGTATTAAGTACAGTACAGTTGCTCTCAACTAAATGCTTGAGAGCATTAACCTCATCAATGAGACAAATAAATTAAAGGATAACTGAGAGAAAATATGTCCAAGGAAACAAAAAAAGAAATTAAGGCATCTGTGCAGAGAAAAGAGCACATACACTCTGAATGAAAAGTTCATTTTTGAAGGTAATTATCTAACATATGGCATGTGGCAGGAGTTTAAAGTTGAGGAAAAGCATAAAGTATGTGTTATGAGATTGTCATTACCCATTATGTATAATGACATAACACATATAACATTCAATATAAAATAAATATTCATATGGTAAAACTATTTTAGTGTACACTGTTGTCCTTCTCCCCACATCAAAGGATTTGGTTTTTTGTCATTTTGATTACCAGTAATTTTCCTTATGATTGAGGATAACATGTTTCATATGCTGGTTATTACAATTATCAGCCCAGAATAATCCAAACATAAGTAAAATAATGACCTTTATGTAACTGCTATTGACATAGTAACTGATTAAAATTGAACTGTGGTAGAAGCAGATCAGTGTTCAAAGTGCAGAAAAACAGATGTCTTGTAAGAATTTTGCCATGCTCAAAAGAATTTTCAGAGATACAGCAACAGGAATCTATTGATGGGATTTCTCCCTGAGCCAGGTGTTATGAGCTCTCGGAGCTCCCATCCCCGTTTGGGTTTTTGTCTTACAAAATACCCAGCAGCTTAAAATGAGCAGGAAAGACACCTTAGGTGGTGTTGGAAACAAAAAAGGTTTATTAACTTCCAAAATAACAAACTCTCTAAAGAGAAAAAGCCGCACCAGAGACCACAGGTCTATGTCTCTGCTATAACACCCCCGAAATGCCAGGAGGTTCCTCTACCCAGTGCTTTTTATGGCTTAGGCGGGGTTCTGGCACTAGTCCAATCCAGGTAGCTCTAGGGGTGAGGTGATGTCCAGGGGGTGGGCTCCTTTACCTTTTATGGGGGACAAAGACGGCTTCACATTTTTTCCCAGTCCGGGAACTTTGCGCGTGGAATGTGCAATGAAACAATCTATCTTATGGCCAAATAAAGTGCATTCATAGTATCCCTGGAACAGCAACGTCGGTGATTCCTTTTCTCTTTTCAAAAATTCCCACAATTATCTAAATCTCTAGCAATCAATTTGCTGCAAGCACCGTACTAACCATTCTAGCATCTAATCTCTTTCTTAGCCCAATGATTAGGTATGTTAATTTTCTTTATTTTGCAAGCCATTATTTTCACAAATCACTTCTCAAAGTTGGCAATAACTGATTTGTAAGGTATTATTTAAAGTGGAATCAAATATTTTTGTCATATTCTGAAATATTTATTAAGAAATTTATAAACCATGTAGTAGCTCATCATCAGTAGCTTTCTGTTTTTCTCTTTGCTATATAAATCTAGAGGGGAGGATTTAATAGCAGGATCTGTTCATAAATTGTGCATGCCCATGTCCTAATCCTAAATGAACATATCGTCTCCAAATATCTACAAAACCTAGACGGATTCTTCAGATCTGATCCAACTTGTACGGAACAGCTCCTTAAAAACTCAGTTTATAAACAGACATTCTACCTGAATCTTTTTATACATGTAGCACTACACATAAAAGTGTCTGCAGAAAGTGACTGCAGCAGTGACCAGATTATTTCAGCTGATCTATTCTTATGAGAAAAACAAGTTAAAATGGATGATAGCTATCTTACTGTTAAGCTCATTTTTTTGAGGCTGGAGGCCATCCTGTCCTGTTAAGAAAGATAAATTTTTTTGCTTTTTTTCATGATTATACCTAACAAATATGATGACTGGTTTTGATTCATTGAATTTTTTTTAGGCTCTGAAATGTCTTTTAGGTTATTTTATGTCACATACCTTGCTCTTTTTTTATTGCTGAAGTACTTAAATAATCTAAATATTTTGAGCCCATTATTGCAGGTATGGCACAAAGATAGTAAAAAGCCACCTTCCAAATTTCTGATACGGGAAAAAACATTAGAAATCCTGAACATGCAGGTTCAGAGAAAGTAAAAGAAGTTATGACAACAGATATAATGCGATTAACCAGAGGCAGAAACGAGTGGAGGTTGTTTGTCACATGTTTTTTACATTAAAACACGTTGATTCATTAAACCTGGAATTGCTATCAGAACAAGATAGATTTAGACCAATACAGAAACTCAATATTTTTTATTTGGAAGGAAGTTAATTAAAATTATAGTAATTAAGCATTTCCACAATATTTTGATGTATAAGACATATAAAAAATGACAATATTTTTCCACCTAATGTTGCTCAGTACCAATGACCACAGCACAGTTTGTGCATGTCAGTTATTTTCTGAATCTTCTGCATTTTGTAATTGAAAAGGTATCTGAAGCAGAAGAAGGTTGTCACAAGGATAAGATATTAAAGGTAAAGAAATACAGGGTAAGGTTAAGGTCAGTTTCATTTGCCAGAGTGGTTCACAGAAATGTCCTTTCTGTACAATCAGATGAAAAGGATACAGGTCAAATGTGTATGCCTCTGAAAGTAAAAAGAAATAGTCACAGAATGGATGTACTATCAGTTGTCAGTTGTCTATTTTCACTGTGTAAATAGGCAGGCAGCACAGTTCAATATGTAAGGTGATCCTGATGCTTCTTTTTTTGACACAATACTTTGATACAATGTAGACATTTTTTAGACAAAAGGAAAAGACATACTGTCTGTTACTACTGCCATTGTATTTCAAAATCAATATCTGAAAATTAAAAAATTAGAGACTAGCTCAGTCAATATTTACTTCCATCACTTTGTACTTTTAAAAATTTCATTAAGAAATCACATCTCTAAAAGTTATGTCATACTTTGAAAGCCTTCTTGGGTTTTTATAAGTTTCATAATCATGTAACTTAAATAATCAGATAGAATCAGTTTTGTCTTGAAAGATCATACAAATTTCCAATTAAAAATATCTAACAAGAAAAGAGATAAAAGACAAGATAAAAAATTTAGCATATGAGGAGAAGCTGAGGGATCTGGGGTTTTTAGCCTGGGTAGAAGGAGGCTCAGAGAAGACCTGATCACTCCCTACAACTATGTGAAAGGAGGCTGTAGCCAGGTGGGAGTCATCCTCTTCTCCCAGGCAACAAGTGAGAGGGCAAGAAGACAGTCTCAAGCTGCACCCAGAGAAGTTCAGGTTAAGCATCAGGAGGAATTTCTTCATGAAAAGTTTTGTTAAACTTTGGCATGGACTGCCCAGGGAGGTGATGAAGTTGCCAACCATACAGGTGCTCAAGAAACAACTGGATGTGTCGCTTAGTGCCAAGGTCTAGTTGCCAAGGTGGTGATCAGTCAAAAGTTGGAACTGATGTCAGAGATCTTTTACAAATTAAATTATTCTGTGATTCTGTGATTCTTCTTGGTAGCTACAGACTACCAAAAAAATCCTCCAAAGAGAGAGTATCAGGAATAGTAAAAACAAGGTACTAAAAAAAATAAAACCAAGACAAAATTTACTAAAGGCAAATTGTTCCTTATTTAAAAGTAGCTTGAATATGACCATCTGACTCTTCATTTGCTGCAATATAGAAATAAGACCTATGAAGTCATAAACTATGCCATCTCAAAAAGCACAGAACAAGAGAGAAATTGTTCCCATTTATTTCCATTTGCAATGGACAAACTGCCAGATCTTCCAACTGCTAGATTCTCTGAACTAGGTGTTGGAACCCAGGGGGTTCCTATGATGCCTTTGGCTGACCCAAAACCTGGTCAGGAGGCTTTTCAGCCTTGCCAGAGGTGTTAGAGACCCTGGATTGATGCTGAAATGCCTGTGGTTCTGATTCTAATCCATGGAACAGGATGTCAACTTTGTATGAAGAATTTCAAGTCACAAAAGCTTAGATAGAAAAAATAGTAGTAGTTATAAGTAAAAAGAAAAGAATTTGAGTGTATGTGCAGGGGGGGTTGAGGCCCTGTACAGGGGGGTTGGAGATCTGTACAGGGGGGTCTGAGGCCCAAGATGGAGAATTTTTACACGTGGTATGTTATCTTCTGTTCTTCTTCATGGCCTCCATCTTCTAGGTGATGCTGGCACTTTTGGATTGGTTTGACACAGATCTGGACATTGTGGTGTGAGGGGCACAGATTGGTAATTAATGATAAACATTAAATACGTAGTTATTAGTATAAAGGATTAGAGCTAACCCAGGGCGGGCACAGTGTGTCTCTGGACGCGTTCTGTGTCGACCCTGGCAGGGCAGAGAAATCTACTTTTGATAAGGAACTAATAAACCGCCTTGAGAACACGAACAAACAACTCCGGACTACTTCTTCAGTAACACAGGTTGGAGACCTGGACTTTTCTGTACATTGTGGGGTCTCCCAGGACTGCGGAGATCTTCGCACTAGGAAAATAGTATCAGTTGAAATGATTGAATTGTGAAAGTTCCAGAGGATCAGGAAAGACATCATGATGCATACTTAGGAAAGCCAAAGCCCTAGCAGTATATCACTACTTTCCTACATTATAAAATAAATCAGGGTTCATGTTAAAGTTAATCAAAGGGGATATCAAGGAAGATAACAATTTCAAATATTTTGAGAAATTGGTAAAAATTAAGTAAGTGGAGTCAGAATACTTACAGTGTCTTACTAGCAAAAGAGAGTCTGACAGAAAGCTGTCACACCACCTGTTGTCCAGTACAATGTCGTTCAACAATTCAACACAGAATCTTATTCTTGTCTCCAGCACTATTATCCAAGAAATTGCGTGTCATGAAGGATTCTAGTACAATGTCGGTGTCCCAAAAATGAAATCCATTAACAACTCTTCCAAAGAATTTCCAAAAATCATTCTAGTCCAGAAACAATAAGGTATTTCAGAGTACCATACAGGGGATGCAACTATTCTTAGATCTTCATGAGATGAAGAAAACAGTCCACTTGGACACCTGAAAATTTCCTTCTAAGTTAGTGGTGATGATCTCATCCCAAACCCTGGCCTTGTTAGACAGATATAGAAATCTGTATGAACTTTTAACATCTTCAACATTTAAGACTGAAAGGAAATGGAGCCAAGCAACCCAACACCTTGCTAGCAAAAATAGTAACATAATGGATTTTTTTCATAATAAAATAATTAAGAATCTTTCTTCCTATGGTATACTGTGACAGTATCTGACTCCTATGATTAGGGATAAAATACTTTATCGGAATTATAAGAAAAATTCTTTTAATACTCAGTTTTAGTATTCAAAACCACCTTATATCCATTCCTTCATGTATTAGCATTGCCTTTTCATTCATTCATATTGATGAAAACTGTAATGATATTGATACATGAATATTCTCTTTTTTTTATTACTTCTAGGCATTTGGTAGTATATTTGATCAATGCTTATTCTGAATGCTAAAAAATCTCCCAAAATCTTGAATCCTATGATCAGTCATACTACCAAACTAACCTTCCCATACTAAAACATTTTATTTTCCTGACTGTATGATCAAAAAGACTTGAGGTCTGCCTTGCATGCCTCCTTTCAGAGACCTTCTTGTTAAATTAAATGTAGGGTTCTTAGTTTCACTTGTGGTGTAATTTTTTCTTAAATCGTGTAGCATATATTTATACCGGGTTTCTTTTCACAATCAGTCAATCAATGGCATCAAGTATGAGGACAGCTTTAGCAAATTCTATTTAGCAAAGTCTCTTTGAAATTCAGATAAATTTTCTTATTATATAAAGGTAAATAATTAGTAAGTTAAAGGAAAGAAATCAATATAAGATTATTTTTTGCTCAATTCCCTTTTAGAAGATAATACCAAATACCGATATTTATCCACCTGTGTTTTCATATGCGGACAAAATTACTTCTGAGGGAAATATAGCATGTGAGAAAGATGAATGAAGCATTTTAGAAGCCCTCTCTCCTCACTCACTGAAATAATTTAAAATATTAGCAAGTTTGAACAGGAAGATTACGAAAATAGATGAGAAACATTCTTAACCTCAGAATACAAAGCATAGTGCAACATCTAGTTTGAACTATTAAGTTAGAACTTCTTTAACACAGAAGAGTACTTGGAAACACACAAAATGGAACACTTCCAAACATATTTAAAGTAGAAATTTTGTGAAATTCAAAATTCACCTAAATGTGCATTAAAGAAAATCTTCCATTAACATCAGCGTCTTTGCCTCAACTCAATAAATTCAATGAACAGGTAAAAATTGCTTAAGCTACTGACTTGTGACATGAATTGTAGAGTTCTTAAGAAAGAAAGAAATAATTCTGAAATCATCCTTGCTTTAGGGTTGTTTCTTTTTTGTAAACTATATTCCTTAATAGACTCATTAATATAATTGAATTTAAAACATAACATTCAATCCTACCTACTTTGCTGCTAGCAACAATAACTTATATAGTACCATTATGAAATGTATATATATATAAAATAAAATTAAATACCATTCATTACAAAGTGAAAGGTAACAAAATTATTACAAGTTAATATTGTCTAATGTTTAATTTGCAAATCTCACTATTACTAATGGAATTGTTAGTGCTGGTTTTGGCATTAAATTCCAAATTACCTTAGTACTTATACACATTATCAAAATGCTTCAAAAATACTTCAAAATCAAGTTTATAGTAATTATGCCATGAAAGTGATTTTGAGGTTGTTCTCACTATTTGTGATTATTCTGATACAGATAATAGAAATTGTCTATCCTTTTGATTGTATTCTATAGCACTACTCTTTTAGGAGTTAAATTCAATACAATAGTTTGTTACAAAATTTCTCAGGATAAACTCCATTTGACTGTATATTTCACTTTTTTTTCCCCTATGCACTTGCTGTCTTATTTCACATCATTTCTTTTGATATTTAAAGCTTAAATTAGGGAAGTTAAAGAACATGGGAACTAAAGGAACAGGCTTGAAACCTAAAACATTGCTTCATGCTTTCAAAGATCCCCATAAATACAACTCTATAAATCCAATGGATATAAACCACCCACGCCTAAAATTTTTCAATCAACAAAAACTATCTGAAATGCTATTATTTTCTTCCTATAGTTACAAAATCAAACTACTTATAAGGAATTAAAAAGAGAAAGAAGATCTACACAGGCCATTGTTACAGGAAAATAAATTAGAAATAAACAGTTGTTGTTTGTCTGTTGAGGTGTTGTAAAAGACAGATATTTTTTCCAGACATGAGTGTTGAGGATTGTCTTTGTATATGTTTTCCATCTTTTGATAAAAACTAATTTTTAAAAAGCTATGAAAATAAAATTCCTGTTCAAGCATTTAGGGAAAATGTCATCCTAACTAAAAATATTTTCCTTTTTTAAGAGCAAGTAGATGAAAATTGAGCTGAAACATTGAGTGAGCCTGAGATGGATGGAGACCTGATATGTAATTTTGTCTGTGAGATGTTTGTTGCGCAAATTATTGAGCTAGTCTGAATAAAAACTCTAAGGAAAAATACACATGGAGAAAAGAGTCATGTGAGAGAAAGATAATTACTTCTCATGGAAAAAAGAGTCATGTGAGAGAACTGCTTCTCAGAAAATTTTTAATGTCTGTTAGTTAAATGGCAAATAATCTTCTTGTAAGAAAGTTGGTGGAGGGTCGGGAGGACATGTCTTGTGAGTGGTGGCTGACGAACCTAAGGTTGTTTAGACTGGAGAAAAGGAGACTGAGCTGAGAACCTTATCCCTCCCTAAAACTATCTGAAAGGAGGTTATAGATGGGTGGGAGTCAATCTCTTCTAAGAAGTAACAAGAAACACAATGTGAAAGTACAACCTGAAGCTGCAGCAGGAGATGCTGAGATTGGGTATTAGGAAAAATTTCTTCACTGAAAGGACAGCCAGGTATTGGAACAGGCTGCCCAGGGAAAGTGAGCAGCTTAAAAAGTTTAAAAGATTTGCAGATGTAGTGCTTAGGGAAATGGTTTAGTGGTGGACTTGGCAGTGCCAGGTAAACAGATGGACTTGATGATCTTAAAGGTCTTTTCCAGACTAAATGTCTCCACTATTCTACAAACTTAAAACCTCTATATGGACTAGATACAACATGGAGAAGGCACATGTGCTGTTGTATACACACAAAATTAAAACTCACAGTCCTGGTGATGCTATGAACAAGTTGCAAGCAACATGCAACAGTTATGTGAAACAAAGAAACAAATTATTACATGAGTCAGAACAACAAAACTACAATAGTATGTCAGTTGACAATTTTAATTCAGGATAAAGGACTGGAGCAGATGGCAACTTGAATTACTTTAGTTGCTGTTAAAATACAGATCAAAGCTTTCCTGACATTCAGTAGTTAGAGGGCCAATAAGGCCCTTAACAACAAATACATTAGGAGGAAAGGGTGGATATTTTGGACATAGCACTCTATGGGAAGTGATGGGGCAGCAAAATTTTGTGTGATTATTGCTATTTCATCCTAAGACATCTGATCTTTATACTAGCAGATAAGGGATCCTGGTAAGAGAAACCCTAAATATTTGATATTGAGATATAGTGAATGAGGGTAGGACAACTACAATTAAGCAAATGCCCAAAGCCGAGCAGCTAGGTGAGAAAAGAAATTATGAAAAATACAGTAGTACTGGGATGTAACTGAAAAAATGAAGATTAGATTTCATAACATAGCTTGAATTCTGTTCCAAGTGGTATAGAAAAGGAGTTCCATGACTGAGACAGGAGAATGTCAGCTACATAAGGAAAGTCAGTGGTGGGAAGATCTGGAAATATGGAGCACAACACACGAAAAAAAGGACAAAGAGTTTGTATTCGATTATCAAGAAAAGTAATGATTCATAAGATTTAAAAAGAAATGAGGAAATGAAAAAAATACTAATGATACCTACGATAATTTTAAAGGTTAGCTTTTGTACTGGTTGGAGGACAGATTAGGAATGCTACCAGACAGCTGTGAAGGAGACCTGTGTTGCACTGAGTGCAGCACAAAAGCAGTGCAGATTCACCAAGGCAGAAAAAAACCTTCTGAAATTCTTTAAAGGAATAATCAGCGCAGTTTCCAGCAGTGAAGATGTACAGCAAATACAAACCCAGATAAAGAGAACTTGGAAAAAGAAGAGTATAAGACAGATGGCACCTACACACAATAACTGGAATTGTAATTAAAAAAAAAAAATCATACAGACTTATCTTTAAATTATCACATTTATTTGCTTTCTCTACAGTTCAGTGACTCTAGTGGCACAATTTTTACTTATCTAAATAAGACTTGAAATTCCTCAGGTGATTTAAAATACCTCTTATTACAACAGTGACATAGAATCAAAATTTGTACCTCAAAATACCACAGCTACCAGGGTATGGTTCTAAGTCATATTTTTCCTCTAAAGGAGAACAGTAAGACCCATGTGTCATGAATTTATTACCTGATCTTCTCAAACTGTCCACAGGGAGGGTGGAGGGTCTGTACATATTTTAAATTATGTTTAAATTATGATGCCAAACAAAGATCACTTTTCACTGTTTGGACCCTCCAGATCCAAGGTTGATCTTATACCACTATGGGGTCATCAAAATGATGACTTATACCACTACAGGGGTATCAAAAGTTTGTACACAGCTGCATCTGTGCAAAGAGCTGTGATTTTATTTATGCCTTTATCTTACTCCCTTTAGAACTGGCCTTTTGAAACAAATGTTTATTATTGAATGTGTAGAAAAATAAAGCAGTTGTGGAAGTACCAGAAACACAGAGCGTCTGCAAAGCTTTTCGCTCTAAAATTTTATTACTAGATCTTCTTAAACTGTCAAACAGTGAAATTGCTAAACAAAACAGTTCTTCCTAATTCTCAGTTCCCAAGCGCTGCTTTCTATTAAGGAATGACTTTATCTCATTTACAAGCCTCTTTCTTCTAAGGGATTTTTAAAGATAATATACCAAATTCCTCTGTTTTAAACTTTGTCCTATATTTAGAACTGGGTATGTTCAGTTTATCAAACTGTGAAGATATAGGGAAAAAAATTAGTTATGCCAGACTGCATTTAGGATTATATACTCTTTACAGAAACGGTAAGTACAAACTCTTGAGTTGCAGGTTTTTTGCATGAAATAGATAAACTGTTTTGACTGAAACTCTGTGACAAAATATTTCTCCTTAACACATGCCAGGTTTCAAGCTGAAGGAGTTTCACAGACTGGTTATGAATTTCTATAAAAGAGGTTTCTAACATGGACATCCTGGCATACTCAAGGCGAGCAAAACTGGTTGGACCCGCTATATTATGGTTTTATATAAAATTGATGCAATTTGATGTTACTAGAGATGAATCAATTGGACACACACAATAACATGGACACATTTGGGGTATTAGTCAGAAATACTGAAATTGTAAACTGATTATATTACGAGAAATAGGAATACTGCTGTGTCTTTATACAGCTATTGCAACTTACACTGCAATTATTAAGCAATTAATGTCACTTAATATAAAGTGCTACTGCAGGGATACAGCATAATCAATTTTTTTTAATTAATATTTTTTGTTGTGTACTTTAAAAGTAACTCCTGTGAGAAATTCTTGCTGACAAATTAAGTAAATCAATTAAGAGATTGTTTAATATGACCTCTTAAAACTTTTGGGAAAGAATTATTCCATTAGAAGCCACTAATATATGAAACAAAATTATTTCTTTCTGATTTGTTTTAATATTTTGACTTTACAATAGATTAGTCATTAGCATTTATCTAGAGCAGCTTTCTCATTGAAATGGATACAGAGAGGTGGATTTTAAAGGATTCACAGATCCAGTTTGTAATCCTATGAAAATGTGCTTCAGCTTTGCTACAGTTACACAACTTACTCTTAACAAATCTTAGACCTTCTTAAGTCCCCAGACCAATTGCACAAGCCAGGCCTAAGGGTATGGTTCTTTATACATTCATTATGGTGATCCAGTAAAACTGAATGCCTTTGGAGAATTTGGTCAGTCTGTGACCAGATGAAACAATCCTCTTAAAGTGATTTTAACAGTAAGAGCAGCATACTTGCTACAGGTTTTAAAACTATAAAGCATTCCATATATCTCCATCTTACCTCAAGGCTTAATCTCTACCGATAGTGATGTTGAAACAGTAGGCCCCTCTGTTTCTCTTCAGCAATACACTCCTTTCATTTTTGATACTTTTATTCTGAGAGGTTCTTCAACCTCCTATGTTCAAAAATCTTCTCCTATCCTTACTTTTAAATCATAAATGTTTTCTGAAGGGTTATTTATCAGTTTAGAACATTTATTTTCTGACAGCTTCCTATTAAACTTCTGCAATTTGTTCACATATTAGAACATCTCATTCATCAGATAAATTAATGCTGCAAATCTACTACAAAATACTTGATAAGCCAGTTTTTAAACATTGCAATTAACCTAAAAAAAAAAAGTGCAATTTGTCAATGCTGCACTAGTACTAAGAGTTAGTTTTCTGCAGTAAATCCTACCTCTCTAACAATAAATGTTCAATTTTGAAATAAGAAAGGCCAAGGACACAGAACATCACTTAAACAGAGGCACTCTGGGTCCCTAGATGTGTAGTCTTCTTTTTCCTGTTGATTATCTTCTTATTTGGAAGCAAGCCTACCTAAAATGCTAAAATAGCATTTTGGGGCTAAAATAGCATTTTCCCTTGATAAGTTTTTGAGCTAGTCACATTAGCTCTTTTTCCTTCCAATGCTTCTGGAATTATATTGCATAAGGGGAAAAGTTTCAAGAGATGCCACTAAATATAATCCCCCAAACCAGTCTTCACTAAATCATAGTTAAATGCTGAGAACATCTTTCTATCTTCCCTATTGAGTCGCAAGTTCAGGGCTACAGGTTTAATTCATGCTGGGACATCAGGGAATTAAAATTCAGTATAAGAAAAAGCTATATATTGTAGGCTATCATAGCAGAAATATTGAAAGACAATTTGAAATTTTTTAGGAAAAAATGGCCTTTACTGATTTTTGCCAGATAGAAATCAGGTACTTGTTGACCAAGATGGTTTCCAAATTACAGAAAGAAGAAAGAAACAGTGGCTGTAGTTCACAGTGCTGACTAAAGCACCTAGGTAGTGAAGAAATTGAAAAAAAAAAATACCATTAATTCTCAGTTTATTTACTGGTTTAACAAAATGAATACTGATGGCACTGACACATGATCAGCATCAAAACCAAACATACAACATTCACATTTATGCCAAAATTCACTATTTCCTTAGCTACTGGCACAGCAAATGTTACTGAAAATGATAGAAATATTTTTAACAAATAGCTATGCTATTCCACGTTTGGAAGCCAGCTGATCAACATCTTTCTTGCACCAAAACTTGTCACATGCCTCCAGAAGTGATGTGACAGGTACAGTGCAGAGGAGGATAATTACTTTCCTGGATCTCCTAGTGCTGACCTGGATGTTCTTGGTCTTTGTTGCCAAGGCACACTTCAGGCTGATGCCAGCTTTCTATCTTCCAGCATCTCCCAAAGTTCTTCTCAGCAGTGCTGCTCAAAAGCCCCAGCCTATAACACTACTGGAGTCCCTTCCTTCACAAGTGCAAGATTTGGTATTTGTCCTTGCTGAATTTCAGGAAGTTCCTGTTGGCCCATTTGCCCAGCCTCCTCCAACCTTCTGAATAGCTGCTATCAAGTGGTCCTTCCACTTTGGTGTCACCTGCAAACCTGATGAGGGTACACTCCATAAGCTGCTTCAGCTCAGCTTCCTGCAGTCCGAGTTGAGGTGCCTTATTCCCTTTCCTGACCAAGCCATAGAAACTAAGATGAAAAAGTTAAATATTTACAGTGAATGAACATTTGTTTATTTGTTGCTTACAGCCCCTTTTGGGAGATGTTGCTTTGTTTTTTGTCTTCTTTAAAAACAGCTAAAAACCAAAAAAAAAAAAAAGTAAAATCTGAAAGTGGTATTTCATTTAGTACAAAGGCCCAGTTTGTTAGCGTTAAGAAACAGAACACATAATCACA
>VXBU01004179.1:3534-14776 GCA_013400315.1 Bombycilla garrulus
AGAGGGGAAGAAGGGCAGAGATTAATGTTTTGGGACAGGGATGCTAGAAGAAGGGACTGACATAAGGACAAGAATTTTAAAGAACTGAAATAATTGGAAGGAGGAGGTGAAGGCTCTGGAGAAGATGTAGTGTGACAAGCAGAAAAAAACTACCTGTAGAATGACACAAGGAAAGAAGAAACCTTAATATATAAAAAATGTCTAAGTGGGTTGAAATTGGTTAGAATTTGCTTCTAGATGGAGCTAAAAGATTTTATTGGGCAAATGTATCTTTGCAACACTTCATGTACTTGATAGTGACCCTCATGTAATAGATACTGGCTTTTTTTTTTCTTTTAATAGTTTGATATATATGTTTTCATGCGTGGAAATTAAAATCACCATGCAATGGTATGCAGCCAACAGCTTCCCTCACATTTGCCAAGCATTTCCTGCAATTTGACTTCTTATAACTCAGCTTTACTTGGTCTGTGTAATAGTCTTTCTCCCATCCGTAGGTTTGGTGGACATGTTTTCCTGTTTGTTTATCTTACTGTCATTTTTTATGCCTGCTATCTTTTACAAACATGAGTATCTTTATCAGAACCTTCCACTTTTTTTTTTAAACTGCATTTTTAAGATAACTTCTGGGAAGTACTGTAATCAGACTTACTTAATCCATGCCAGTGTTCTTTTTCTCTTGGCTTTTTTTTTCCCTTCCTACCAAATAATGCAAAAATTAATAGCTGCTCTATGATCCTAAATTTTGAGGGTGCTAGAAAGTATTGGAAATGCATCTGTCATTTAGTTTCTAAATAAATCTGAGGGAACATGAGCCTAAAACAGGGGATTGAGGTGACTTCAGCAAATGTTGTGGAGTATTATTTCTGAATAAGGGGATTGTGTATCAAGTATGTTTTAAGGAGTGATGCTCTGATCTTTGTTTGTATCGAGCAGAATTCTGTGTGAGTAGGGATATTAGGTTCAGTTACTGCATGATGTTTTAATTTATGTCTGAGAAATTATAAAATTTCTCAGGAAAGATAGGATCAGGCAGCAATAATTTCAGGGGATAGGAGTTGAAGTTCAAGTTAATTAAGATAGATTACATGGAAAAAAATGTGTTTTGAGAGGGACAAATGCAACCTACAGCATGTGAATAAGAATGGTCAAAAAAAACCTGTACAAATACATCCCGGAGACTAGGCCACAGTCATGTAGAAAAGGATCCAAATGCAGAAATATCATGACATAAATATGATCAGACGTGAAGAAGCATGTGAAGTAAACCTGCTATGGTGCTGTTGGGGCTTGAAATGGAGTGCTGTGCTGAGTTTTGAGCATTGTACTTTGAGAGAGATGTGCCCAAACTGAGAAAATTCAGACGAGGGCCTGAAGAATGATCAGAGGCCTACAAGAACAAAATAGGGAGAGAAAGGGGTCCATTTAGTCTACAGAAAAAATAGCTGAGTAGAAATTCAAGTCCTGAGCTGCATCAAGGTGTTTGTAATTATTATTATGTGAAGTTGTAAACTTTTTTTGTCTGCCGGGAATAGGATGAAAAAATGGTCTCAAATTATAGGAAGAAAGATTTTAGGGTGCTGTTTGATCTTGCACTTTCCCTTCATCCTGTAACACATTCACTTATTTCTCTTTGTCATTGTTTGCACGGTGGCACTTTCATAATTTAAAGTCTGAAACTGGTATGATGGAAGCATCTAATCAGGGGGAAGGAATAGGTAGGGAGAGGTTGTTTGTCTGTCAGTTGATTTTCTGTCAGGTCAGCTTCTTTAACTTACCCTGTGCCTGAATGGCCACTGAATGCAATGGAAGGGAGAGTAGCAGGAGCACATGGCAAGGGGGAGTGGGATTATATTATATCAAACTGCACCCTCAGGCTTGATATAACTGGGTAATCTGCCTAACAGCAAGGATAATGAAAAACTGAAATAGGCTGCCTAAGGAGGGTATGAAATCTACCTCAGCAGTGTTTTTTTAAGAGCAAACTCGAGACTTATCTTCTGGGAATAATTCTGACAGAACCTGGTTTTTTGCCTTAGGCCAAAGCCAACTAAGTGATCAACTTCTTGAAATGCCATCCAATCCTGCTTTCTGTGATTCATGCAACTTCTGAAGTAGATACAAGCAATAAGACTAATCTTTCATGCTGTGATTTAGAAGTATTGCCCACTTGCTATGTTGGTCCTTTAGCAAATGGACTTGGTATATGGGAGATAAAGGGAGTAGTGGTCTTGAGCTTTGTCCACAACTGGCAAGATTAATGCACTTTAAAACTGCACTTTTTCAGTACTGATTGGTATGGTTTTGAAGGGCTGCTGTTAGTACACAGGAGCTCAAGTGTGTTTCATAAGCTATGTAGGTACTGGTTGGACTAGATTTACTTTTGGCAAGTGTATGTTCTGGTCCCCTTCAAACTATTTTAGGTCTAAAACTAATAGATTTCTCTTCCCACGTCTCTTTGGTTTTGAATGTTTCTACAGGTTTGATCCTGCTCCTATAATGAGCACTGAAGTACTTGACTAAATCTTTTAAAAAGTGGTTCCTTTCTGAAAAATAACTGTAGAATGGAATTGTGTAGTTCTTCGCTGGGTCACACAAACTGTTAATTTTCAAATTGTCAGTCATACAGTCCTAAACAGAATCTGCAAAATAAGATGAAAGTGAAGCTGTTTCCTCATTGTAGATGTCAAACTTACTGTTTATGACACAATGGACTGAAAAATTATAAATTCCCTGTGGATCTTCAGTTTCCAGAAAATCCACATATGGAGCCTTGCTGACTAAGGTATTTGCATATGAAGCCATATATCCAGGTTTTCCAGATGTGATAAACCTGTTGCTCTCAGTATATGCTCCATATTATTTTAAGAATGTGGCTTCTGTTTCGGTTGTAGAATTGATGTACATACACAATAAATTTACCATTAATTGAAAGCATTTTAATTAATCTGCATTTGCTGATCTACTGAAGAAATACTACAAATACTGTGTAATACTACAAATACTACAAATTCTATGTAGAATTTGTTCTACAGTACAAATACTACAGACCTGAAGTTTCTATAATTCTGAGACGTGTAACTTACGTTGCACAATGTGTATCCAGTTTGTGGCTGATGAATCATAGTTCATTTCTACAGAGCATAAAAACTATATATTCACATTTTCTTTACCTTCTCCCTGTACACCTGCCCATACATGTGCACCTCCCTCCTTTCTTCCCTCTCATGGTAGGAGTCAGGTTTGTGTAATGGAGATTGCATTTGCTGGTTTCAGTCACTTAAGGCTTGCCTTTTATTGGGTATTACTTGCCTGTGACTTAACACTGCTTGTTCTCTTGTGTGAGGATGTAGGGATTACTGAAGTGTCTTTTTTGCCACAAATCCTCTGTGGTACAGCACATTGGGTAACTTTTTCCTTGTGGTGGAACTGGCCTTGAGTCAGAAGGATTTCTAGAGTAGCTGAATTGAAATTAGAAGGGAACACATTTTCAGCACACTTAATGTTATTTTTTTGTTAAACTTTTATGTCCAGGGATCTAAGAGGAGTAAAACTGAGGAAAGAACAGGTGTAGAAGTTCTCAAAGACAAGGATGTACAAGAGAATACATAGATGGAGGAGGGACAGCACCTCATGAGTGTGGGGAGCATTTGAGAACTCCTAAGATATGGAACATGCCACCACCAAAGTTTTATGGAGATGTAGGAGTCTGGGAAGAGGAGGACATTTGTATTCAGCAGGAAAAGTAGTTTCTGAGGCAAACAGGCACTAAAGTATAGGAACTTGTAAAAGAGAAGGTAGTGGCAACTTTTCAACTATCAAAAACTTTCCTGCACAGGTTGCAAATTATCCTACTCCTACTGTACAGTATGTGTGTTGGGAACTACAGGAATGTTTGTTTTATATGGGCATCTTAGTTTTTTTTTTTTGTTTTTTTTTTTTGTATCTGTGGTTGGTAGAAAAAAATATGAATTTACTGTTAAAGTGAGACACCTAGATGACTGTGCTGTTAGGTAGGAGGATGTGTAGACTTTCTGCAGTGCTTTTGCAAATTGATTTGGTATAGTAACAAATAACAGCAATATGTTGTTATGTTTTGCCCTGAAATGTCCTTTACAGAAGGCGGTAAATGGAGTCTGATAGAAGCAATATTGGCATCCACCTGTGTTAATGTTGCTGAAATTGTTTTTCAGGTAGTGATAACATTATGACATGGTGGTTGGCAGCTTTGGGAAGTAGTCATGTTCAGTGTGACGGTTACTTCTTAATCTTAACTTGAATAATGTGGTCACATGTTTCAACACTCATGTATTTCTGTGTCTCCTTATTACAAGCTCATCTGCAATCACTGGAGTGCAAATACAACTTTCTCTCCTATTTCTAGACAGAAAGGAATGTAAGTTTCCATCAGTTTAGTTGACCATAAATTACTGTGAGATTTTGGATCCATCAAATTTGACTCTTTCTCAGTAGCTATCAAATGCATCACAAATCTTTGTATCATGCACTCTTGTTTGATGTGTGAAGTACAAAATCAGGAGGAGGAATATACAGTTTCATGGAGCATGGGTAATCATAACATGCTGTTGTACTGTCTATCAAAGTGTCATAAAATCTGTTAGGAGACTCAAAGGCTGAGAGACTGTTTACTTGTAGGATGTTTGACATAACTCAGTTCCATGGGGAAAATTTCTTAATAGCAACATATGATGTGAAAATTCTAAGAAATCTGATGAATAGTAGTAATGAAATCTATTTATGCATTTACCTTACCTGCTGTAAGTAAACAGCAGGGCAAGTGATTTTGGTTTCCTTTTTCTCTTTTTGATGCCTTTGTCCTCTGGATAGCAGCTCAAAAGGCTCTGAATTTAGCCTCTTGATTATGCGAAGAATCAGTAAACTGTTTTAACTGTAATCAGCATGTTTCTGGTGTCAATTTTCACTTGTGATGCCATCCTCTTTCATTTGTTATTAAAGACAGATACCAAAAATATTTTGAGTCTGACTCAAAGAAACCTTATTCAGATTTCATAGGCATTCAAAATTGCTGCTGAGAATGCTGACCAATACAATTGTACCTTGATAGTTTTTCTTTTCCTAATGAATAATAACTTCTAATGCAGTTGAAGCATGAACAGTCTAATATTTATTTTATATGTAACTGTTTGCCAGACAGAGAAGGAGGCACTTAAATATATTTATGTATTGAGTTCTGAATTGAGAACTGCATATAGACAAGCAATTAGAAGTACAGCAAGATGTAAAGCAAGAGAGTTGAACATCCTTTCTCTAGATACTCTTTGTCAGGACTTCACCTCACAGAAATACCTGTCTTAACCTTTACAGGTCTAGAAGCCTGGCATAACTGCGCATGCCAAAGACTTCTGAAAGCTTCAGTAAACTTTTTTTCTCTTTTATCAGTTTTGAGCCAACCTATGCTATGAAG
Source organism: Bombycilla garrulus (assembly GCA_013400315.1). Classification (NCBI taxonomy): domain Eukaryota; kingdom Metazoa; phylum Chordata; class Aves; order Passeriformes; family Bombycillidae; genus Bombycilla; species Bombycilla garrulus. The sequence goes on from VXBU01004179.1 coordinate 8,981, forward strand.
GCTTTGCAAAGACTGCTGGAGAATATAAAGTTGTCAGCAAAAGGGAGAAAAAGTTTGTGGTTTATGAATAACATAAGCAGTGCTGGCAACAAGGAGTTGGTGTGGAAGCATTTTGCCAACATGCGTATGTGAATTTGGCATGTAATTCCTGTACAGCTTGCCATGGAATTTTACATAGCAGTAAATTTCTGAGTTTCCAGGATGCTATAGGTTGTCACTCTGTGTTGGCAGAATGGCAGCTGTCTAATTTAAACTTCCTGCTGATTGCTTTGTTTTCATTAATTTTAATTGAATACCTGACTTCATGACATCTTAATGTAAATGTGTGCCTACATATCCAAAAATGCATACATTTTTTAATGCTAACTAAGGTTTTAGCAAAGCTTTTTGTGAATAGCTACAGAGTCAAATAATTTGTCTGTAATCATTTACACATGGCTCAGCCAGTAATGCACATTTCCTTTATTTCTTCTAGGAGGGGATGATCGACGAGTCTTACTTTGGCATATGGAAGAAGCCATCCATTCAAGAGTCAAACCAGTTCAGCTGAAAGGGGAGCATCACTCCAACATCTTCTGCCTAGCTTTCAACAGTGGCAATACAAAAGTGTTCTCTGGAGGTAAGGAAGGAGGAGCACGCTGATTTCACATGAATATGTATAGTGAATGCCTTGGAGTAGAAGCCATGGGTGAGATTCTGCCCCACATGAGATCTGGAAGGTGTCCTTAATCAGCAGTTGGGATTTTTTTGGGAACAGGGAATCCTTTAGCTAGCACAACATTTTCAATTTTGTCATGCCTTTTTCCAAAACCTGGTGTAAGCTCATCAGGTCTCAAACCATTGTGAGAGTCCTGGGTCCAGTCTGCCTCTGCTTGTGCTAAAGACTGTGGAAAACATTGTCTTTGATATTCCCTCTTAGCTGTATAAGAGCAGACCATGCATTCTCTCTGGCACTTAAGCCTGATGCTTGAAAATCTTTTCTGCTACTGTCTGATTTCAATGCACCCTTAGATGGCTCATGAAGGACTATTGCCATCTATTGGTGAATCATGTTTTCTTAGACCCCGTTTCAGTTCTTATTAGGTAAGCCTCTGCCTTTTAGAACTGTTGGCAAATTGGGCTCTGATGCTCTCATGTCTTTTTAATATAAATCTACTTTTTAATAGAAAGTTTTATTTGGTCTTTAAGGTAGGGAAAGTGGATATACACTTTTTTGGGGGGGTAATAGTTTCTGTAATTTAGGTCTATTTCACCATTTGATTTTTAAAGTGTTGAGATAGGGAGGAAAATTGAATTCAGAAGAAAAATGTACAAGAGTATCAATTCAGTCAAGTGCCATTTTCTGCTGAACTTCATTTCCACTATTTTATATGGATACAGAATGGATGAGAATTTGCATCTTTCATCAGTATGTCCATTAACATATACAGCTGGACATACTTTAGGATACTATGAGACTACTTGGTCAAAGCCCTTTGTTACCTTTTTGACCCAAGATTTGTGAACTGTAAATCAATGCTAGAGATGGATTCGGGATGCATGTGAATGGTGGAAGCTTCTTGTCCTTAGGGTTGTGCTAAAATTATAATATCCCTTAGAAAAAAAGACATGACAAAGCTTAAGCTGGTGTTAGATTTCAAGGATGAAATGATTCAGTTATATTTCTCAGGTGGAATAAACCCCTAGACTGTCAAATAGTGATGCTTATCTTCTTATTCTGGGGACTGCTGTTTATTTTATGGAAAAATAGCAGTACATGCTGTCTTCAAATGAATATATCTGCACAAGTGATTCCAGTGGAATTTTGGGCCAGAGTCTCTTTTTCTTTAGTTTGAATTCAGACAAATGGAAGCTCACATGAATATTCAAGGAATGAAGTGTGCCAGATCTTGCTCGACCAGCTGGAATGGTATTTTCTCGTGTCCAACTCAGCCCTCTGTCCACTGGGCTTTGTTGTCAGAGGCTGCTGTTTTCACAGGAAAGGCAGAAGAGTGGCTTGATTGTACCTTGTTACTGAAGTTAACACCTGGAGTTAAAGATTCACGTAATTGATTATGGTGGTTTTTTGCTAAGATGCCAGGTTAGATGAGCTGTGACAGCTGATGCACAAAAAACTGGCCGTTCTCATATCTTTTTCCTCCTCCAGTTTGCATAAAAACACTGTGCCTCTGCCAGAAATTATTTCCATTGGTGGAGTCAGGAACTCTTTCAGCTGCTCCATCAAGATTCAGTGAGCTCATCTGCAAGGGCTGTGAGTCTGACTCTTGGATCCCTTGTAAAGAGTCATTTTGCTGCATGGCCTAGATGTACCATCTGTTTTATGTCTGTTGGTAAAATGGGGCTAGCTATATTTATTCACTCAGTGATGTTCTGGGAGATTCTTAAAAGTCTGAAAGAATTGTGGGTTCTAAGATCTACTGGTTGTCACACAGACACCCACACCTGACCTTTGGAGTTGTATTTAAATTATACAAGTTGGAATACTTTAAAAAAAACCCAAACTAAAAATTAGAATATGCAAACTAGCACAAATCACACAGAACTCAATTTATTCTGCAAATATATGACTGCTAATGACTAATGACTTAGGATCTGATTTTCTTTCTCTGAAGCAGCTCTTGATAATAAAGGAGAAGGGATTTTCCACTTCAGTACAAATTGGATTGCATCCAAGGAATTTCAGAGCTCTTTGCTTTGAAGGAGCAAGCACCCCATGTAGCCATTACAAAAATGGAAGGCAGGAACTGAGTGGCCAATGCTTTGCATGTAATCTCTGGGGGGGAAAAACTGTCCCAAGGAAGTTCCCATCTCTGAAGAATAATTTTGCCCTTCTCTGTCCACACACACTGAGGGTAGAGCAGTCTCGGAAATGCAAAACCCCTTCCTAGTAAACTGCATGGACTTTTTTTTTTCTTTGCACTTCATGTTAGGTATATGAAAAGCTGAAATAAACCTACAGGAAATTTAATTTGGTTTTTTTTTTTGCTCTTATATGACAGATATGGGGTTTAGGCCACCTTAACTGTGCTCCTGTGTATGTGCTCTGCACTATTTCACCCTTACAAGTATAACTGAAGGGAATGGCAGATTCTTCCTGTCCTTCTGGTTGTTGTAACTGCATTTATCAAAACAAGAGAGATTATAAATGACACAGTTGTGTACACAATTATGACCCAGTTAGTCTCAATAAAGAATGAGCTCTCTAGTGTTAAAGTGAAAACACTGTAAGTGGGAACCCCCCCTGGGCTGAACAGCAGTGATGTTTTCTGCAGGGATGAATCCTTACAGAAGCATCCAGTTTGTGGTTAGATTTTTGTCACCACTTTCTCCTCCCACACACAGAACAGAGGAAAACAGTGGTTATTCCACTCTGCTTTCATTCTTTCTTTCCCATTTTGGAGCTTGTGATGGAAGAGAATTTGGTCCCATGATGACTGGATGCCTGAAACCAGGCAACTGGAATGATTCTTTTGTTCATACTGGATGGAGACTGAAGAGCCAGGAGTATCTGCTGGAGGAAATTTTGTCATTGGAGAAACTAGGCTGTGTTTTTTTACTGGTGAAATATGTAGGCACTAAAGTAGTTTTACTAGGTATAAACAGTGTGAAATAATATATAATGGGCAGTTCCAAATAAAATTAATGACCAAAGGACACTTGCACTTAAATTACTTGTGTATTGTACCATGGAAAAGATGAGCTACTACAGTAATCTAAGGCTGGCATGATTTTACCAGGAGCTTGGGCAAGGAGCAAATGGTTGTAGAGAATCTCATACCTCACTAGTCAAAGAGAAACTTTCCCATATATCTCTGTTGAGACAGAATACAACTGAAATATGTAGGGGATAAATGAAAACTGAGTCAACTCAACAGTTAAGAATCATAACATGAAATCTTGCTCCTTCTGAACCTCTGTCTTTAGTGTGCATTAGGAAAACTTCACAACTCTACATCACAACTACAAAGATATACAGAGCATAAAAATATTACTTTGCAGGCGATCTGCTTTTGGTTATTTTTTCTGAATTAAATATAAAAGTGTGTATGTCTGTCCTTAAATATTTCTAAAGAGGAGGTGCTAAATTTAGGTAATAAAATATTCAGCAGAGAGACTAAGAAAATAATCTGTTGTTACAGCTTGAAAACCTCTGCATGAGCTATTGGAATTACTTGGTGGCTGTGACCCTCTTAGTTTCCATTGCATTCAGTTGGTGTGATCAAAGAAAAGTGACATGATTGTCTGGTTACTTGGTTTGGTTTTTGTTAATAGAGAAAAAATTACACTGTCTGTCACGTTCATGCCTTCTCAATGGTTGAGTGCTGACAGTGTTATCTGGCAGTATTTGATTGGGGAGCCACGTGCATTTCATTTATGACATCCCTTTTCACCTTCCACAATCTTTTTATGGAGCATCCTTTGAGCAGGAAGAAAGATGTATTTTCATTAGAGTTTGAAGTGTTCTGCTGCTTCATGTAATAGTCTTTATTGCGAATCTCCTAAAACTTAAGCTCAAACTGGACAAAGAATGATAAGTAACATATTTAAATAGAATTATTTGTTGAGCAGTAGCAGATGAAACAGGTTGGTTCATTTGGTCATGACTGATGATATCACATGGAACCTTTCATATAACTGAGCAGAGGGGTAACCATGCAGCAACTGCACTCTTTTTTTGTTTCAGTATTGGTTTGGAAATTGTAATTTTTTTTTTAAAGTGATTTGGTTTTTTTTTTTACACCATAATGTTTTTAAGCACTAGAACATGATTTTAATTGCTTATATTTCTCTTTTTAGGCAATGATGAGCAAGTTATACTCCATGATGTTGAAAGGTAAATACACTGTGTTGCCACTGCTTCAAGAACTCCTGTAATGCCAACTCGCTGGAGGCATTTTCTGTTTTAAATTAATGGCTTAGGAAAACAGTGTTTTAATACTGAAATTTGCTTTTTATTTACCTAAATTCATAACTGGAAGAGATTATTCCCCATCACCCCATTTCCTTTTTCAGCACATAGGTTCTGTATTATTTTGACCTCAGGAAAGAGGTACTAATAACTTCTACAGATTTAAGTGTTAACCATTCATTTAACATGAACTCAAGAAAATAAAGAAAAAGCAGGAAGAGATATATGTAAGAATAGAGAAATATAAACCTTTACATTTCTTTGAGTTTCCTGAATAACATAATATGGACATGTTTCTTTATGTGTTTGTCCAAAGACTTTTGTGTTGAATTGTTCAGTGTATATCTGCCTTCCATCATACCTTATGTCTGCTTCTTGCATAAGCCTTACATGCAAGCTGGGCAAAAGTAACATTATCTTCTGTTCTGATTGTTTCTCAGGAATATTGTGTTATTTAGTGTTTGGTTGGTTTTTTGTTTGACTGGTTTTTGTTTGGTTTTTGTTTGTTTGGCTTGTTTGTTTTCAACATTTTAGGCCTTTTGGGAGGGGTATTTTGGTTGGGTTTTTTTTGGTGGGTGTGTGTGTTTGTTTTTAGGATAGTTTTGGGTTTTTTTGTTTATTTGGTGTTCCATTTTTCTTGTTTTAATTAAATGTGAAAATGTCAGTTTTAGATGCTGGTGTTTATGGTGTTCTGACTCTTTAAGATTCTACAACATCTTTGTCATTTTAACATTTCTATAGAACACATTTTTCCTGCTGTGTCTTGTTTAGATGTTTTGACAAGTCTTTTTGATATGTGCATATCTTTGTGCTTTTGTTGTCAGGTTTTTATTTTTTTTAATGTATGCTAAGTCTGGTTGTAATCCATACAGAATTCCTTCCTCTAA
>VXBU01004179.1:14828-30675 GCA_013400315.1 Bombycilla garrulus
ATTGATTTCTATGGAAAGTTAATCTCTTTTTCATGATAACACTTACCTGTCAACTGCTTTTTCATAACTTTAAATGGCTTTTTCTATTACTGCTTTTTTTCCCCCTTTTTTATTAATGATCCCTGAGACAGTGTTAGTAGATCTGCCACTAAGACATCAATTGCCATGTGAGCAAAATGCTGATTTTATGTGGGATCTCTTTGGTGCAGCTTCCATGAGACAGGGGTCATATATAAAGTTTATCCCCTAAAGAAATAAAGGGGCTTTTTAAAAGAAATAAAGCAGTCCCAGCATCTTCTGATTTAGTATTTCAGTTTTTGACCTGTCTATACCACTATTCCAGATTTTTAGATGATCTAAAACATTGGGAAAAGAATAGAGAATGTGTTTTTTCTTTGTTTTATAGCTGTGAAACAGCTGAAATCCAGATATACTTTTGGGGGAATTATTTTTATTTTGTTGGTGTTTTGCTGCTCTTTCTACATGGAAAAATATTGATCTGGTTTATCCTGAAAAACAAAGAAAATATACTGAAAAAGCCATCTGGAAAGTTGCTCTTCTGTGAGCTTCAGTTGAACTTTTGGACAAAACTGAAACCTGTAGTAAAGAATGAACTTCTGTCTTTTTTTCCTGATTGCATTAAGTAGTAAAAATTGACTCCAGAGGTCCCAAGGCTTCTTTCCCTTTCCCATTACATCCTCCCAAACTTAAATCTAATGCATCATGTGTTCCATAGCATCTTGCAGTATCTGAAGTTTTTAATGTTTGGGTTTTAGTATGGGAGATTTTTTTTTCCTCATAGCGTGGAGTCACTGTACATGAGTGTTTCATTTGTTTTTTACTCTAATTAAACACAAGAGTCTTCTTATGAAATTACAGAACCTTTGTCACGAAGTATTACTAGGTAGATAAAGTGGTAAATACTTCACTTTATAAAACAGCAGCAAAAGAAGGAAGAATGATAATGTTGTGTCTCTTTTCCAGCACTGAGACCTTGGACGTGTTTGCCCATGAAGATGCAGTGTATGGCCTTTCAGTGAGCCCAGTAAATGACAACATCTTTGCTAGTTCGTCAGATGATGGCCGGGTTCTTATCTGGGACATCCGAGAATCTTCCCATGGAGGTAAGATCTCTAGGAGGAAAACTTCATTGATTTAGGAAGAATTCATGCAAGACAAGGAAGAGAAAAGTTGTTTATCTGGGGCAGTTGAGACAGTGAGTCCTGGAGAAGGGTGAAAGTGAGCCATAATTCTTTTGGCCAGTGATTGGCAAGCTCTGGTCTTTACAGTTCTGTTACTGTCCTAAATAATTACTTATAATTTTTATTACAGTTGGTGTTGAGCTGCTCCCTTCAGAAACCTGTTCATACTCCAATGTGTAAGAGCTACAACTGTGAATGAGCATAAAGAACAATAGAAAAGTAATCCCCCTACTTTTCATTAAAATGACTTAGTACCTCATTAATTTAGCTCCTGTAATCTCTTTGACAGGCTGAAAGGCAGCTTTTGATATATTGGAAGAAAACTGTGGTGCCAATCTATTTATAATAAAGGTGGGAAGGAAAGCATCAGTAATTAGTGACAATGACTTGACTAAGGAAATATACACACATTTAAAGTTTATTTTAAAACCCAGCTCCTTTTTATTTGGCAATCTGATGTTTGTCTCTCCATTCAGATTATGCAGGCCTTTGCTTCTCAGTGGGGGCTGCCATTTTGATAACACAGCCTTTTATGTCCCAGCAGGATTCTGATTTGGTGATGCAAGCATAGAAGGTCAGTTTTGGTGTTAAACCTTATTTGGAGCTGCTGGCAGACCAACAGCAATTTCTAAAGCCTTTGGGCAGACTGGCAGAAGAAAAGTTGGCTTCTTTTCTTCTTTTTACTTTTGACTTTTGTGACAATGAATAGCACTATGGAGCTTCATCTGTGGTCAGAGACCTGTTTCCATCACTGCTAAAGAAACACTAAAAAGGGAAATCCTTGACGAAAAAACTTGTAATAGAGCATGAGAGGAGGGTACAGACAAGACAAGTAAATATTAATTTTATCTCATTTGCTTGCTAGGCAGTCATTTCATAAGGTATTGGGAATTTGAGAGGGTTGCCTGCTTAACCATGTTTTATATGTGGTAATGAGGGAAATGAGGAAAGAAAATGACGTAGCTCTGGAGGTGCTTGTGGGGCCACAGGTGCTGGTGGCTCAGATAGGGACAATAACTGTCTCCTAAGCACGTGAGTGACACAGGAATTGCACCAAAGCCAACAGTGAATGGGAAAGTCTGGCCAAATCCCTGGCTGAAAATAGGGATTGATTCTGGTTTCTTAGTAGATTGAAAGAGTGGCAGCATGCCACAAAAGATACAAACAAGGAAGAGAATTAGACTGTGCCTAAAGCTGTAAAGCTCACAGGAACAGAGGGAAGGTAACAGAGTCAAGGCTCTTCCTCACTCTTCATGGAGACAGTATTTTGATGGAATAAATAAGGTAGAGTAGCAGTCCAAACACAGTTTTATGAGAGGGAGAGTCTGAATGAACGTGTTTTCTACTCTGTGTGTGTGAACAGCAAGAGCTAACTTTTTTTTTTATGCAAGAGGAACAGCCTTCTTGTCTGCTTGTACAGCCCTTAAGAAGTGGTAGGCTTCTTTCCCCAGGGTTAGCAGCTTGCTTTGAGCTGAGTTTTATACAAACTTATTTCACTTTTTGTAATATTATTCTCCCTTAGAAGCAATTGCTGCCACATTTATGGTTTAGGTAATCAGCAGTGGCTGTGGAAGCTCCCAGGCATATATTACCAGGAAGCTTTCAGAAGCCCTCCATGTATAGGCCTTATCAGATGAGCATTCCCTCATGAACCTTAAGAAAATTCAAGTATTTGATCTTTGAATACCTAGTTTTAAACTCTGATAACCTTCCATAAAGAAAATGGCGTCTTGAAATTCAGTATGTGTCCTTTTCCATATTTAGACAGAATTAATGTACATGTGGGTGGATTTTAAAACTTCAGGTTTTATATTGCTTTGGATGTGTCAGCTTGAGAAGTGGTTTGAACATGTCTCCATATCTTCAGATCTTGTTATGCTGTTTCCATATTCAGCTGCCAAAGTCTTTGCATTGAACAGTTGAATGCATTGTTTGTTCTTATGTCTGAAATTTCAACTTTTTCAACAGAGCCCTTCTGCTTGGCACACTACCCATCAGCCTTTCACAGTGTGATGTTTAATCCAGTAGAACCCAGACTACTGGCTACTGCCAACTCTAAGGAAGGTGTGGGACTCTGGGATATTCGTAAACCTCAGAGGTATGATCTGGCTGTCCTTGTTTTATGCTGTGTTATTTCTTTCCCTTGGGAGGTGATGGCATGCTGCTTTTTTTTATTTTATTTTTTTATGTAAGTCAGTATATATGGTAGTAAGAAAAGATGCAGAACAAAGTTAACAGCAATGTTGGTAATCAACTATTTTGCATAATTAGTATTCTTCTTCACACTTCTGATCTAATTTGATTTAAAATGGGGCTAGATCTTCAGTGTTAAGGTAAGTGATTTTTTTTAGAAGCCTGCCTGGTCTCACCACTGCAGATTAACTTGGATTGCTGTGTCAAGTTATTATATTATATTTAGCACTGTCTTGGTACTACTGGAAGAAGCTGTGGTGGACACTGCCTGGTTTACAGTTTTTTTTTCCCTGCCCAGCTCAGTTTTTAGTGGCTGACTAGAGAGTGTGGTCAAGGCAGCTTTTTACTCAGTGCTTATGAGTTTAAGATGACATCCTGAGTGATACAGACATCTGTATAATCATTTGGCTGTATAATGTGCTTCCAGATTTGCATAGAGTTAAAAACAAGTTAAGAGAATTAGGTTGCAGCTTTAAATATGATTATACTGGGTTCTAAAGGGGATGTATGCAATGCATGATACGAGACTTGGCCTGCATGAGAGATTAAGCTTTTTCAGTCTTTCAGATTTTGAATGTTCATTTTTCCATCATAAAAATCTGTGGTGGGTTAAGTTTGGCTGGATGCCAGTTGTAACATAAATGAATGCAGGCGTTAAGTCTGCTTTCAGCTACTATTTTTCTGGGACAGCCATTAGCTCTCCTACTTCCCTTGATCAGAGATGTGTCCAAAGCATGGTGAAAAGAGTATGCTTGGCTTAGGAAAAGAAAATGGCTCTAAAGCACTCTGCTGCCACTGCAGATCTTTTCCCCATGAAACTCTCAGGAGAGGGGACTCTTCAGAATGATCTGTGTCCTGCTAGTGGGCTACCAAAGTCAGAGTCTCTCATATTTAAATAAATTAGGCTGGATTTTTAGTCTTTTTAAAGTAACACAGCATTTGACAATACTTCTACTTGTCTCTGTAGATCTAATTTGCTATTCTAGAAAGTTGGAACTTGTTTTAATGTATTTGTGGCCAATTCACTTTGTCATACAAGGAAAAAGAATTATTAATGTTGCATCAATAAAGATGCAATCCTCAGTCTGGTGAGGAAGTGGAAGCCGGAATTTACACATCTATCTGTGTATTTCAGTTTGTTACAGTCTCTTCTAGGGAAAATGAACTTAATTATCAGGGAAAAATTAGTTCTCGTGAAAGATACAGTAATCCACATAATGCTGTAAGTACTTGTGGTAGACTGCATAAAACTGAGGTTGTTATGTGGAAGAGTTTGTGAATATTTTCCACATTCTTATTAATAATAAAAGATGCTGTAGTTGCAGATAAGATATGTGCCAAAAGCACTTTGGTTGGTGAGTTTCATAGGCAGAATGGGTTAAAGAGCCCTGAAATTCCCCATAATCTGGGGATAAACAGGAAGTTGCCTGTGTAAGCATGACACTAGGACAGCAAAGGAAGGCTACTGCATCTGATGCTTTCATCATTGTCAAAAAAAGTCTGGTGAAAATTCTTGCTCCCCTACATGTTTGGAGCTCTCTTTTACACTGCCTTTGATATCCAAGAAAGCGTATTACTTCCTGAGTGTAGGAAGGATGAAGGAATAGAGGTTTTTGAGGGACATGTTTTAGAAGTATTTGTTTGATTGTTGAATCTTTGCTGGGATTGTTGAATAGCACAATATATAAATAACTACAGTAAAAAATTACTAGACCTGTCTATTTCTTCCCTAATCAACATTTTTATTTATGTTGCTGCACATGACGTTCACCTGTGAGGGATTTTTATGCCTTAAGCCATCAAGGGCAATTCCTCCTTTACTTCAGTATTGATGTAGTCCATCATAACACCAAGGCCATTGTGGGAGTTTTTCAGTCCTATCATTCCATGTGTGATGCTAATAGAAAGTACCAGATCAGTTAAACTTGGGCTGTTTTGTCACATTGTGTGCTAGTGGGGTTTTGATTAGAGGTTGAGTGGGCAGAAAGAAGGGGAAGAAGTGTAGATACTTTTACACGCCGTGGATTGCCAAAATTTTTAGTTCCAGTGGGTGAAGCTGGACCACAGCACTCTTCCAATATGGGACATGGGAAATGGTTACCTGAAGTTTGTAATTTGCTGCTGGTATAACACTTGCTGTAACTACAACTACAGTCAGTTCTCAGATGGAGGCAGAGTTAGATGATGCAGGCACTACTTTTTGCTTCATAACTGGAGGCTACTCTGGGGAATCTTGCTGCTGCTTGTCTGCAAAATCCAGCAAGTGTAAAGCTTGGAGTTCCAAAGAGTAGCTGTTTGTGGCCAGTAGCAGTGCTGTAGTTAGCAACACCTTCACATAACATGTATTGCAGCCAGCAGCATTGTGTGTGTTGAGACTTTTTACAGACAGAGGTGAGGTTTGATAAAACTCACAGGATTTGGCTGGCCTTTACTCATTTGAAGGGGATCAGGCTTGATGCTGAATTTCTGGTTTTAATCAGCAGAGGCTCCTCGGGGAAGTATAGTTTTTCTTTGATGCTGTTCAGCTTGATGATGGACTATCGGAAAAGGGGAGATTTGCTGTTAACTTCTAAACTTGTATGTCACTCAGTGGAATATGACTAATTCTGTAGTTTTAAACTAATACCTCTACATTTTCAAAACACTGAATAGAGCAGTGATGTCTTTGTAGGTTAGAGAATTCAGATATAGATTCCATTGCTTGACAGGAACAAATGAGCTGCATTTACTTATTTATCCAGAAAATCTGAGGATTTTTACAGCAGTGTATTTTTTCTCCAAAATACATGGCTCTTTTCCAATTGGATTGTGGGAGAATTTGTCTCAGCTTGTTGTTGCATGCCTCCAGCCAGACAAGTCAGTTTTGTCCACTTCTTTAGTCAGGCAACATTAATAAGCACCCCTAAAAATTTTTAATTGAATAATTTTAGGGCTAGGAAAGAAGTCTTGATTATGAGCAGATTTTATTCATATGCAGTGGAATTAGTTAACTTTCTAATGGGAAGCTGGAAGTGCTTTATGCTTGGCTACTACAGTGAAGGAGGTGATTGAAAAGCCAGCATTTCCTGGCATGCATGGAGAAATTTAGAGACAGTTGCACAGCTCTGAATTGTGGAAAGTTTAGCTCACTTCAAATAATCATAATTTGATTAGTCTTGCTGACTGAGTCAGGATACAGAGGCGGATTCATTTTGCTTTTTCCCAAAGTTCATTCACAGCTTGATATCTCTGCTGTCTCAGATTTAGTGCAGCAATTGAGATTCTCTCCTTCTACCCCAGTATACTAATAAGATCTGGATGTGGTGGGTTGGCTCCTCAAAAATAGCATGTGAAGTGCTATAAATATAGAAGTAATATAATTCTATGATTATAAGCTGACTTGTGAGTCTGGAAATCTTATTTTTCTATTTTTAGAATGTGTAAGTATTTATATCCCTTCAGGTGGATGTTAAACTGAAACCATCTGTATTGTTTTTTTAAAAAAACAGTGCATTGAAAAGCTTTAAATGTGGTTTTGGTTGAAGAGGCTGCTGTAAGGCATTCACACCACTAGATGGGGTTTGGAAGCTGTGGCTTTTTATAAGAAAATTTAAGAAGGGAAGTCTGCGCTTCTTAAACTATTTACAATAAAATATGTATTATAAATATAGTTACAGAATTGCTGGGGGCAACCCAGCAAGATAGAGTGCATATATATTTCAAGCAAAGACTACGTAACTTCAGTTGTTGTTAGGTACTCATGTTCTCCCTTCTGTTTTTCCAGCAGCTCCATGACCATCTCCTTTTTACTGAAATAAAAAGACTGCATTTTCCCTTAAGAAAATATTATTATTGTCCCCTTAATGCTTTCTTTTCCTGTGTTCCCCCTGACCCACCACTTACATCAACTTACGTGGAAGTTTTTGAGATCAAAATTATATTGGTTTGTCCTATTAATGACCATCACACATTTTTTAACTGATCTTTATGCTGCAAAGAGGCCGTTCACAGAAGTGTGTTCTGCTTGAGATGGAAGCATTGAACCAGCACTTTATGCACACTGGGATCCATTGGTGTGTCCAGTTCAAGGGTTAAAGTGCTAAGTCTTGTGTCATAAATACATATCTTGGGGTATTTTAGGTGAGTCTGGGAGGGCTTATCTAAAAGCTACCAAGCCCTCATTCCTATGTCTATTGCATAGGTACGTGTTTGACCTGTTTTTTGAGCCAGCTCATCATGTTTAGAAGTTAGAAAACTAAGCTGGAAAGGCTTTATAGCTTTCTTACGCCCTAGCAAGATGAACTTTGTTCAGGGAGGGTCCAGTGGCAGCTGTAAACCATTGTGAAGAGAGAATAAGGCCTGTAAGGGCACATAAGAGGGAAACGTCCTCATTTGAGGAGCAGTGAACTATTAGGTATGTTCAGCTGTTTGTAGCATTCTGCTCATTCTGTTTTCTTTCTCCTTTGGTTTCTTTTGCTGCTCTAACCTTCCCCTTCTTTGCCTCCTCAGCATGTTCTTCACAAGCTTTTTACAAAGTAAAAGTGGAACTTGACCAAAGCTGGGGATGATTTACCTTCCAAGGCTGCATGTTTCATAAGAATAAACTATAAGCAGAGAGTTGTTATTTTTGTCATTTGACTTTTTGTGTTCCTGGAGTAAAACACTGTTCCAGAGCACACTGTTCCAGAGTGCGATCTGGAAATACGTTTGTCCCCCTAATTGAAGGATTCCCCTGGATTCAGCTCTGAGTGAGAAAGAAATGCTTACAATGTTTACACAATAGACCTTTTTAAGATTCTTCTGGAAGTTCAGGAGATTTGTGCTATCTGCATAGTTACAAGTCCATGTACTCAAAAAGCCCAATGATGAGTTAAAAAATCCTTGAGAAACAGGGCAAGCCTGGTATTCCTTGGTGATTCTAATCCTTATGGCATATTTAAAAGCTAATTTTTTTTGGACCATACAAATCATAATAAGCCGAAGTTAAAGGAATGTCAGTTTTGGTGTTTTCCATCAAGTCTTTACAGATAAATCCAAAAGGAACATTATTTCAGCTTTGAAATCTTTCTTTGTCTTGGCTGACAAGTAACTTCAGTTTAGAACCCAAAAACATTTTTAATCTCACATTAAATTAATATTTCTGTCTCAAAAAACACCAATCAAGAAGTCTTTCTTAGTGTACTCTAAACTAACATTAAATTTGCCTCCTGCTCTGAGAATTTAGAGAAGCAAACTCCCAAGTTGTGGACAAGGAATACATGTTGTTAGTTATTAATGAATCATCTAGTGATTAGCTCCTTAAACAGTAAGCAAAATATAGAAATTTCTTCCCTATAGTAAATTAAATAGATTCGGGGGGGATCTTGAGAGAGGACTCTTCTTTGCAGGTTTATGAATGTTCAGGTGTGTCCATCTTGCCAATGTGTGGAGGACTTTGAAGGTGTGGCTGCACTGTGCTGCTGGTCTTGAACTATTTCCTAAAGTCCTTGACTTGAACAGAGCTTTTCTATCAAGTGCTAATTACTACGTGTTCAGCTTAGTCATTGTGCTGCAAGCAAACACAATCCAACTCTTAAAACAATCTATTAAATCTATAGCTTCTAGTCCACATGTATTGGAAATCACAGGTACTTTTGAAAATCCAGTTATTGGCTCCTGATTGCTTTGACTTACAGTTTCTCGTGTGAGTGATCCAGTATTGTTTGGGATATTAATTCAGGGGCCAGCCACAGGGTTTGCTTCTGACAGCGAGCTTACTGAGGTTCAGGGCTCTTTCCTTAAAAGCTAGTGCTGGTGGATTGGGAATTTTCTTCATGTAGAATCTGTTGATGTTACATGATGGCAGGAATAGTATGGGGATATTTAAGGTTTTACTTCGACTGTTTTGCATTTTGACTTTTCATGTGAAGGAAAGAAGCTTCTGATTGTGATCACTTCCAGTGTGAATGCTTTGGGATGCCCAAAGCCCCTGCAGGTGGAACAGTTCACTACATCATTGAATTGGCAAATACCTGTTTGAATTATTTCAGTGCAGCAGAGGTGTGCTGCATGTTTCTGTTTGGAGACCTTTGTCAGTCCTGCTCTGAGCAGAGCACTGTGTTAAGGACTGCAGGAGAAATGTGTGTATCTTGGCAACCACTTGTTCATTGTCAAGCTTATCGTTTCTTTCTCTTCCCAGTGGAATAATTTGTTCTGAATTTTGACTAACTTGATGCTGCTTAAAGTAATCCATTTAGTTAGGTTACAGTATAACAAATTTGAAGTGCTATTTTGGAACTCACCAATATGGGTCAACCACCCCACCTCAAATAGTTAAAATAATTATTTGTCTTCTCCTGCAGTTCAGGAAATAGAACTCATCCCACACATGTACCATCCTCATATGTTATACTTCTGTGCTCAGGCAGTTTCTCAACCTAGAAATTGAAGATCTCCTAACCAGATCCTACTTACCATATTTGCCCCAAATTAAACAGAACCTAAATGTAGCTCCTTTTCATCCTATTTGTCTTCCATTATTTCTCAAAAGTTCCCTTTAATGTGGTAGAAAGTGAACTGAATATTGCTTAAATTCATGGGGATTGAATTTTTCTGGGAATCTTTGGGATGTGTCAAAGGGACATTTGAATAGTAATGGCAACTGGAGGAGTAGTACTTTTTGGATGGCTTTTGGCTTTGATTTCCTTATTGTAAACATAAATCTCCAAAATATTTGCCACAAATTTATCCAAAATCAATTACTTATTTATAAATATCTAAGGCAGTTTCTTCTGCCTTTCCTTCTTCTCACTGAAGGAAAAAAGGGAGTACTTGCAAATGAGCCTTTTGTGACTTGGGCAAAGAGAGATGGTGACAATCATCAAGGCTTTAGTCATGCTGATGACTTTCCTGCACTTGGAGGTTTTTTGTGGTTGCAGTCTTCAGTCAGTTCATGCCTTTTCTTGCCTTTTTTTTTTTCTTTACAACAGGAGTGCAGCCTAAAGTTGTGAAATATGTAAATCAGTGACTTTATTGATAAATATTGGTTTTTTTTATTCTGAAGCAGTAATTTCTGTTGCTGGTGTGAGCATCACCTAATAGATAGACTGGAGATAGTTAAGTATGCAAATCTGCCAAATACTGCCTGGTATTTAAGTGTGTGAAACCAGGTGCCTTAGTCTCTTTTTCCCACTCCTATGCTTTATCCTTATTGTGGAATTTGCTGGGATGGTACCGTAGGAAGGGCCCTCTCACTCAGCTTCTGTTTTGGATGTACACACTCCATATTTCATTTGCAGTCCTGCTTTTTGCATGATCCTGTGAGCCCTCTTGTCATAGAGGGTTTAGCTTAGCTTTCTCTGTGTTCAGGCTGGTATCCTTCCTGGAGTGGAGTGTATTTTGAAAGTTTTTTAACTTTCCTCTAGGATCCCTGGATTTGTTGATACACAATTGAATTTTGGAGACCTGAGGTTCAAGTTGTATAATAAATAAAAGAGTGTACTTAGTCGTTCAGGTTATAATTCTTTGTTGTTCTCAGGGCTATGGTCAGGCTTCTGTTCAGCCTCTCCTGTCTTGATTGCCATCCATCATGTGCACAGGGATTTTCTGATTTGAAGATCTTTCTCACACCTATCAGCATCCTCACATTAGCACTCTTGGCTCTGGCAGGCACTTTAAACCCAATACTGTCCCTTTGCTCTGTGGGATCCAGCTTGTTCCTACAAGCAGAGGTGCTATTCAGGTTTTAGATATTCAACGCTGTGTGTAACTGTAAACAAGAAGTCAGGAAACCTGGTTTTGTTTCCCAGTGTTGGTTAGGTCTGTTGGCTGACCTTTCTTGCCCTCGGTTTTTCCTGTACCAAGAAAAGGGAAAACTGCCTACTTCAAAAGCCTCATGGTGCTTAATCTTTTTGCTAGCTTTGAAGTACTTTAACACCCAGGTCTTTCTAAAGCAAAAATTTAAAGTGCAAAGTATTGTCCTTGTAATGCAAATTTTAAAAGTATAATATGTTTTTCAAAAGAAGTTCAGATAGGATGGTTTTTTGTAGACAGCTTTCTTAAGGCAGTAATCATTGCAAGTTTTGCCCTAACCATCTCTGTACCTCCATTGAATATGGAGGGAATTAAAAGAGAAACTTTTTTGTCTAAAAAGAAAAAAAAAGGAGAAAGAAAAATTAAAAGTATATATCAGTGACTGAAATCAAAGGAGAGATACTCTTAGTGCTTTTACTAGGAGAACATCTGAAATATTTGTTTAACCCTACTGTAAGAGAAGGGAATTATTCTTTTACCTACTAGAGGCAAAAGCTTTACTAGTTCAAGACTGGACTCTCCTACTGCAGGAGCATTTTGGATCTTGCCAATTTTCCTAGCAAAAGAAATTTCTACTTTCTCCTTGCTGCTATTTTCTTTAATTTCAGCTTGTATTATTTTTGTACATTAAAATTTCTGCAGCTTCACTAGAGGAAAGCAGGTAAGTGAGTGTATATATATTATTGGATAAGAGAAAAATCCGTGGCTGATGTTACTCAGCTTTCCTAAGACAATTTCCAAGACAATTGCAGCTCAGAAATGTGTAGGAAAAATGTGTATCATAGGACTGCAGTATTGACACATGACTGATTTTGCATAAGGTATGAAAATGGCTTCATTCTTCAGGAGGACTTGCCTTTTACACTCAGATTATTTTTCTAAGGTAACATTCTCTGATATCCATGTTCTTTGTGTTGTAAGGAGTTTAGTGAATGCTTGGTTTTGAGAACACATCTTGCTCCTTTATTTGGCCTAAAGGTCGTCTTCCCATGCCACGTCTGGCTGTATTTGCATCTTCTCTGTCTGGTTATCTGATGGAACCCGCTTCTTTGTGTTTTGCTGGATTTAGCTGAGCAGTGTTCTCTGTCACAGTCTGTACTCCATCCTACAAGGTGCTATTTCTGAACAGGCTGAATAATGGACTCTGATCAGAGAATTTAGGGATTAGAAAAGGATGGAAATGATCAGGTGTTTCAGCTAGTTTGTTTGTGGCTGTTAGACAGTTGCTTTTTACGTTGTATTCTCTAGTTTGGTTTTTTTGTTGTTGTTTTTTTTTCCTGAAAAACTTATTGTCTGCTTACTAGATCTCATTTATAATTTATATTACAGTAACACCTACATGATTCGTGCACAGAGTGAGAATAAGAGACTCTGCTGACCTGCAGATTTGTACTGAGGGCAGCCTAGGGCAGGAGAATGTTTGGGAACAGGTCTGTAATAAGACCAAAACAAACCTTGGCTAGGGCTGGAGGAGGATGTGAAGCATTCAACAAACTTTTTTTTATTTTTTGCTTGTTGTCATTTGCTAGTATTCAATCTTTGTATTTGGCTGTGGTGTAACCTTAAATCCTGAAAGGATAAAAGTAATAAAAATAAAAAAAAGATGAGGGGGAGAGTTCAGTATACTTGACGCCTCTGTTCTTGCTGTCTTCCTCAGAATACTGACATTCTTGAGTTATTTTCCTGTGACTAAAGGCAGAGTACAGGAAATCATAATGCTTTCTGGAGAACTGCCTGAGATCACTGATGTAGCAACATTTTCATTCAGCAATTCAGTTAGGTCATAAGGGCCAAACTAGGGAAGCTTTTGCTGTTGCATTGTTGGGTTGCTCTGGGTACATAAATGGTGATGTTTGATGTTCTAAAGGCTCCAGTTTCTGAAGTCTGTTATCAGATAAGAATCATAGTTATTAAAAAATTAAAATACTGCCCTCATGGTTTGGAGGGAACAGCAAAGCTTCTATTCACCTTAGAGTTTGCCATGCATGAAGGTTCATTAATGATGGGGAGACTGCATTTTGAACTAATTAATATGTTTCTGACCCTAACAGTAAACAGCAAAGAAATGTCACATCCTTGAATCTTCACCCTGAATTCTGTACTTTTCTTATCTTGGTGGGTAGAGCTGATTTTCATTGTATTTTCTTTTTGAAGGAAAGCAAAGATGTTTAGTTTTGCTAACAATACACAGTTTTTATTTTGTTTTTGTTTTATGTCCAAGCAAATACCCCTTACTTCCTGGTAAGGATTCTTGGAGACAATTCTTTTAAAGATAATAAGATAACCAGAAGTAGTGGTGATAGTATTTAGAAAAACGACCTTGTTTCTGAAACATAATAAAATTTTGAGTATGGCTTGTATACCTTCTAATCTTCAGATACTCATGGACTTCCTTCACATTTGTTAACACAATACTTATAGTGAAATGCTGTGCACTTAGACACAATTTATCTGCTTTTCAAAGAAACTATCTTGAGATTTCTGAGACTCATAATCTACCCTAAAAAGGTCTACCTGATTATTGATATTGTGCTGACTTTTTTTATTGGTTCATTTGGCTCTAAGTGTTTGCTTCAGACTATTTATGAATTGTGTGCTTTTAAACACACAATAATTTTCTTGCAAATAAACCCCCAAACTTTCCTGCAGTTTTCCAGGCCAAAATTCTGTTTGCCAAGTTTCATTCCAGTTATTTTTTTGCACAGTTAGGAGTTTCTCAATTTTGCGGTTACAGAATTGCTGACAAACACAGTTGTATGCAATGGTGTGTATTAGTTACGAGCATTCAGTTCATTCTTTCCTTTTAAGGTCATTCTTTCATTAACTTAGTCTGTCTCACTGCTGTTTATGATACCAACACTTCTTCCTTGCTTAATTAATTTCTTTTTTTTTAAATGATGCCCCTGTCCCAAGGACAATGTCTGTACTGCAATGCAGTAGTACTGCTCCTTCCCTTGCCCCACTAACAGCCAGTAGGAACCGAATTATTTATGTTGGTGGTGCTGCTGGTGGATTCAAAGCCTTCCATTGTTTGGCTGAGCTGGTATTTAGTTAGCCCTTGCCTGCTGCCTGCGTGCAGCGTATCCAGCTACGGAAATGACCATGTTGCATATAATCGTCCATTCTCTCCCTCTTCAGCCTCCTCCAGCTCCAGCATGTGTGTTTGGATTGCGGTGTTCCATCTGTGGACTAAATATTTCTCTTAATCATACAATATGACTTTTTAAAAAACTTAGAAGTGCATGTCTCTCTGTCTATATTGCTTCCAGAGCTGGTAGGCAACATCAGCATTCCACAGCTGTCTGGGTGAGCCAAATTTGGAAGCAGAGTAAATCCGAGTAGTCTGGCTTTGGATTCATAAAAATAATGCCTCTGGCAGAAAGAGCACTCATCTTGTTCAGAAGTGTCTTTTTAGTATTGCCTTCAGATTTTTCACTAGCTGTCATGGTCTGTGCCTTCAAGATGAGAGTATTGCTTTTGGCGTGATGCATCTGTAAACTTTTTATAACTGCAACAAGGTGTTGCCTCTGAAACTCCTTTGTTAGTGCATGCAGTACGAGGCGGGAAGAAGTGGCAGTTCTAATATGAGTAACATATCCAAACATGTCTACACTGACCCACATAATCCTGTGTGAAAAAATCCAAAAGTAACACTGATGAAGGTACAGAGCAACACCCTGGTGCAGCTGAGAGAGGGGATACAGTCATTTGAACATGCTTTAACACAGTACTTTTCTTCCTCTCCCTTCCCCACCCCCAAAAAAAAAGAAAGTAAAGAGCAAAAGCTCTCATTCTGATTAGTTTAAAGGTCTTTAGAGCTTCTTGATTCAGACATCCTATTTAGTACTATCGAGTATTAGTAGTGGCTTAACACTGTAAAAAATAATTTCTGCTGGCTTCTTTCTTGGAGATGGCTAACTGCTTTTTTCCTGCAATCTTGATGGAGATGGATGCTCTAGAAGGCATCTCAGATATTTTTTATTTTTTTTTCCTAAAAGCATCATGGTTGTTCCAAAATGAACAAAATTTTTTGATGGAAGTTACTAAAGTCTTAGGGTTCCTCAAGTTCTCAGTACTGCTACCATGTGCACTGCCTGCAGCATGAGGCAGAGAAAGAGAGATTTCTCAAATCCTTTTTATGTCCTCTGTGAAGTAGGTGAGCAGCTTTGCCACCAAGATAGAGCCATGGGTTGCACTCCCTCCATACACATCCCTCATCTTATTTGTTAACATATCTCTCAGATGTTCTGTCCTAGGAGGAGAGAGAGTGAGCAAATATTTTTCCTGTGTTTGGATCAGGAAATGGATGTTTGGTGGGGGCTTGTGTCAGTTTGTTCACCTCATCCTCACCTGACTACCTGCTGCCTCTTTTCAGAGTTTGTTAAAGGAAAACACTGTGCAGTTAATTTAACAAGTCCTTTCAAAGAGGCAGAGAGGAAGCAATCAGGACACAGCAGGGTGGGGAAAACAGAAAACTGCTCTCTTGTGATTAATGCAGTGAAATTCTGCACTTGAAGATACAGCATCACACTTTTGGGGCCAGAATTAAGGCAAGTGGGGAAAGTCATTACTCTCACATTACAAATGAATGGCAAACAGCTATTTTAGTATCTTTCTGTATTAGCCAAACTAGCTCACTGCCCTTTTTGTTAGTGTGGGGGTTTCATTTTTTTTTTTTTTTT
>VXBU01004179.1:30709-99939 GCA_013400315.1 Bombycilla garrulus
TTTTTTTTGTTTGAGCCAAATGCTTAAAAAAACTGCAGCAGGAACTGTATTTCCATCCCATGTGTGCCTGAATTGTGTGGAGTGAGGGTCTGAGGCAGGAAAAGCTGTGGCTCTTTTGAGGAGTATTAACTATGCAGTTCCTTAATTCTAGACTTTTCATGTGTGGATACGATCATTTTTCTGAAGTTCTAGTTTCTCTTGCTTCCTTTAATTTCTGAAGTAAAACATTCTTTTGGAGCTTTGTTACACTGAAGTTACTGCAACACAATACAGAATTCAATTCCAAGTGTTTGCTTTGGTACCTTTGACTGCTAGAGGAGCTTAATGAAACATCTGTAAGCAGAATGGAAGCCAGTTTAATATTGCACTCCTATTGCTATAAAATATAATCCCAAATGATTTCAGGCAGAGCATAATACTAGTAACCATGGAAACTTTGCTCGAGGACTTGAAAGGATGGGGCATCTGGTAGGCTCCCTCACTTGTAGGCAGGAGAGAATTCTGGGTTGTGATTTGGATTAAGAGGGAGAACTGGTAATGAGGAGAGCAGCTTAATCTTGGTGCAGCAGTAGCTGCACCTAAACATTAAGTCTGGTTGATGCATATTTGTTATGACCTTCTTATTCAGGTTGGACAACTTGTATATTTTTATTAAAAAAATGACTTTTCTTAGCCAAAAAAATCTGGGATTGTTTCTTCTGCCTGTTTTTGTGTAAAGTTCTTGGTTGGGTTGGGATTTTGGGGGGGTTTATGATGTTTTAGTTTATTTGTTTGTCTTTTTTTAAGGAAGTGGAAAATTCCGTAGGAAAAAAATGGCTTACTAAGACCTATCAGAAGAGGGGGAGGCAAAAATGTCATTTGTGTTTTGGTTATCTTGTTTTGTTTTGATTTTTAATGCCTCACTGAGTATTCTGAGCTGAGTACTTTATTGGTCTCAATTAACAGAAACTAGGGCTGATGAGAGGGATCATAAATACTTGTCCCTAAGCTTACAGTTTCTAGTATTAAATTCTCTCATGTTTTAATTAAATACCATGAAAATTATTAAGAAAAGCTTGGCAACTTTGCCATGGAGGAGGAGAACATGAGACACCAGGACGGCTCACACTCATAGAAGTGTTCTCAAGTTTTGGTGCCCAGCTCTAAGAACTTACTATCTAGTTGGCTTTGAAAATGTGACTTCTGGTGCCTTTGTGGCATCCTGCCTTTGAGTGTTCAGTTCACAAAGAGTGTGTGTGTGAGAGCAGTGTATTTCCAGGGCATTCATTATAGAGAGTCTTACATTTTGTGTTAGTTTTGTTTAACCCCAGCTTAGGAACGATGGTTCTTTAACTGTACAGTATCACAGGGGATGATGCATGTTTCGACCTGCATGGAATGCAGCTTCCCATCCATGTGGAGTGACTCATTTTTCACAGTTGTTGGGGCAAAGGGCTGTATCAGAAAATATTATGCATTAAAATCGATGAATAAACTTCCCTTTAGAATTTACAAATTCTGAGCTGACATTCTTTTTCTGGTCTAGAAGGGGCATAAAAGTCACAGCTCTCAGCAAGGTTTGATGGTTATTGCTCAAAACAGAACTGTTAACAAAAAAACTGAGCTCTAGTACTGTTTAGGGATGTTTCACTGAACAAAAAAAAAGGATAAAAAGTCTTCCATCTTTGTCTCTCTTTCCATATGCACAATCATTTCAAGTATACAGATTGAATGAAGTCTTTGAAAAGAACAGAAGATGTGTACAGAAGAAGTTGCATTTAAGATGTGCTCCTTTATGGAAAAAAATCCATTTCTATTACTTTTTTAAAGAGAGAGTCTGGAAACTTGTGAACCTTTGTTTTCATTTGTGTATGTCAATAAGAATGGAGTCAAATACTCCAGCTCTGAACATAGAGCCTTATATGGGACAGGGAAACCATCTAATCCTGTCACATGAAAGTTTTAGGTAATAATGTCATGTGATAACATAATTGTCTTGCTTACTGGGCAGTATTTTTAGACTAAGCTAGTTCGAGATTAGCTAAGTGACTTATTTTAGCATTTCTTGCAATAACATATTAGTAAGATGTCCTTTTGTCTAAGAGATCTTGAACTGATTGTGGAGTTTAAACATCTTCTGATGCCCTGTAGAGATATAAATAGAAGCAGAAGAGAGAATGGTCAGCCTATCTACATTTGGAGAAAATGCCATCTGGTGCCAGAGCAAGGGAAAAAGACTGCCTGGATTCAAGAACTAGCTAACAAAGAGGACTGAGTGCTGGTAGGGTCAGTCTCAAAGGCAGACATCCCAGAAGTAAAAGGACAGCCTTTTTGAGGCTAAGTGCTCTGTCTAAGTACTTTTGTTATTGATGAAACTACCCACAGTCTAACTTCTCGCTTCTGAAGATTTTACAGTCATAGCATTTGGATAGCTTGTCATTCGGGTTTCACATTAAGATTTTTTCAGGAATTGGTGCTTTAAAGCAGCTAAGTAAGATTATAGTTTACTGAGCTTGTTTGCCTCACTAAGACTAAAGAGAGTTTGGTGTTTGAGCAGTTGAGTTGATGTGTGCAGCCCATCTCACCTCTCCCGCTTGCTTTCCCCAGCTCCCTGCTCCGCTATGGTGGGAACCTTTCCCTGCAGAGCGCCATGAGCGTCCGCTTCAACAGCAACGGCACGCAGCTGCTGGCCCTGCGCCGGCGCCTGCCCCCGGTGCTCTACGACATCCACTGCCGCCTGCCCGTCTTCCAGTTCGACAACCAGGGCTACTTCAACTCCTGCACCATGAAGAGCTGCTGCTTTGCAGGTGATCGTGATCAGGTAATGAGCAAGCAGTGCTGCCCTGAGTCTCCATGACTGTTTGAGGACGCCTCTGTGAGGGCGGCTTTTTTCTGATTCAGGAGATAACGCAGGGAGCAGGACACGTTCTGGCTTATTCAGAACTGTTTTGCAATCTGGGCCGTGAAAGAAGGAAAACATATACCAAACACATGAGAAGTTTTACCTGTTGTTTGATGTGATCTAATACTTACTTGGAAGATTATATTCAGAAGAAAATATTTGCCATCTTTTTAGGTCCAATCAATACACTGTTATCTAGTCATCTACATCTGATAAGGAAGCATCTTCCTTGCATTTCAATTTTGTTACAGTGTGACATAGAGGAAATCCCAAAAAATGTAAATATTGTGTATTTATAGAGTTATTAATTCTTATTTCAAGTTATGATGTTTTTCTATTAATACTCGACTATTAGATCACTTAGGATAGATCTTTGTACATCAGTGTTCTGTTGGTGGTGATGGCAGGTGGTTTAGTTTACTCTTACTTCATTGAGGCAGGGCTCTGTCCCTACTGCTGATCACAAAGAAATAGGTCACACATAAAGTGGCTAACAGAAGTTCATATGGTTCTAGAGCCAGATATTGTCTTTGGACAGCTGTATTTAATAACCACAGGCACTCTTTAAGGACAAAAGATATATTTTCAAGCTATGATAGTGTTGAACTATGATCTGAAAATTTCTTAACTGTCATCAGCAAAATTTCTGCAGTCAGAATTTCATCTCTTATTCTATTGGTGCTGCTGCAGGAGGCAGAGTTGAGCTTCTTTCAGACTGCAAGTAGGAAATACATTTATGCCACTGAACTTGAGCAGTGTTCCTTAGTTCTGAATATTTTTTGACAGGAATGTGAAAACGTGATAATGAAACTCATTTATAAAAATTGAGTGGCTTACTACAAAGCATGGGAAAACATGTGGTGGTTAAGAAGAAAACCATTGTGCTCCATTATTTAGTCAGCCTAAAGATAACACACTTTTCTCCTCTGGAACTCGGTGTAGAGCTGTGTACACTCTGACACATAATTTAGTTTCTCAATTGTTACTAAAGATGTAGAGAAAAGTCTTAGTGTGTGTTTCTCTACTTTCTAAGGCAATTTCTTATGGGTATGGCATTATTTTAACAGGAGGAGCATGTCTGTTCTGTATCAGGCCGATGTGATACTTCAGGAGCCTGTGTTTTTTAAAAAACTTCATATTCTTGTGGCTTGACAGGCTTTCTGTTCAGATAATTAGCAGCACGTAATGCCGCTAATGAGTTGGAAATCAGAGCAAAAGAAAATTCTATTCTCTCATAAAACTGTACAGAGCTAATAGGGAACATGTAGTGTTATATGGAATGCTAGAGAGATGTGGAATTTGACATTTAGACACAAGCTTATGCCCATCTTCTAAACTGGAAGGAAAAAATTATCATGAGTTCAGAAAATGCCAACACATGCTCCAACTCTATGTCTGAAACTGTCCAGAAATGTTCAAATTCAGTGGTTAAGACTGTCAACACTTGGGATAGCCCTTAGGGACTGCTGTTTACAGAAAACCCAATTCCAGTTGTGGATATATCTAGAAAAGAAGGTTAGAGTTGGAACCTACCGTAAGAGATAGGCAAAGTGAATAAAAAAATAACAATTTTTTTGAGTTTTGCCCTTTTATACAACTTGTATGCTTCTATATAATGTATACAAGTCCTCACCCCTGCAAATCAGAATTCATCAAAAGAAGAAATAATTCTGTATCCAATTTAATCTGGCTCCAGTCGCCTCTCCCTTTTAATATTGCTGGTTTTAGCCTTTATAAAAAATGTCTTTCATTTGAGATTCTCGCAAAGCAAGCTTCATGGAATACCTTGATTGTATTTCCTCATAGGATCAAAATTTTGTGTGGGCTAAGGTTCATTTGAAGGGACTTGTGGGTAAGAAAGTTGCTTTCAAATTGTGAGTGGTACTTATGGTAGGAAGGCTTCTTTAGCAGTTTTTTCACATTGAACCTCTGATTTTCTCTGTCTTTGATTCTTCTTTTTATTAAACTGACAATTTGGTATTTTTTTCTCCTTTAAGTTGTCTTAAACATCTAGGTTTTACCTTTCTTACAGAGCACAGTAAATTAAAAATTGAGTCTCCTGTTCAAAAACTATTATGTGTTGTCTGCACAGGTAGTTCATCTCATAAAGTTGCATTCCTATACTATATTTTAATTCTAATAAGAGAGGATTATCCTTAACTCATCAGTGCTTAGAATGCAACTGCATTTGGGAAAAATGTGAACTGCTGAAAGGGGGAAGCCTTTCTTGTCCAGCAGAGGTGATGTAAGACCTTTCACTGTCACCACTTTCTAACCTGGCAGCAGCATTTACTTATTTTCCAGGTTAGTGCCTTGTACTGACACTCAGAGAGCTCTGACAAGCATTTGGATGTGATATAGGGATCAGAAGATGGATGAGAGATGGAGAGATGGCCTTTCAGCTCTGTGAGACTCAGCTCCTCACGGAACTATAGCCTTTGCTAATCTTTCCCTGAAGGTTGTACACAGAAAATGGTTTGCTCACAGGACATTTTCTCATAAATTATGGCCATTAGGGTTTAAAACACCATAACTGTTAGTTTTGGATTGCCTTTGGAAATTAGTTTCAATACAGTGATGAAAAGCTACAGTAGAAGTAAATAATACCCTGTTCCATATGGATTGCATTCTGGTATGACAGAAATTATTAGATTCTGAGCTGTAAGCACACAACTTGAGTTCTTTTGGAGATTGCCCTTATATTTTAAGAAGCCAAATGCTTAAGTTCCCAAAATGACCAGAAGTGTTGTTCTTACTCTGACAAGGTATGTGTGTTAAATTGATGAAATTTCTTTGCAGAAACAAAACACAAACTACTAGTTGGGGAACAATTTGATTGGTTTGTCTGTTGATGGGCGTTAGACTTTCTGTTATTTTCTCAGTATTGTTTTTTTAGTGCTCATACGTTGTGATAGGTACTCAAAAGGACTTGAGCCAGAACTGATGTGTCACTCTAGAGGGAAGCCTGCTACCAGCAGTGTGCTGTGATCTGTATAGCACCTCCTTTATGGAGCATCTGAGATGCAAGTAGATTGAAACCTCTTAGCAAAGAATGATATATCATTAATGCTTTAAGGTACAAAATGCAGGAAGACTCACTTGTTAACTGCAATGATTTTTGGGGCTTTTTAAAGTTAAGAACACATTCTGAAATGCATATGTGATTTTGAGTTGTTGCAGGTATTGTGGGTTGCAGCACAAGCTAAGTGAAAGGGATCTTAGAGGATGAACAGCTTTGTTTCTCTTTGTGGCCTTGCAAACTATTATTTTCCTCCAAAGTTATTGTCCTAGTCCTTGTGAGCCTGATTTCAGCCAATGAGCAGTGTGTATATACATATACATATACATATACATATATATATATATACACACACACACACATATTATACATATACATATACATATACATATACATATACATATACATACACACACACACATATATACATATATATGTGTGTATATATATACATATATATATATGTGTGCATTTTCCCTAGAAATGCCACAGTCATGCTTTTCTTATTCCTTGCAATACCAGAGTTTGAGAGGCATTGTTTAGCTGATATTTTATTTGCACCCATTTCGAACCACCTTCCTTTGTTCCTGTCAGAACTTTTTCTTTTCTCCTTGTCAATGGGGTAACAACTTAATTCACATGGCACCAGTTTTTCTACTCTTTGAAGAAGATTTGTGATGTTGGTTGATAAACAGGTTCAAAATGGTATGTATGGCATTTGCATTATCCAGGAGCTCACTTGAGTCATACAGCTGTGAAAGAGAGGAAGGGTAAGGTAGGCTGGATGAACCAAGCATGACTCTCAGCTTCCCATTGCCTTTCTTGGCTGTAGAGATTTGTGTGAGAACATAATTTATTCATCCCTCTGGGCATCCAGGTCCAAAATTTAAAAAAAAAATTATTTATACACCCAAGCCCCTCTGACTTTAGTATGCCCAAATGTTTGATTGCACACAAATATTAAATGTGTGACACTCTCTAGTCATGTCGCAGTTCTATTTTTCTTGTCAGCATTAGAACTTGAGAAATATTGATGAAATACTATGCATTTTTAGTTGCTAGACTGGTATAAAAAATAGCTTCTTGTGTCTGAGGATACAGAAAGTATTACAGGACTTTAGGTACCCCAAATGTGTTTGTAAGTGTAGGAGTGTCAGGGGCTATAGTGATGGGCAAAAAAAGAAGGCCCAGAAAGAGCCCACAAAACACAACCACTCTCCAAACTAAAATAGCCCCAAAGGTTTTCTTGCTCAAGAACTGTTGCTGTGTCACAATGATGAATGCTATCGGTTCATTGCTGTTTTTCCCTGTGTAGATAATGTGAGGCTCTATAACACTTGTGGTTGTAAAACCAACTGCGTGTTGCCTGTTTTAAAAAGGCGGGGGTGGGGGGAAATAACTTGTACCCTGTGAATCAAACAAAAAGTGTCTTGACTCTGGCATGCCCTCAGACATTACATCACCACTCAGCCTTTTCTGTTGACATTACACTGGTATAGGAGAGTTTCAGGAATGCACTGCTCAGGGTACTGCGAGGCTGCTCCAACTCCCTATAAAGTTACAGCCCTCATTATGTTCTAAATAGCCCTGGTTAGGGACAAGCCAGCTTTTTGCAGGACAGAATTATTGCGTGAATGTAACTCTTCCAAAAACAAGGTTAGCTGTGTAAGTGCCAGGGGTCTTGTATGGTTGCATATTGCCTTTGTAAAGAAAGAGAACTTTTCTTCAGTGGTGTTCTTTGTGTCATCTAATTTGAAGGTCATTTATCATGGGAAGTAGTGCTTATCAATGTCTAGGTTTAAGAACCAGCAAGAAGAAAAGGAATTATTCTTTTAGAGAATATATTGCAAGAGTCCTGTGCATGGAAGACTTCCTAAAGAATAGTAGCTTATTGCAGTCAGCATTTCTTAATATATGAAAAGCATTCAGTGTGCAAATATGTTGCTGTGCTTGGATAAAAAGAAAATCGATGTCTTACTCTGTCTTAAATGTGGTTTCTTCCAAGAATTACTGATGACACTGTATTTTGGTTTTTGCTTTATCTAAATGGCAGAATAAATTCCAGCTATATGCATAATACATACATATAAAGTCCATGCATGAGATTTATCTGGCAGTGAAATGATTTGTTCATTTTTTCCCCATTGTTTTTGGTAATTGACATTGGGAGGGTCATACTGAAAATGCCTCTTCAGAGTCAAGGTCTTGACAGCAGGAGCTATGAGTTTTCTTTAACCCTTCTTGTTCTGATTGCCTCTTCCCCCATTCCTGGCGCATCCTGCCAGCCCCGTTTCCCGTCTCCCTTCTCTTCTGCATTCCTATAAGCCCTTGGGGGAGGTTTTTAGACATCTGCACAGCAATACATAAGCCCAAAACAACCTGTACTGAAACTAAATTCTGCTGGAGTGGAACTCAGAGTCAGGAGACTTTGAATTTTGCAGGCTTTGTGTTCCTCATAGTACATCATGGGAGATCTGTAGTTAGTAGCACCTCTCATATGCTCAGATAAACTTGTTGATTTCTTTGTCATGTAATGGAAATATTTTCCCTGCCATAGAAATCCTTGGTAAGGATTTCTAAGTTGCTTTTGTTCATTAATAAAATTCCTGTTATGGCCTTTCTGCATTACAAAAAGGCAGCTGTAAAAATGTTGATGGATTGTTCCCAATGATGCTTCTGTAAGCATTTGAAACTGCCCCACACAGAGCTGGCTGCTTATAAGATTAGGGATTTAGGGAGTGGGAATACAGATTTTTGGCTTTGAAATATATCTACTAGAAGCAATTTGTATTTCTCCTGTCTGCTGTGTCACAGCTTTACTTTTTCCAGTTCATGAGATAGGCATGCTTCTTACTGAGGAACAAAGCTTCTGTTGTTAAAAAGCCTTTTGGACTCACCTGTTTGATTCTCAGGCTGAGATGGAAAACTTTAAAGCTCTTTTTTTTGTGTCAGTTTCACACTCTTGAAAAACAGTCTCAGAGATTTCAGGGTAGTATGTAAAGAGTACAGGCTGTCCTGGCTAGTGTGAAAAAAGATGTCTGTTTTCACAGTGTTGTGAGCCCTCTTTGAATCTGTTAAATATTGAACAAAAACTGCATAATTTGTGCCCCATAATTTATTATAAAGTAGAAGAGAAAAGGTTGTGTAGATACCTTGTAACAAATTCTTTTCTTAGCCATAAGTTTTCCAAAACACATCTTAGAGAGAGCTTCCTCAGTTATATCTCCTCTTACCTTAGTTTTTTTCTTTGAAAGACAGGAATAAGAGGTGCACAGGTGACTGCTCATTATTTTGTCATCTCCTGGTTAACTGCCTTGGAGAGAAGAATCTCTAGTTGCTGACAAGGAGAGCTGCTACAGGGAGGCAGCCACTCTGGGCTTGCAGTTTGAGGTACTAACAAGGCAGTGTGCCCTTGAGGGGACATCCTGTACTTCCCTTGGGCTGTGCTGGCACCCATCTGCCCCTGGCTGGAATACAGAAGTGGCAGCACTATATTGAATGACTCACAACAATTTGTGTGAGGCTTTACTGCTGTGGCTACTGAATCAGACCACTGCTGTCAGGGGTTCCAAGACATGTGGGTGGGAACAGACCTGCTGAGGAAGTCAGCCCGTGATGATTACAGCAGTCTTTCAAGCTGTACTCAGTGGGAATTCTAGACTAAAAACCTAGATTCATCAGCATAAAGGTACCAGCCTGACAGATCAGGAATCACAAAGAAATTGAAATACTTGACTAATTGACTGTTGTCCTTAATTGTTTTGCCTTGTTGTTTCCTTGCTTGTTTGTTTCTTGATGCTTTTGGGATAGGAAGAAGTCTTTTCCTCCTCCATAGTTGTGTCCCTACCTTGTTTCCCATCTGGTTAGTAGATACTCTAACAATAAAGATGAATTGAAAGTAAATCCGTGGGTTTTCTACCTGCAGGAAATGCAGACAACATGAAATTATGATCAAATTGTGAATTATCAATCATTTTTAAAAATGGAAAAATCGCAGGGGAAGCTATTTTTGTAAGATGTGTAGAGCAGTCTTGGCACCACAAAAGGTCTAGAAGCAGCTATAAAAATTTTTGTTTGTGTTCTGTCAAATACTTCTAACACAAAGCGTAAGGTGTAACAAGACTGGTGTTGTGGTTTCTGTATACACACATAGACATATACACACATACACAATCACACACAAATATACATGTGCTGATGAGGGGAGCTTTCTTACACTTTGCTTCATTTTGTTTATAGCTTGCTTATCCCCCTTGAAATAGCTCCATGAGAAGCAGATTGTCATGTTCACGTTGGGATTTTGTTGGGTCCAAGGATGACCTCCCTTTTGGGTTTCCTGATGTTTAGTCAGTAGCATGTATCTATGGCACTGCTTTGTTTTCAGTGGCTACTTACAGGGCATTTCTCTCTCCTCTGTATGACAGCTGCTCTTTTGTAAAAGAATATTTCTGGACAACCCATAATTCTGGAATATTCAGCTTCTTTATTAAATTTGAAATTGGCTGTTAGGCTTAGAAGTTCTTGGAGACAGAGAGCTGTCACAAAGAACAAAATGGCAGAAGCCCTGTTTACTTAGGAAACCTTTCCTCCTTGGATAAATACACAGTGTTTATATTCTTCATGCAAATGGATGCCTTTTCCACTGCTGATTGCTGTGAATTCCATTCTCTTTTGGACAAACAATATTTTTCAGACTTCAGTGTTGCTTCATGTCAATCTGTGTTTTCCTCAGTGCTTATCAGTGCATATTCCATCACAACAGTGATGTGCCAGTCTCGAGGAATTAAGACTTGAGCCTAGCAGACTGCCCCAAACCAGATTCTTTAGCTGTTGTCATAGGAGAAGAACTGAAAGTCTACACCCCACCCATTAATTATGTTATGTTACAGGTAAAATAGAGGGCCTGTACATCCTCTCTCTTAAAGGACATATGCAAAGCACCAGGCTAACTGTGTCAAATTTGGAGCCTCTGTGCTTCTTCCCCAGCATGTGGGTTTTGCACTACTTGAAGAAGCGAAGGAACACCTCACTAAGACCCTGAGAAAAATTCTGTCTGCTCGGGTCTTTTCTGCCCCAAGTGTCATTGGCCCCTCTGAAGAAAGTGCAGACATGCCCAAGTGAGCAGGAACTGAGATTTAAGAAGTTTAGTCTCTTTCAAAGCTGTAAACAGCAGCACGAAATTCGAGTCTGACAAGCATTTTCCTGCCAGTAACTTAGCAGTACTTCTAAAATGGTTATAATTTCTGTGCCTTTATCTGTTGTTTGTGCATGCATTTCTAACGATATGGTGATGGTGCTTTTTGATTTGTGCATGTAAGACAGGCTCCTACATTCTTCTTGTTCTACATTAGCAGGACCATTCAAGAGACATGCTGATGCTTTTGGAAGCATGATCAAAAATCTCTCAGATATAGGTGATAAGCAATAGGTCATTTTATTTATGAGCAGGAAATGTGGATATTGAAGAGTAGAATAAGGTGCAATTTAGGTAAAATTTTATTGAAATAATCCATATTTAGTAGCACCCAAGGAAATGCAGTTTGAGGGATTTTGAAAGCCTGCAAACTGGCAGTGCTATGAACAAAAAGTAAATTCCCTACACTGGTAGTACTCTGCAAAATGCTATGCTAATGCTACTGTTACTAGACTACAAAAGCAGATTAGATCTTCATTTATTTATATCAACTGCTGTAATTTCCTTGGGGAGAGAGAAAATGAGAAGAGTTACAGTGGAATGAGTGGGGAGTGCTAGTCCAATGTAAATTCTTTCAGATTCCTGGTGATGGTTCATTTTAAGCATTTTATGCGTACTTGAAACTCATACTGAATTGGTGTTTTCTCCCAGGAGCAGTCTCTAACCATGCCTGAGAGTTTTCTTCCTTCTAAGGCAAACTTCTGAATCAGCAGCTCATAGTCATCTGTAAGCTTTTTCCTGTCATTGTTGCTAACAGCTAGGCATAGAAGCTGACTCTGCCCTTCTAAAAAAACTCCAATATTACCAGCAAGTGCTTTTTCTGTCTAATCTTATGTTCACGTGAATATTGTAAATGTTGATTTCTGAAGTCCTGGTCAGATATAGCAGCAAAAAGGCAGACAATGAAACAGGTGGGTTTAATATTGGTCTGTTCCCCCCAGACATCTGAGCTCCTCATGCAGGGTCTGGTCTGATTCCTAATTCAGTACTGCAGTAGTTCTTGAGGTTATGTTCAGCTCGAGTTTGTCTTTGGGGGGGAGGGTGGAAGGAGGACAGTGCTTGATGTCGTAGCTATTTAGTTGTCTCTGTGAATGCGCATGGTTTTGCCTCTCCCTGGCTTGCCTCTGTGATTTGATTATCTGGGCTTTTGTTCTTTAAGTGAGTGAATAGAAGGTACTCTGCTAGGAATCTATCCCCTCAGGACCAAAACTCCTTGTTCACAATTGAAGTGGAGTCTAACCATATGCAGGATGACATTCTTTCATCTACCCTTCCTCAAGCCCTTCTGGCTTTTTTTCCTTTCTGTTCCTTCATTTAAAAAAAAAAAACTACTCCATTCTCTCAGGATTTGAGCCTTAAGTAGAGTTTAGTGAACTTAATAATAATTATTTCCTTGACTTTTCTAGCAGTAGGGACTGACTTTTTAGTTTTATTAATCCTTATTCTACAACTGTGAACTAGTGCGGTGAACTATTAGTTTGTTAAATTAGTAATGAATATATAGAATAAAAATTTTCACAAATGGTCCTGTAAATGTCCTGGTAACATCAGTCCAGCTGTGCTCTCTAGAGGCCTTAGGTTCTGATTATTTGTGCAGGCAGTACTCATTGGAATTGAGGATTGTTTTCCCAATGTCATGCAAGTGGCATCAGGACTTTGGCAGCTTGGGTGTCTGCCCTTGAAGCTTCATGTGGCATGTTGTTCTTGCCATGGCTGCAGTCACGAGGTTCTTCTTCTAGCAATCAGTCTTGACCAGAAAAGCTGCTTTCTCATTGTCAGACTCATATCACCTAGTCTTACAGAAAAAGACAAAAGGAATGCATTTGGGAATTCAATTCTATGTTGTGAGAACAGCAGGAAAACATGTACCCCAAGGTATCCTTACAGGGAAAAAGGGCAGAAAGCAATGTTGGCTGCTGCAGAGGTGGCAGTGTAATGGCAGAGATACAAAATACTTGGATATTTTGTGGAATATGATCAACTTCTGGTGATTATTGGCAGACCTAACCATCAAAGTAAGATTTAATTTTATATAAAAAGTTCACTACTCACAGCACATTGGTTACAACATCAAACTTGTGTACATGACTTTATCAGTTAGTGCTTTTGGCATTTGCTAATGGCTGTCTCGTGTCAAGATTAAAGCCGTAAGTACTTTTTCAGCTCGGATCCCGAGCTGAGCTTGTTCTGTGGCTGGACATAATTACATTGCAGATGTTTAATTCATTCCTACTTGTTTTCTCTTAATTCACTCCAGAATACTCTAGCCAAGTGTGTTTGATCAGTGCAAATGTCATTAGGTTTGAAAATGATAATGAAATGAAGGACTTCATGGTCCTTTCAAGTAGGTAGGATTGAATTTAATATCTCTGCTGTTGGAGATACTCTAGAGCCATCTGGACACCGTCCTGGGAAGTCAGCTCCTAGGTGGCCCTGCTTGAGCAGGTGGGTTGGACCAGGGGACCTCCAAAGATCCCTTCCAGTCTCAGCCTTTCTGTGATTCTGTAAACCATTGTAAGGTACTTTGTCAATTTCTTCCTTTAAATTCTCCAAATTGTGATCACTTTAATTTGTACAAGTCCATGTGCTGAACTGCAGATCCTGTCACTGTGGCCTGTCTTGTCATTAGTACTTTCATGCTCCACCGATGTCTGATGGAGCATAAATGTTTCAGCAATTTTCCTGACACTGTTCACTTCTCCCCTCCTCCTTCCCTTCCACCCTGCAACACAAAGCCCAACCCTAATCCACCAAGACAATTATTTCTCTTTTTATTTTGGCAATGTGAAAAAAATCATTCAGAAGAGAGCTCTGGAGATCACCTGACTTTAGTTGCTTCTCAGAGCAGAGCATCTTCAAAGTCAGACCTGATTGCTCAGGGAATTGTTCAGGTAAAATTTGGATTTGCAAGAGTGGAGACTCCACCACCACCTTTCTGGGGCTCAGTTGCAGTGTTTGTTATGCTCCTGAACTTGCTGTTCCTTTGTGCTCAGCTGGAATTTCCCTTGCTGTGACTTGTGACTCTTGCTTCCTGGGTACCCACCGCATGCCTCTGAGAAGAGTCTGTCCCTGACTGCTCAGTATTTCTTTGAAGAGTGGGAAACTGTTGAGGTCCACTCTGTTCCTTCCCTTTCTCCTGGCTAAACAAAAGCAGTTCCCTTAGGGTTTCCCTGCAGCAGCACTCTTGTCCACTCTCTGTCCAATTTGTTAGTGTCACTCTCGTACTGGGGGACCCAAGCCAGACGTAATACCCAAGTGTGGCTTCAAAAGTGCCAGAGAAGGGGAATAATCACTTGTCTTGACCTCCTGTTTACACTCTTGGCAGTGCATCAAGTTGCTTTACTACACATCACTGCAAGAGCACTCTAAATTTTGCTATCTCCAAAGCAAGACAGGGTGTACTGGGGTCAGTGGTCTTCACAGGCAGTGTATTGCTCCATGGGCAGTGACACGTGAGATTTCCTGCACAGCTGACCACTGAGTCTTACAGGATACACAGAGTGTTCCTCTGCAAATAATTTTGGAAGCAGGTTTGAAGGGTCTCACAGACACTCCATTTCTGGCAGCACGTACATAACATGTTTTTTCTGTGCTGTGTGCCTCATGCAGGATATCTGAAATCTGTCACTTTTAAGACTCTGTCATTGTTGGTCTATGATACGTGGGGAAAAAAAAAAAAAGGAAGGCATGATCATAAATTCGAGATGCTGAGTTTTCTAGGTGTTTTAGTTGCAAGTCTGTTTTTAGTCATGTGTCCCTGGCAAACTAGGTGCTGCTTCAACAACACAATTTGGTAATAAACAGTAACAATTGGCAACGTCTATATAAATGAGGCATTTTTTCCATGTAGCATTTCTTTAACAAAACATATTAGAGGTGCTTTCTTTCTAATTGCTGGGATGTTTCCTATATGAGCCCTAATCCTTGGAGTTTTGGCACCGTGGCTCAGCCTGCTGTGGGCTAACATTTATGAGCAGTTAAATGAAAGGGGAAGCACAGATTCCTGGCACAGTCAGGTCAGTTTGGAAGGTAAATTGCCTAAGTGCTTGAACACGTTGGCTTGTAGAAATAACTTTCTGGCTTGGAAAGTATGGGTTTGTGAGTGATTCTGAACTAGTGTGCACAAGCTTTTAAAGGAGCTTTTGTTTGATCAGTGCTTCTTACCTGTCAGAAAACGAGCAGAATTGCATTCATAAGTGCTTACTCACATCCTGCGTTCTTAAAAATGAGGGGGAAAAAAAAAAAGAATGGTTGGATTATGATAGCAGGAAACGAGAATGGATTTTAGTGTTTTGTTATTGCATTTTTGTGACAGGAAACATCCAAACATTGCACTAATATAGTTGGCATTGCAAACAGAATGTATGCAAATTGATGGACATATTTTTCTGGGATACTGTATATTTTTTGTTTATTTGCTTCTCAGTCATGTGTTATTCCAGAATTGTCTCCCCACTGCTTGATGATTTTATGTTTCCCTGGAGAATAAAAGGCAGAAACCAGTTATATTTGAGCCAAGCAAAACAGAATTTGTCTCTCATCAGAGGTTAGAAAAGGGACAGTCTGAGTCCATTTCTTTATTTTTCTCCATTTCCCCTAACCTAATAATAATAAAATGAAATACCCAGCTTCTTGACTGTATTGATTAAACTGCAGCCTGACATTAGTGGAGGAATAGAGATTTACGCTGTCTACACCAGTATAACTGGAATTGGAATCTGCCATTGCTTCCACTACGTGTCATTTAATCTCTAATTTGGGAGAGAAATAAACTGTACTCCCTGTCATTTATTGGAGAATAAGTATTTGGAGGCAAGGCAGTTTGTGGCCTCTCGGAACTGAGGCGTGAGCTTTTTGCCACGTCAAATGTCACCTGTCATTCCAGTGCCTGCTTGTAATATATTAAGCTACTTTAAATTGCATATTGCCTGAAGTTCTGCACAATAAAGAGATTGTGCACTGCTGAAAAAGGGCAGCCTTCCATCTCTTCAGATTAACTATGACCAGGAAGAAAAAAAGTGTGATAAATGGTGGGGGAGGGGCTTTAAACCACTTGAGACTTGCTGACAGAGAATGTTTAGCTTTGGTTTTTGTTTGGTGTTCAAGATTATTCTCAGTGGCAGACTTTTGATGGTCTTGGTAGACATGTCTGGCTTGACGAGTAATGGACATGCTTGTGTGTAATGGACATGGCAGCTTTCTTCTTAGGTGTATGTTTGATGGAGTTTTCCTTGGTACTTCAGGACATGAGAAAAAATGATGAAAGGCTTCGACATCAAAAAAAGACCAGCGTTGCAGGTTGAAAAATAGAGAGTGTGATCGAGATCTAGACATGCTTTTATTAAAGCCAACCAAAATTCATAGCCTTATTTAGCAAAGTAAATACACTTTGGGCAGCAGGCATTAGGTATTTGAAGTATGCTTTTCAATTTTGGGCCGTTTGTGCATGCAACATTTTTGTGTTGGTACTTCATCCCCATTTAAATGTAAATTGGTCAGTGAGGTGCAAAGAATGATACAAATTATCCTTTTTTTCTCATTTTTGGTTTGGAGGAAGTAGATCAATAGTAAAATAGCATAATTCCGGCAATACTTCATCGTAAACTGCTTTTATTTTTGTTCTTAACAGTACATCCTTTCGGGCTCTGATGACTTCAATTTGTATATGTGGAGGATTCCTCCAGATCCAGAAGCAGGTAAGTGTTGTTGTTCTTTTAGATGGGGAAGGAAGAGTTGGGGGGCATGTGTCTGACAAATACTGAACTGGTATTTCCAAAAATTTGTTTTTCTCACTCACACTGTGAATCTAGAGCAACTCTGAGAAAAGCTGGATGGGAGAGGTTGTAAATGCCTGATCCAGTGTCTGGATAACAGTGGTCAATGCCATTTGAATGTTTTATCATAATGATTTTCTGTTTTTTTCCATTCTCATGTAATGATCATTCCTCCTATAATAAAGCTTGCAGCACAAAATGGTGCTGGGTTCACAGGGTGCTCCTTGCAGCTCCAGTGCATTGACCTCTTTTCCACTCTCCTTCCTCTTCTACTAAAATCTTCCCACTGATTTCCAATGCAGAAGAATTTACTTTCTGGGTGGAGGAGCACTATTAGCTGGTGGAAATGGCCACTTTTGACTAATTTCTGACCTATTCCCTTGCTGGGGCAGACATGGTAAGCACTCAGAAGTAGCACAGCTCTGTATGAAAGTGCAGGAGAGGGATGTTAAAGAAAAGCAGCAGTGAGGGGGCAATTTAACAATCACATGGTGCAAGCCACTGTTGGTCAGTATCTAATTTGATGTGGTCTGGTAGGGTGTAGGGTTTGGCAATATGACACTCTGAGCCGTACAACGTCAGCCTGTCTCTGCTGTTGAAACAAATCTCTGCATTTCTACATAGTGTTAAATTTTAATTGAAAGAGTCAAGACTTTCAAAACTGTACTGGCATTTTCATTTTTAGTGACTCTGGTTCTTTAAACTGTAGATTTTAGTGATATTAATTACAACTGAGGGCTATCCTGTGGTCTCAGACACTTTCGCAATAGTGAGAGAAAATTA
The DNA here is from genome assembly GCA_013400315.1 of Bombycilla garrulus. NCBI lineage: Eukaryota > Metazoa > Chordata > Aves > Passeriformes > Bombycillidae > Bombycilla > Bombycilla garrulus. The sequence goes on from VXBU01004179.1 coordinate 48,361, forward strand.
CAAGCTGTGTTAAAGGTAACATGAAAATATTTTGTTTCATTTTCAAAGGCTGTTAATAACAGCTGTATAATCCACAGCTGAGAGGATGAATAGCCTTTGGCAGGGTTTTGAGGAAAATGACATTCTAATTTTAGGTTTTTTGCTTAGTTAACCAACATTTCATGTTGCAGTCCACAAGTCCTGAAAATGGTCTTGCTAAATACCGATAGCTTGGCCTTCTGTCTTTGCATAAAGTTTATAAAGGTATCTCCCTGCTTTTCTTTTTATTTGTGTGATTTTCCTTTACATTTGACACTGGTTTACTACTACTTTTGGATTTTTCCTCTTAGTTAAATCAAAGATTACATGCATTAAAATTAGTTATTCATTTGTAAGTTTTATTGTGTGGACCGTAGAATTACATTTTCTGCATGTGTCACCATACTGTCCTGACTTTCTTTGTTAAATCAGGATTTGAGATTTTTCTGTTTATATGGCTGTGATACTCTTCAAAACTTTTTTCCCAGACAGCTGCATGTGGCAAACTTTTTATCTGGGACTTTTGCACAAGGATGATGCCTAGTATTTGTTGCATCTGTAAGCAAAATAGTTTTAAAGCAGAATAATCTGCTTCAGAGTAGCTGTTAAGGATACCCCTCTGTAAATTATACATGATTGTAAAAATAGTTGCTATTTAGAAATAGGTGATATATTTTGATCTAACAAATTTACAGTTTAATTTGTGATTTACCACAAAACAGTGTCATATCTGTTTTCGTCGGGTTTCTTGTCTCTGGTTCTTGTAACTTCAGGAAGGGTGTCAGTACACTTACAACATTTCAGTTACAAAATTAATTACTTAATATCAATTTCCCTCAGTGGTTGCTTAATGAATCAGAAGATCCAGGAGTAGGAAAGTGTATGTCTTAATGTCTTCTAACTTGAGCAGTTCTCTTTTTGAAATATTTTAGCAAAAACTTACAAGCTTTGTTTTGTTAGACCCAAAGGTCTGCTTATTAGTCAAATAACTAATTGGACATCCAGATCCCCTGTGATAGGCTTATTGAATTTTTTCTTCAGTCAGCTCTTCTTAAAGGGTTGTGCCCATTTTGAATGTGATGAAATGTCCATCCTTAAATCTTATCCTGCTGTTCAGAGTAGTTGCCAGAGAGAGATGTTGCTGTGCTTCTTGGAGAAATAGTCTTGCCATAGGGATGTAGAGACTTTGGAAAACTTCTGCTTCAGTGGAAAACTCCTTGTTCTTATGTTCTAGCTAAAATAGGAGTGCCTTTGGGTTTGTGATCTGAGAGAGTGGAATGTGGTCTTTCACTTAAAATAGCGTGCAAACTAGACAGGATGATGTAATGTCCTGTACTATTGGTTGGTATTTTAAATAAAAATATTTCTCAAACTGATTTCTGCCTTCCGGTTGAACTCAGACATTGTGTTGCTATAAATATTTATGATACAACTCCCTTAAATTGTATCAGTTATTTGAAAACAGGGGATTTTTTTGCAAGCTTATACCTTTTTAAACAGCTGCATCCTTAGCAACAGCTCTAAAATCATTTTATTTAAGCATAGGTGCCCCAAATACTGGTTATCCAATGGTTAGCAATGTTAGGGAACAAAAGATGAAGAAAAGTGTGAAGGAATACACCAGTCAGACAGTTGCAAATATATTTTGAGTTGGAGAAATGTGGTTGCCTGTACTGGTATTTTGCCAGGAGAATAGAACAAATTTTGCTAGGGTATTTTTCATGAAGTCATAGTTTAGAAGTGTCCTTCCAGTAGGTTGCATTACATCATTCCTATAATCAGCTGGAATCTGCAAGCAGTTTTGTTTGGTCCAATAATTAGGGAGGATTTTTGCTGCCTTTGGGGCAGGGAGGTATGTGAGTAAAGGTATTTCCTAAATTGCTTAGGAAGCTGTTGTGTTGAAGAGTTTTACTGACTGTCTCCCTCTGGAGTCTTTGATTATTCTGAATAGGCCAGGATTTCCTATGCCAGAAGATTGGTTGCTTTTTTACCACCTTTTGTGGTTTCTCTAAGATGGAATAGTTTGCTCATTTTTCCACTTTCATCTCCATCCAAGTACTATCCAGCCTTCCACTGTGCTTTAGAAGTAATTGCCAAATGTTTCATGAATTTGTTAGCCAGTTTCTTCTTTAAAGTAATCCATGAAAGTACCACAGTTTTTTTCAGAGGCAGCTTCTAGCAAAGTTAATACTTAAGTCTGGCAGGAGAAAAGCAGTCCTGAGTTTCCACAGCTTTTTCTTGAGTCCAATGCAAGCTGGAAGTGAGAAGAGACATCAGTCCTACATGACTTGTCCAACAAGCCTATTAACATATGAGCACTTAAGACATTGTTAAACCTAACACCAATAAACATGGTCTATATGCTGGTAAAGATCCCCTGTTCAAGACAGAACCTGACGTGTCTTGTGGAGTAATAGAAGGTTTAGTAGACCGAAAGTTTTCAAAATGGAATTTACACTCCTCGATCACTGCTCTGAATCATGTGTGCAACTCATGCTTTTGAAATATTGCTCGAAGCTGCTGTGTGAGGGATATGGTATTTATTTGTGATTGAGAAGACAGCTGGGTATCCTTCAGCTCGTGTGAGCGGGCTGTCACCAGGTTCTGAAATATTTTACTAAATCAGAACAGCAAATTGCATTTCAAACCTTCTTTTTAATTCTGCCTTTGACTGTAACTGCAAGCAAGAAAGGGACCGTCATTGTGGTCTAGTTACTAAACTAATTGCACAAATTTTCAGCAGAACTGATGCAATTTGTCTTCCTTTTTTTCCTCCTCCTTGGTGTTCGTAAATACCAACACTTCTTCAGGCTCAAAGAGTTCAGAAACAGATCTTTTCACAGTACTTGACCAGGGCTATCTCATTGGAGATTGAAGTTCTCAAAGTTCTGGGCTGGTAAATGAAGATGAATAAAAAATTAAGTGTTTCTTAATGTTTTATCTATTTTAAAGATATTTTATATATGGGTACATATGCATATATGCTTTCCACTTGGTTGAGGCAGGGGGAACCCATCTGACACAGCGGGGAGCATATTTTGGAAGCTTTGTAATTTTAAAAAATCATTCTTTTTCTGAGGTGTGGTCTTGGGATAGAAACTATTTCACTTTTAGGACTGTAGTTTGTCTCTTTCTTCAGGTCAGTCAGTGTTGACCATAGTGTGCTATGAAACAGTTGTTTGATAAACACAGGCAGTAAGTACAGGGTCACTGTAGAGAAGGTTTGTGTATTCACTGGAATTGGGACTGGTTCCTATGTCATTTGGATTGTAATAATACCACAGACCTGTGGAATGGACTGGCCAAGTGGCATCTATGAGAAAACAGGGCAGTGTTGGGTGCTTTGTAGTGCTGTAGACAAGTGAAAGAAGATTCAGTGTCCTCCCCTCAGCAGCTTTGGTATGTTTAATATCTAACTCAGCAACAGAAAGCTGAAGATAATACTGAGCACTGGGAGAGGCTGGAGGAGGTTTAGTCCCTAGCAACTGGCCATCTAATTGTACCAAAGCTCCTTTCTCTTGGTTATATTGAAAATGTTTGCAGCCACCAGTGCAAAAGAAATGCACAGCCAAGCAATTTTCACACTTCCATTAAAAAACTCAAACCCAACCACAAAAAAGCAAACAAAACCCCAAAGCAAACAGCTATTGGTTGTGAGATAATTTCACTTACTTTATATCTGTTATGTTCAGAAAGCATAGTTGTTGGTAGTAATTTGCATGGTTCCAGTAACATTGTGAAACCTGTTGCAACCTGTGCCAATAAGCACACCAAAAAAGCAGAGTCTCTCAGACCAGGAGGAGGAACAGAGTGGAAAGGGTGCAGCAGAGTTTATTTCTATAGTAATTTTGTCTTCGCTTTCATATTGTTGTTCAACTATACTGGTGATAAAAACAGTGGGAGGGTTGGGATAGGTAAGATATATTGCAGGTATTTAGAAGCAACAAAAGAAGGGAGAAAATATACATCTAAAAATAGCCACTACCACTGCAGCTTTCTGTATAGTCTCTAAATGTTTAAATATTACTTTTCTCTTTGGCTTTTGGAACCTCCACAGAGGTACAAGACCACTGTGGGGCTGGTTCTAGGCATAGGCCAGGCAAAGGAGTTGATTGCCTGGAAGAGCATGGTGTCTGAGGCAGAGGTTGCTGCCAGGTGACTGCTCTTTGTGCTTTCACTCAAGCTCTGCAAGGTCATGCTGATCCTTTCACCTCACCTGGAAGCTGGAGAGGGTGTTCAAAGGTGTCAAAGGAAGCAGTCTGCAAAGGAAGTTGGAGCTGCTTTCTTCTGAGGGGACACTTGGTACTTCTGATGTTGCCTTTTACTGTGCTAGGAGGAGAAGGGATCTTGCCTCTCGCTTCCTGTTCTCACCCCTTATTTGATGTGACCAAAGTCAGTTTTGCTTGTGTTGCTGAGAAACCTTTAGTAAGTCTGGCTGCTGCCAGAGCTGGAGTGAGATTCCTGATCCCAGAAGAAGGTTTGCTGCAGGACCCTGTGCTCTCAGGGCAAAGTGCTTGTGTTGAAATCCAGCTTCTCTGCAGATGGGTCTCTGAGGAGCAAAGCCATCCACTGGCATCCATTGTATGAAACAAATACAGGTGTGTGAGTGACCAGAGAGAGACTTTTAAAGTACCTAACATAATCTGCTGCACTGGAGGCAGAGGTCCATATGCTGTGCATATTTGCTTACATTGTGCTGTGCATGTGCTTTCCAAACCATGGTATCTCTCGTTGTTAGCACATTATGATCTCATAGGATTCAAATGCAAAGCAGTGGCCCACGGTCTAAATGTGCCCTGGATTATTATTAATGAAAACTAAATTAATTTTAAATTAGCTACTACTGTAATGCCAAGTACTGCAGTGGAATGGTATGCTATGGCACACTGGCAGCAGCTGCAAATATCTGGTTCTTCTCAGGAGTTTTCAGCACTTTGAGTAGTTCACAAGGCTTGCATGAAGTTATGCTTTAGTCTGTGGAACGTCTTTCTACCTTATATGAACAAACAGTGGGATTTCTTTTCCAATGTCCTAGATAGAAAAGACTTCTTAATGAGGTAATTTAATTCCTCTGTTACAGAGCCAGTGGAGGATAGTTCCTTATCCCAGCAAGTTCTCTGGCATTTTCACAGTTTTTTTAATGTTTGGAACAATGCAGCTTCCTTCCATTAGTTTGGAGACTGGTCTACATTCTTAGAGGATTTCTGCACTACAACACTTTTCTTAGTCATCTATCACTTTCACTTTTTCTTTATCCTTCAAATAATTTATTCTGACTTTTTCTAAACATTGCTTCTTGTAGAGCTCATGCAGTGAAAGTCGGATTGGTGTCTAAATCTCTCACTCTCCTTTGTTACAATTTACTAGAGTTTTTAAAACGTGTTGGGATGTACCATTAAGCATGTTTGCAATATGTCAAATGTCAACTCATTCACATAAGTTTTTACAAAACCACATAGTTAAGAAGTAGTTAATTAGCCTAACATTTAAAACATAAATTAATAAAGCAAACCAGGAAGAAATCACTTTGGCAACTTAGTAGACATCAACTACTTCAAGATATTGTATTATTCCTTCCTCTGTATGGGAGCCTGTAGAGAGGCCTTGTGTTGCAAAGGTATTCTAGTCAAACATGTATGGGAAATCTGTTTTAAAATGCACACATTAGATTTAGCCTTTTATAAGTTATTTCTTTCAGCTGATCAGATATCATAGTAGGATATTATTTAAAGGACTTTTTGAGATTTTGTATTGCTCTTCTTTGGAACACTTATTTCCAGGGTATACATTAAGAGTGATTTTCTTGACATTTCACTTTGAGTATCAAATAAAAGCAGACCAAAAAACCCATTGACCAGCACAGCTAGAATACTAAACCATTACTCAGGACTATCTTTAAGCATGGCAATTTTTGGGTAGTATTGCAAAATCAGCTAGAACATATCCATCTCTTCCCTCCACTACTTAGAGGTTATAAAATTACAAACCTTCTAAAATTGGCATAGTCAGCCTCTGAAGACTTTAGGATTTATTTTTATATATATTATTAATCACAGATATGTAAGCTAATGGTTTTTGTATGAACACTGCTTATGCATGTTGGAGACTCTGAGATGGCTAAAAGCTGGCATGCTTAAAGAGTTGTAGAAACAATGCATGCTACTAAATTTAAGAGCAAAGAAATAATACCTCCTTCCCCTAAAAGAACCCCAAACCTCAAAAGCAAAATTTGAGTGGCTTTAGCATAGCAGAAGTCAATTCTGCTGAAACAATACAAATAAAAATACTATTTCAAGGGAAGACAGCAAAAGGAAATGGAATTTGTTACTTGGAAAAAAGGGAGATAGCATCAGGAATTTGAGCAGTTTATAGCTAGCCTCCATTTAATGTACAGATGCACTTTTCTTTTTTGCCAGCAGAGATGAGCAAACTTAACTCACACTCTGAGATGGCTAAAGGCTGTATGGCTGCAGCTGAGCCTCTGCTGAGAGACCAGGGGGATTCCAGACAAGTCTGGACACAGGCAGATTTCTGCCATGCAGAAATATTACTAATGTAATGTGATGGCAGCCGTGGTGGGCTACCACAAAACAGAGGGACTGCTTTCAAGTTAAGGATGTAGAACACTTTGCATTAAGAGCTCACTGAGAGGTGTTGCTTAAACACACAGGAGTTGGTAGACTGAAATTGCATCAAGCAAGGGATTATCCTAAAATGAGGATCTGGGGCAGTCTAATTGACACAAAGATGATCAGAGTATTGCTGGGGTCAATACTTTCTGGTTAAAATCATTAAAACCTCCCATAGCATTGGTCAAAGCTGACTGCTAAGATTTGTACTTCTCCTGGGACAATTTGATGTAACTGGGCAGTTCTTTTAAGGAGCCTTGTGGGGAAGTTCACCTTCATTTTAAGAGGGGAGAAGTATGTTCTATTACTTTGCTTTCTCTGAATTTACTGCTTAAGAGGAGTTCAGGGAACTTCAATATTGAATCAGAAAGCTTTGGAGTTCCTTCATAGAATTATAAAACCATAGAATGGGTTGGGATGAAAGGGACTTTTAAATATAGTTCCAACCCCTCTCTTTCCATGAGACCAGCTTGCTGAAAGCCCCATCCAACCTGGCCTTGAACACTTCCAGGGATGAGATAACCACAACTTCTCTGAGCAACCTGTTCCAGTGCCTCATCACCCTCATTTGAAAAAATGCCTTCCTCATATCCAACATAACCCTACACTCTTTCATAACCAGCATAACCCTACACAGCTCAAAACTGTTGCCCCATGTTCTGTCACTGCAGGCCTTGGTAAAAATTGTCTTTCTTACAAGTCCCCTCTATTGAAAGGCTGCTATAAGTTTTCCCTGGAGCCTTTTTTGTCCCAGCTGAACAACCCCAACTCTCTCCGCTGTCCTTGTAGGAGAGGTGTTCCTTCACTCTGATCACTTTTGTGGCCCTCCTCTGGACCCATTTCAACACCTTCAGGTATTTCTTGTGCAGGAGTCCCCAGAAGTGGATGCAGTACTCCACGTGGAGTCTCACAAGGGCAGAGGTTGAATCACCTCCCTTGTCACACTGCTTTTGATGTAGCCCAGGATATGGTTGGCTTTTCTGGGCTTCAGACACTGCATAAACCTGACTACAGCCTTTGTTCCAGACGTGGCATGCTGAGCACTTTCCATCCATCACTCTTAGTGTATTGATAAACATTCAAAAGTTTAATGCCAGAAGACACTTCTGGAATAAAATGACTCTTCTCACTGTTCTACTAGTAAAATGACCATGTTAATTCACACTGCTGACAGTACCACAAAAGGCCAGTGACTGACTTAGAAATGCAGCTCAAGATACTGGTGTATGGCATTTGTTTAATCTCCATTGTAATTCTTTCTTTGCTCATAGTCCCTCTGACTCTTTGTTGGTCACTTGTAGGGCATATTTTTTTGTTTTGTACAGAATTCACACAGCTACAGGATAGTTAAAACTTGTTCTAGACATCACTTATAGGCTTGGAAACATTTCTTAAGTGAATTCTCTCTTCATTCCCAAGGCTCTCTTTCTTGGAATATTTGTCTGCTAGGTCAAGCTGTGTTGAGAACTGGTCTTGATGTAACCATCTACTGTTGGCTTCATAGGTACAATTGGACTTACAACTCTGATTTGGCTGGAAGGAATGGGAGTAGGGCAACTTACCATGAGCCATAAGTGTCCAGCAGGATGAGCAGAATGAAAGGATTTGAGGAGTCTCATAAAATGGAAAAGACATCACTTTTCCCTTTCTCAGGAGCTTTATTTTTCTACCCCAAGGTGCCATGAGACAGCAGTTTGGTGTGCAAAAATTATGCAAAGCAGAACACTTTCCAGGAGCAGTAAAAGATGTGTCTCTGGATTTTTAGGACTTGGATGACACCTCGTTTCTAAATCCTCATCATGTCTTGTTCTCCATCTTTGGAGTGCAGCTATAATGAGTGAAAGGGATGGAACACCTTCTGAGAGGAGAAGGGCTGTACACAAGGTCATTAGCTGCAGTTGTTTTCATCATTTGTGTAACCTAACAAATGGAAAGTGACATGAGAATGGTTTATTTATTTTTAATTTTTTTCCCCTTGACCCTTCTTTCTTGTTACTCTTCAGTGGTAGTGCAAGTTTTTCTTTAGGAAGTGTGAATCATAGGAGAACTCTGACTCTGTTTTAGAACACAAGTTGTTCAACACAAGGCTGAAACCAGCAACTGTTTCAGCTGAAATAGCTCCTGTTGGGGTCAAAGGAAGGTGGCAAACATTTTCAACAAGAGGAACATAAAGTTTGTTTAGTGTAAAGATGACTACAAGTAGTACAGGAACTAGTGAAATTATTTTAATTTTATGTAATGTGTACTTACAACCTATGAAGTTTTAAATAGCAAGTTGATTTTCATCTGAAGTGATTGTCAGTTTTTACTTCACAGCTTTTAAAAGTTTTATTTTGCTGAAAATGTTAAATCATAGGATGCTGATCAACACTTGTTTATTCAGATACACAGGTGTGCTTTCTAACAAACTTGTTGTTTTAAATATGTGAGTCTATAAATATAAAAAAATACTATGTGACTGTTTCTTGGTTTGTTGTATAGACCTAGTAAGAGACAATGACCAAGCAGAAAAGTTAATTAGCTTCTGTTTTGAGTTCTACCACTGGCACAAAAGCATTCCACTTTGGCTAATTCACTGCCTTGTGACAAAGAATGATATAACCCACTGTTCAGATGTGTTATTTCAGATCCTTCCTATTCATCAGACTAGAGTCAGCTGTGACAGTAATAAATTGCTGATTTAAAAAATAAATTTGAAAAATAGTGTTGCTGTTAAAAGCCAACCTCTTTATTTGTCTCTGTTTCAGATTTACAAATTGTCTGTGTCATGCCTTAGGTTTCACTGGTTATTTCATTATGTATGTTGCTCTCATTGGCATATTTGTCATATTAGGTCAAAAATCTTCATTGTTTTTAGATGAATCAAAGCAAGCGTCTAAGTCCTAATTTGCATGAAGGATGCTTTTCATCAAACTTGCAGTTTCTCATGGGGCATTGCTCATAAAATTGGAATCCTGCGGCCAACACAGGCCTCAATATATTGCAAAATAAAGCTGAAGTGCATTGTCAAATATAGTAGGACTCTAAATGACTGGAACTGAAAGTAATATGAAGATTTAATTATTCATGTCCATGTGTGCTTGTTTTCCCCTAGGTGGCATTGGCAGGGTCGTCAATGGTGCTTTTATGGTATTGAAAGGTCATCGGTCAATTGTGAACCAAGTGCGGTTTAATCCTCACACCTACATGATCTGTTCTTCTGGCGTTGAAAAGATTATAAAGGTAAGATTAGTTATCACAAAATGTGTTCTTTTAGGAAGGAAAGCTTTGTTTTGCTCAGCATCATTCTATTCCACACCCATCCTGTCTTCTCCTCTTATTGTTCTATAAAATGTTTTGTCTTATTTGCTCGGGTGAGTTTGGTTACAGTTGTAATGTGATCTCCTACAACTTGTGATACTCTGGTCTAAAATTTAATAAAAGTGTCTCCAAAGAGTATTGTTGAACCTTAGCCTAGACTGACCTGGCTGAATAATGCCTTGGAAGGCCTTCTATAAATTTTGTACATATTTGTGCATTGAATCAATTCAACATACCTTTTCTGTGGGTTCCAGAGGAAGGACTCTTAATACCTTGCACAATATCTTTATGAATCGTTTGACTATGTTCAGTACTTTTAGAAAGTTTTTTACCTTTTTCTGTGGAACCAAAAGAGATAAGAAACTTTGTTAGGTTCTGAATTTTTTTTTCCTTAAGGAAAGACAGTCAATATTGTGGGACCAAGGCAAAACCAATTTTGTTATTTGAGGGTTGGGAAGGCAAAGGATTATGCTACACAACTGTGATTGGCATTCTGCTGCCATAGATATTTTGCTATAATTTAAGTGTACCAGCAGTGTGAAAAAAGCCATAACCGTTTAATTTTGAAGTAGGCTAAAAACAAATGCTGTTGATCCTAACTATTGTTGAACAATTTCATGAAACTCTTACCTGCATGTGGCTATAAAAAATGTTGTTAGAATATTGTAAATGGTTTTGTCAGGTACAAGTTGACAGCATGAACTTGTTCTGCAAAGGAGTGTTTTAGTGATAGACAACTTATGGACCAGAAGTGACCCAAACCCTGGGACCGTGGCTCAATGCCTTGCTGCATTGCTGCATTACAGCCACTGTCAGCATTTGGGTTCTGACTGTAGCTCAGCTTTCCTTCTCTTCTGTCTTCCCCCAGTCTTCAGTTCCTTTTTATTTCATCTTTTATCTTCACCTGCCTGACAGGTTTGATCACAAATATATTAAGTACAAGCTTTGAACAAAAGTGCATTGAACAGTCTTAGCAGCTCACTGATTTTTCACTTTCCAAGCAGTCAAGCTGCCACTGTTTAACAACAGTTTTGCCAGAGGCATTTTTTTTTTGCTTTGGGAGCTTGATTCATGCAGCCTGAATTTTCCCTTTTTGATTCTAGATCTGCTGACCCTTCACCCTGTGAATCTTTCCTGCATGAGTGTGCTTAGACTGTTGGATTAGCATTGGTATAAACATCCCCTGTGTTGCTTTTGTGTACTTCTGCTAGGGTTTTGGCAGGGCATTTTTTGGCCTAGTGATTAAAAGGTTAGTTTGATTAAGTCACAGGTTGTGTAACTTTTTCAAAGACACCTCTGCTTGAGTGCTTCCTTAGAAGAGAACTCCTGTTGTGTCACTGTGTGTGCAGTGGAACTTGTGCAGCTGCTTTAAAGTAAGTGAATTCCCCAGACATTGCAAGCAAGAAACAAATTAAGGGAAAGGTGTTTAATGTATTTATCGGCCAGACAGAACTTCTTACCCTTTTGTGTATGTCTTTTTGTCTCAGCTTGTAATGTGCCTTGTTTGGGGCTTGGGTTGTTTCAGTGCTCATGTCTTGTCTGAGCTGCCTGACTTCACCCTCTAAAGGTACTGTTTCAGTGCACAGCAGCTCGCAGGTGACTGTGCAAAGGCTGTTTCTTCTTCAGTCCAGCTATTTCTGTGGATAGGCTGGAGACTAGTAACTACCACTAGCAGAAGGGCAAAAACAGGAAAAACAGCACCAGCAGTTCTGGGGGGCCATTTACTGCACTAAAAACAGCCAGGAACACAAGTCTTTCCTTTGCATGGCTGCCTTTCTTTCCCCTATATAAATGCTTGATGTGCTTGCTCAGAGAAATTGAGATGACAGGAGAAGGAACCGTAAATAAAAATCATAGTTAAATATTTTATTGTTTCTTATTTTGTTCTTTTTATTTCATTTTTTGGTTGTTCTTTTAATTGTCCCTCAAGTGTCTTGGAAAACCCTTTCTGGAATTAAATCACAGAAGATAACTTCACTGTGGTTGGTTGCAATTGTAGAAACAATTGTAGAGATGTGTTAAAAACAGGGATACAAGTAGTTGCTTGTCTGAGCTCCTAATTTTTAGAGTAGCTGGCTTAAATGTAGTACTTCAAGAAGGGAGGAACTGATAGCACCAGCATCAAGCCATTCAATAATTCCATGAGCTTCTGCCAACACATTTGCTATTTTAATGCTGATTGCAAATGAGATACAAACTCATCTCAGGCCAAGCCCCACAGAAAAGAGTAGTATTCACAAGAATGGTTTTGATGGATATGATTTTTTTGCTTTAGTTTTATTTTGTTGTAAAGAACCCACAAGAATACAATTCAGTAATTCATTGGTTTAGGGTCTGATTTCTGCTAGGACCAAAAATAAGACCCAACAATCTCATTAACAGAAGACATTAGGAGCCTTGACTCCAGACAGTGTGTGGTGGACACATCCACCCAAGTGATTTGGTCATTGCCCTTCATTTACTGAAGTTCAGCAAAATTGTATGAAAAAGTGCAGCTGCAAACTAAAATAATCATTTGCATCAAGCATTCACCACAAGGGCTAAAGCAATATTAAACAGGAAAATACCACTTTCCCCTCAGTTAAGTGTGCAAGACATTGGGATGTGCTGGCAGGAAAACAGATTGCATTGCAGAAGAAATAAATGAGGCATTCCCTCAGATGTGTTGGGCTTAGAGGAAGACCATGGAGAATTATGCAGTTAGGAGACAGTTCCAGCAAAGAAAAAATAGATGAAGTGCATAACAATTTTTAGAAAAAAATTCTGTTTTCTGTTGAAAATGGAATATTGTGTAACAGAGCACAACTGTTGTGGGTCCCATTTGTTTAAAAACTGTAAGTGTGTTGGAGATAATAAAGTCTATTTGCCCACGTTGCTATGGTGACAGATTAATGTCATTGTGACTATCTGCCTCTGCCTAATCAGATAATCTAATATAACTGGTTTTAATTATTCTCATGCTACAGGCATAACTATTTTCTTGTTTCAAAATTTGGGGGTTTGCCACCCTGGAATACAAGTTATTCAAAGATGCTGTCAGTAGATATCTACTGAAATAGAGAACCAGTTTTGTACTCCCATTTTTGGTTATTGTTCCTATTTTTATATCTGTACTCAGGTCATCAGTGAGTAATATTCATCTCCTTAATCTTCTGACAGAGAAAGAACTTCTAGATAAATTGTTACTTCAGTGGGTTGATTTGCCAACTTATTTTCTCCTGTTTGATCACATTATTCCTCGACATAGCATCAGTCAGGGGATAAGGAGAAGGCAAAGGCATTCCATTTACAAAGAAACCCATTTCAGATGCCACAGAGAGCACTGATCTGTTGATACCAGTTTAAAGACTTCCCCATTCTGCCAAGGATAGATTCTTAGTCTGATTTCTTTCTGTGACTCTGGCAGGCCTTCTCACTCCCTCATAACAAAATATCTAAAATGCAGGGATATCATTCTCCAGAGACAACTGATCCTGTACAAACAAGGTATTCATCCTGAATTCCCTTGACTTCTCTTTATTACTTGCTTCTCTGTGAACAAATCTCTCTTGGAAGAGAAGAGCCTCACTGTGGACTCTTTGTAGCTATTTTTTCAATATATTTATACTGCTCTGGTTTTGCTAATGCTTGCAGAGAGAGTAGAAAGATGTGATAGTGCTACCAAGAGTATCCCTGTGCACACTTTATGGACCTTTTTAGATTAATTTCATTACAAACAGACCTTTCTCAGAGGGACTTTGGAGCAGACTATCTTTCTTCCATCTCTATTGGTTCATATCAGATCTAAGCATTTTCCAATTCTCTTGCTTAAAAAATAAATTTTAAAAAGGCTTTATAAAACCTAGTGATCAATCTAATGCTGCTAAGATTATTTGAGGAAGGGGCATGCCAGCCTGCCTGTCTAAGCACACAGTACAAAGCACTGACAAGAAGTTACATGTTTCTAAAAAACATCTGATCTGCTTGCTGAAATGCTCAGTAGTGGGACAAAGGGGGAAAAGATCTGAGGTTGTGAGAGAAGGTACTGAACACACACTACATAAATCTTCAAGAAGGCAGCAGCCCAAGAAGAGACTTTTCAGCAAGTAGAGTTCTATTTTTCTATTAAAAAAGTGATTTATCCACGAATCAACAAACTCTCTCATGGATTCACTGAGAGAAAGCTCTTTCCTACATTGTCTTAGGAAGTGGAGCCTGGGAAATTGAGGATAAAGAGTGATTCTTTCTGCCCTTGAATAGTTCCAAAACGTTAAGTTTGGTTGCTGAAATTCTGTACATAGTAGGCTTAGATTGGGTTTTGTTATCCTCATCCAAAACTGATGCTTGCCCTTTGGGCTATGTGTCTGGTAAGTGTAGTGTTTGAACCAAGCAACAGAGAACTGTCTTCATTCTGGTTTCAAGTGCCATATGAAAGAACTGCACTGGGAGAGAATTTGCTGAAGTACTACAAATAATAAAAAAGCAATTAAGTACCAATAGCAAATACATCTTGATGTTGAGATGAGTTCCTAGATAGAGCCTGATGTAACACAATGTGAAGTTCTTTTCCCTTTGCTCTGAAAGGCAGCTTGATGATTTTCTGCAGAAGAAAGTGTATCCGCAGCCCACTTTAATTTTGGAATAGTGTCTCTTTTATCTATCTAGCCAGATCATATGTAGAAGCTCTGTTAACCATAAATTACAGAGGATGCAAACTAAAAGCTTTCAAATTTGGGAGATTTCCAGAATAAAGTTTACTTGTTCATCTTAAATTCAGCTGTTCTAGACAAGTAGTTGCAAGGTAATTTATTTCATTTTGCTTCCATTATTAAAGGTGTACGGCTTTTTTTGTACAATGTTGAAAATCTCAGTGAATACAGAGTAATTGGCATTCTTGTGGACTTTTCTTATGTTGCTTGTCATAGTAGTATCAGGTTATGTTGCATATGTTAACCAGGCATCTGTAAGATGAGTGCTGCTTGCATCATTTAGATATGCAAAACACTCTTTTTGTTAGCAATTTTTGTCTGTTTGAAACAAAACTTAATTAATTTCTCTTGGGAAAATTGTTAGATTTTTTTTTTCCCCCCAAAGACTATCCTGAAAGACCAACTTAGTATAGAGAGCTGGCATAGAATTTTTTCCCCTGAGCTTGTTAGCATGATAAAACCAAAGCATGGCTGAGATCAGATCTCTTATAAGCAGAACATTAAGGCATTGTTGTAGATAAGCTACATATTGGCTCTGCTTACAGTAAGGCATTGTTCATTCCATTAGCCATTGATCCAAAGTGATAGTGGTTGTCCACAGAATGTCATAATCACATTGCCCTGAAATCTGTGAGTAAATCTGAGAAGGGTGAGGACATCCAACTATTGTGTTTGCTACGGATTACTAGTTTCTTAGGGATATTGGTGGATCTTCTTTGGAGCTTTTTTTTTATCTTTTCCTTTTCCTCTCCATACCAGGAAGAATGAGGGAAGGATAGATGGACAACATAGTCAAGACTCTTGCTGTTGATGAATCAGTACACTTCAAAAGTAGCTTTCAGTAAAACTCTTTAACTTCACCTATTAAAACCGCTTCTGTGTCTTCAGAAGATATTGGAAGATTTCTTTGTAACTGTTCCCTAAAGGGAGTGGTGCAGCTCTGCTTTTCACCTCCATGCATTCAACTCCCTGCCTGCTGATGAGGTGGGATTGACTACCTAGCTAGATGAAATGTTACTCTACACCACTGGCACCAGCAACTCTAGTTTCCTGGGAAACGAGTGCCTTCATTAGTGCTAAGACTGTATTGTAGGCAACAAACTATTCTTACTGTTAGTGAGTAAGCATCCCTTATTACATAAAAATAGAGCCCTGCAATTTCGGAGAAATTATCACACAATGAATTACCAAAATGATGGATAATTTGCAGTGTGAGAGCTTTTACATTCTGTATGGGTGAAGTAAATGCAGGAAAAACACATTTGTAAAGGGGAAGAAAAAATCCCACAGCTCTGTAATACTGGTAAGTATGGTACCGAGGGGTAAAAAATAATAAAAACAATCTGCAACCTGAAGCTATTCTGGGTATTTGAGCTACTGTTCCATTTCAAGTGCTTGCAATAGGTTATGAATTGTGAATTCAGTTTATGAATTCAAAAACATATGTTTGTAATTTTTTTTATTTTCTGTTACAGATCTGGAGTCCCTACAAGCAGCCTGACTGCACAGGGGACCTGGATGGTAGAATCGAGGATGATTCGCGTTGCCTCTACACTCACGAAGAGTACATCAGTCTTGTGCTGAACAGCGGCAGTGGTTTGTCCCACGATTATGCCAACCAATCCGTCCAGGAAGATCCACGGATGATGGCCTTCTTTGACTCTCTCGTGCGCCGGGAGATCGAGGGCTGGAGTTCGGATTCCGACAGCGACCTCAGCGAGAGCACAATCCTGCAGCTCCACGCAGGAGTGAGTGAGCGCTCCGCGTACAGCGAGTCGGAGTCCTCCACCTCTTTGCATCACTCCCCACCACATGTGGCTGAAGAGTCTGATGAAACTGCCTATAACTTAAGGGCCTTAAGATCAACTGCATCCCCCTCAGCCAGAGAAGACGTGGCTTCTCGTCAGCAGAGGCTCTCTGCACTGAGAAAGTATCAGGACAAACGTCTCCTGGCCCTTTCCAATGAGTCTGACTCCGATGACAACACCTGTGAGGCAGAACTAGATACAGACCTTTTCCCACGGCCGCCATCTCCGAGTCCTGAGGAGAATGAATCCAGCAGCTCCAGCAGCAGCAGCAGCAGCACGGAAGATGAAGAGGAACTGAATGAAAGACGCACATCGATGAGGCAACGCAATGCGCTGAGGCGCCGACAGAAGGTGCAAAAGGAGGAAAGGACTAGCACTAACACAGAGAATGCAACCCCTTACATCGGGGAGGACATATATGATTACCCCCAGATCAAAGTAGATGATCTTTCTTCCTCTCCAGCTTCTTCACCAGAAAGGAGTTCGGCCAACAAAGAAGTTCTTAAAGATAGGACGTCCCCTTGTTCCGACAGTGAATCAGTGGAGAGAAAGATTTACAAAGCTTACAAATGGCTCCATTATTCTTATGTATCATATTCAGCTAGTAAAGATGGTGAATCCTCGAGAGGAGATGGAGAAAATGATGAAGGGAAACCAGGAACCAGTGGAAGGCACAGTGCAACATGCTCGCTAACTAAGGAAGATGCTAGGAACTTAAGTTCAGTAGTTCCTCAGGGTTCCTCGGCTCTTTCTGCTGAGAACCACAACAGAGAAAATTTAAAAGAATGTGGTGGGGTAGAAAATTCTAGTAATGGTCAAGCTCATGAATGTGACAATCAGCGGCGGATGGAGTGTCAAGAAAACACATCTGAAGACACAAGCAGTGGAGGTGTAGAGCATTCCTTTGAGACTAAAAAGCTCAATGGAAAAGCTAACTGCAAAGGGCTGAACAGCTGTACCGAAGAGCCTTGCATTCAGACCACAGGACTTGTGGAACAGAAAAATAGTCAGAACTGTCAACCAGCAGCAAGCCATCACTCACTGGTCCCTCCATTCTCCGCTGTTGCCATCTGTAGCATGTCAGGTCACTGCTCCAGAAACCAGACTGATGGCAGTGAGGAGAGGAGCTTCGACCCCTCCTGCGTTAACCACAATAATGGCCACTTGCATCTTCACCCTTCATGCTTCAACAACGGACAGAGTTTTGGAGAGCAGGAGTCTGTGACGCAAGGACTACAGGTGCACTCAAATGCTGATAATGGTAACCTTGTACAGGTGGGTGTGACCTTGCACAGAGACTGCTGCCTGTCTGAAATGGACTCCAACAGCTGCAATGTGAGCACAAGAGAGGATACTGCTGACCCGCATCCTGCGGGCAGTGAGAGCACTCAATCTCTCGGAGGACTGAAAAGACACAGAGTGGAGTTGGAAGATGCAGATTCAGAGAGTTCATCCTTAGAAAAGAAGTTAAAAACGTGATAAATGCAAATGTCTGTCGTAGTGTGCACTCTCTCAAAAGGAAAAGGAAAAAGAAAGTATTAAAGGCACATAGAGCTTGGGTCTGAAACATTGCGTTTGATTCTCCATTCCGTTCTTCAGTGGGTCTGTTTTAGATTGCCAGTGGTTCATGCTGTATAAAAATCCAACTTGCTCCTTAATGAGACTGAATCTAGTGTACCCATACAAGGTTCTGTTTAAAGTAAATCCTTATTAAGATGGTTGACTGAATAATTCTTGTGTGAACATGTGTCATTTGTTCAGCCAGCCAACCAGGATAACTGCTTTAAAGTTTAATTGCTCTTCTAAGGAGGAAGTTTTGCATTCTGACACTACATACTGCAGGCTGAAGAATGGTGGAATTAGATCTCACTGCTGGTAGATCACAGAATTAGGGTGTGATCTAGGTGTGGTTTCTTGTTGAGGAAACCAGGGAAGAAGTGTTTCTGGGCTCTTTATTCTCCTTCAGAAAGTAAAGAAATGCAACCACTAGGGAGGATATTTTCAGAACTGGATGGTATCTTCAGAGATGATACTTCATGAAGCACTTCTGATACAGTTCAGTGACATTATTTTTATGCCAACAGAAAAGCTATAGGAAATGAGCCTCTTTCCAAAATCAACTTTAGACTGTTCCCATGGTGACATTCAATTTTGTGGGCTTTTTAAAGAAAAAAGCTGAATAACACAGTGTCATCACTATATAGAAGTATGATTGTTGGCAAGAGGCAGGTATTATGCTATAGACCTCATTCTAACCAAGATCTTTTAAAAATCAGGCATTGAAACACGCCTTTCTGTGATCTTAACACACAGACATCATCATTATTATTATTAAGAATATGGTTCTGGGCGTTGGGATATATCTCAGTTGTGCCCTCCCTTCCCCCATATTCTTGCTTTTGGGAAGCAGGAGACCAAACAGAAAATAGCTGAAGTATGGATAATGTAACTGATTCATGTTAACAGCAACATTTGGTGAAATCTGAAAAATGCTTTTTTAGCAGTTTTTTCAGCCCAAAACAGGTTGGGATTGGAGAGCAGAGTTGGTTTTCAACCACTGTGCTGCTAGTATTTGAAATTGGAGATGGGTAGAAGTATTCAGCAGAGTTCTGCATATGAGGGAGAGCTTCAGAGAACTGTCCCCACTTGTGGGGAGCCTGGATCTTCAAGTCTGGCAATCACAACTTGCACAAGAGCACAGCTCTTGCTGCCAAGAACTGGAGTACTCTGTGGTGGACAGAGTTGCTTCTTGCCTGGGCACAGTTCTGAGTGGAGTATCTGGTGAGTCATTTCAGTTCTGGCATGCTGGCATTGGTGGAATTGCACTTGCTTCCTTAGCAACAAGGTAAGAGGAGTCAGTGTGTCAAGGGAAAACAAAACATCTATAAAGGACACAAAAATTGCACGTGTGTGCAACAGAAAAAGAGGCTTCTTTGGACCTCAGTAATTTTCAAAGGCTTTCAAGCTCAATACTGAGGAAAGGTTAGTTTATTTTAAGGAATTGGAAATTTTTGCTTTCAGTACAACTCTAGCAGTACATTGCTGTAGAGCACTGGCCTCAGAATAATTATTTCATATCCACAAGTCTCTGGTACCTTGGGAAAGTAGGAAGATGCTCTGTTAAAACAGGATGAAAGTGAAGGAGCACTTCAGAAGGGATGCTGTGAGGGAAAGGTGTGGGAGGGAGAGTGAAGGACAGGACCTGAAACGTTGTCTTACAATGACTGTAAATAGTCTGTCATAAGCTGACTGCCCACACTGGGTCTGCTTTTCTAGGTGAGAAGGGCAAAGGGGTGTTTGCAAACACAGGCAAGAGTGGCAATAACAGCAAGCTCTGATACAGTTACCTTATTGAAAGAATTGTTTTGTATTGTACCTCCCTGCAATCAAGATCACTATAGGAGCGTTTTCCTTAGTTGTATAAACATCTTACTGTAGATTCTGGGGTTTAGCCAAAATCTAGAGGTTGCCAAGTCAAAACCATTTAAAAGTTCTTTACATTGGAAAATTTTCTCATCTCTCACTTCTAGTGAATGAGCATCTCTACTGTTCTTTGACATGGTCATCTTTTCCTAGTGTTTTCCCAAATGTCTTGTGGTCTCCACTTGCTGGTTCTTTTGTTTGTTTTGAAAAGCAGAATAAAAGCTCCCAGACCTGGTATTACAGAATCACAGAATGGGTAAAGTTGGAAGAAACCACTGGAGGTCATCTAATCCAACCTCCCTGCTCCTGTACAGGTTCTGGGCATAACGGATTGCTGTGGTTTCCCCAAAAAAACCCCCCCATGCTGTCTGCATTCTTGTTATTTCTAGTTTCTGTCAGGCGGAAGGAGGAAGGCAAGCTGCCATCTTAACCTTTTGTTCAGAGGAAATTTCCGTGCACACCAGAACTGCAGCTTCTGGAGCAGTGTATTCACTCCTCACATAAATAAATGTTATCAGCAGTAGGCAGCTCCAGTATGGTGGCAAAGAGCCCCAGAAAACAAGCCAGCAAGCAGCAGCATGTCCCCTTCAGGTAGCCAACACTGAGAAGAGCTGCTCTGTGCAGGTTGCTTCACTCTGTCCTTGATCCTGTGTATTTGCTCTCCCACCCCTCCACTGGGTTGCTGTCCTGCTGTGTGCCCACAGCTTCCATGTGAGTTTTGCTGTGTGCTTGGAATTGTCACTCCCTACTTCTGGGAAAAGAGTAAACTATTTGGTGGAAAATCTTACTAATATTGGAAGAGACTTTACCTTTACTAATAATCTGCCATGTACTTAAAACGAAAAGGCTGTGTAAATATTGAACTACCCTGTTAGTCACTATTTGCTTACCATGCAGCTTGTTATGGCAGGAAATTTGCTAGGCCAGCTTGTACAGTTAATTTCCAGAGAACCTTATCAGTGGGAAAGAAAAACCCTCCTTACATCTCCCCAGAACACGTTAGACAGAGAAGTATTGATTTTTAATGAAGTTCTTTCTTGTATTTCTACAAGGTCGCAGACACTATTTGCTTATTTCAGCTTTCTCTGTTTAAAGAGAGAGTCAAAGTTGACTCTTCCTCTGAAGAGCAAGCATGAGGCTTGCCTAGCCCGGGATATTAACTGCTTGTAGAGATGCAGGAGGGTATGAGATCTATCAACCAAAGTTCATCTGAGGTTTTCCCAGCTCTCCAGTGAACATTTTACCAAAGCTGTTGAGTCTTCTCTAAGGTGAGTGACTCAGTGGAGATGGCACTTTGCTGTTTAGAAGCAGCTCTCACAGATTAAGCATGAGAGAAAGACACAGCTGCCTCGAGAAGGCAAGAGCACAGGTTTTTAGCAGTCGCTTGCAGAAAATTTTGAAAACCAGCCTGTCTCAGCTGGAGTAATAAATGGGAAGGACAACATATTTCAAAACCTTTCCTCCAAAATTTGCAGTGGATTTTTTCCTGGTGAGTTTCATAATAGAATAAGTGATTGAAACCCAGTCCTAATCTCTGCATATAACCTGTGTCACTTGGTAGCTGAGCAATCACTATTCCTCAAACATTTAAAGAAGGTAAATGTGGTTAAGTCCCCTTCTGAGGTCTTGTACTTGCCTGCATTGTCACATCCTCCTGAACACATAGAGGGGCTCTTGCTCACTGCGGCCATCACAAGCTGATGTGACCTGATATTACTGAAGTCTTGGGCTGCTTTCATTTGCAGTTAATTTATTTTGCTGTTTGTGTTAGAGAGCAAGACAAGATTGTTGTTATTACCCCACTGAGTTAAAATGCTCTTTGTTAGTGAGTTTTCATCTCCTTTTTACGGGCACTGGTACTTGCAGAGGTTCCCTTTACACCTGATGCTTTCTCTCATTTGCAGCCACTGAGATTATTGCGTGTCTTTGTCAGACCTGGGAAGCTCAGGGCTGTGCTGCAGGATCTTCAGAGTACCAGAGAAATGCAAATGGCTCCAACAGCTGAATTACTCTATGCACATGAACAGGGTTCTTCAGGAATTCTTCAATAAATTAATCCTAGCACATACATAATTTATAAAACACATCAGCAAAAGCCTGCAGCTGTGTCAGGATGCACTAATTAGCCCAGCTAATGCTCTACTCTTACGAACAAGAACTCTGTTTCAAACATCTGAGAAAATGGCAATTCTCTAGGGGAAAAAAAAAAAGAGAAAAAAGCAGAACCACCACCACCCCCTTCTCAATAAAAAAACCCAACCCAACACCCCACTGGTTATGGGAGGCTCCAAGTTTGCCAAAGTTTTCTTCAGTGGTTGTGGCAGATCAAAAGCGGAGAAATCCCAGACGTCAGTGTGTTCTGTGATCAGAGGAAATAATTTGATGTTTCTACTTTGCCTGATTGAATCAAGGACTTGAACTTGGGCCTCCTGCCTTTCACTTGAGCATCCTAAGCATCAGCCTAGTGCATTATTCAGGATGGGGTTTGTTCATCTTTTGTCTGAAATGCAAAGGGAAAAGGAAATAGAAGCAGTTCCTTACACAAATACCTGGAGCAGAGCCTTGAGCCCAGCCCTGCTGGTTTATGGTTTGGTGAGAAAATGCTGGAGGACTCTTTCTCCCTTCTCCACCATGTGTGATCTCTCTTCCAGAGACAGAGATGCTGACACAGTTCTGTATGCTTACACTTTCCTTGAACGTGGGAGAATGGTCTTTTCCAAATTGGGCAGTGTGGGTATGGCATATATCTGTTTTTTATATTATTATTTTGTTGTAGACATATAATACCTGCCTCATGAGTTGCCTGGCCAAGTCAGTGAGCTATTTGTTCTAGGACATGGCTGGCAAGCTCAGCTTCTCTGTCTCAGGGATATCTTCCCATTAAGTTCTAGTCTTGCATGAATGTAGGTTGGCACTGTTGCAGCTTTCAGAGCTGATCAGAGTTGTGCCTTTGCTGAAGCTGCGTTTGCACTCTGGCTGCTTGGAGCTATGTGGTACAAATGAGTATAAATGCTCCTCTAAGCACACAAAAAATGCCTCTATTTGAACTTTTGAAGGGGGAGCAGGTTTCTCTCAGCCAGACGATGCCTCTGGCTACGTCTAGCACTTTCTCGATTGGATGCCACAGGACTTGCAGGTTTCTAGGTGTAATGTAGTTCCAGGACTGTATTTTACTTCACAAACCACAGCTTCTTATTAGCAGCATTAACAGCCAAAAGCACCAGCTCCTAGGTCCTTCCAGGGCTCACCTTCTGGCCATTCCTAAATGGTCAAACCACATGATCTTTGGGAAAGTCTTACATGTCAGTGTCCTGCTTCCAGAACAAAGACTGAAACAAAAGTTGCTTCAAGCAAAGCCTAATGCATATTTTCAAAGAGCTTTGGCTTTAGTTCAGCATTTAAGGTTAAGTAGTCATGAGACACATTTTGAACTCTTTAAAATGTGGCTGTGTGGCAGAAAAGGAAACAGTATGAGCTTCAGAACTGAATTCTGTCAGGAAATAGGAAAGAAGTTGAAATGCATTTTAAAACAAACAAACAAGCCCCTTATACCCAAGTCGGTTTTGAATAGAAGTTCATTGCCTGCTTCAAAGAGTGACTTCTAAAAGCCTCAGCAATAAGTTAACAGAATTGACTTCTCACTCTTGAGCTTGACAGCTCAAACCCATTGATCTGAAGAAGCCAAGAAGCCACAGCCATTGCTGTCTTGACGGGGCTGTCCCACGCTGTTACCCAGTCGGGGTCACTCTTCCAGCGTGGCTGTCAGCAGCAAGGCTGCCCCTGGCTCTGACCAGCTGATTCTGTCTTGTTTTTTCTGCAGCTGCCTTGTTTAGATTCACATTGCCTGGGATGTGCTGAAGAAAACCCAAAGTGTTTTCCCCTAAGGACCTTAGTTGATGCCTGCGTTTGGATCTCGGAGGGAAGGTCTGGGGCTACATTTCAGGGTGATCTTTATACAGCCTACTAAAATGAGGAAAATAAACTCATCCTTGCAGGAGGAACCGAGGAGTACAAGAAATGAGCCTCCTCTGACTTAGTCTTTCCCTTCCTGAGGTTTCTACGTTTCCTCCAGGAGTCTTGTACATTTTTCTTGTCTCTAGGACCTAGAGAGACTTCCAGTGTTGGGTGGCTGGAAAGCAAAAATGCAACTTCGTAGCTCTGCTTCAGTGACACTGCCAGTATACTATGGCCAGACCTGGCATTTTCTGGCTTAGAATTACGTCCTTGAATACAATTTTCTCCAAAGCATGAGCAAAGTCTGCTTCCCACCTATCTAAGCTTTGGAGGGAGGGAAAGGAAAGCTGGTCTAGGCTCCAGCAATCTTGCAATGGAAGGATGTACATGTTTCCAGCTGGTTATAAGCCCCCTATTCCCAAAGTTTGTATGACACACACACAGTGACTCTGCAGTGCAGCGTGTTTATCTGCCTGCAGGGACGACAGCAGCAGCAGTCCTGCATCTCCTTTCATTCAGGGACTCAGAGGGCTTCAGTCTGTCCGACAGGGCAGATCTCTAGTCTTTCCATAAAGAAGCTTTTTTTAGCTCATACATGTTTCTGATGATGTGGAAGATTTATTTTTGATCTGGGAAAGTCTGTAGCAATGTTTTGAATTCCTGAATGGCTGACTGACTGATAATCTTTCTGAGGAACACTGGAAGCAATTTACAGCCTTAGATGGAGATTTTTATTTACTTACACATACTTTTAAAGTCAAAACTTGTACAGTCCGTCATCCAACACAAGGGCTCTTCACCTTTCATCTCCCCTCTCTTTTCCAAGGAAGGGTGAACTTTCTCCTTCCCTCCACTAATAACCTCCACTAATGATACAGATGCAAAAGTACAGATCATTTGTGGACCATCTTCCCAACAGTTAATGAACATGCTGTAGATCTTCTTGCTAGAGACAAAGAAATTCCAGCAGACAGCAGGAGAAATGGCTCATTAATCTATGCTCTGAAGTTGAACATCTGCAAAAACATGGGAAGGTTTCAGTCTGAGTGACACATCTTGAGGTCTCCTATGGCTGGGGCTAAAATACCTTTGATGTTTCTCCAATTTTATGCTATAGTCTCCAAAGCCAGTGTTTGTTTCCAGCCCAAGGGTAAGCCTACTCTAATCTTATTCTTGCCAGATGAAAATTATTTCAGAACTTAAAGTCAGCATATTGCTTAGCTGATTACATTTCTGAAGTTTAAACCAAATTAAATACTCAGCTGATCATACTGTACAATTACACTGCCTAAAGGAAAGGATTTGATTTGTCTACAGCTGGGAAAGAAAAAAACAAACCAACCAAACAAAAAAACCCCAAATAGTTTAAACTACGAACTCTGAGTAAAAAGGAAGCTGATGTTTGCATAAACAGCTGAGATCTGCTACTATGAAACTGCTGCAGAGGGGAAACCTCTTCTCCAGGACAGAGGTAGGCAGTCCTGAGCTGCTGGGCCACCTGTGGGAACCAACTTCCAAAGCCTGTGGAAAGCTGACAGGTTTCTCCTGGATCAGTGTGCTTGTTGTCTCACAAGGAAAGCCCCAGAAGGAGCAGCAGGAGTGTTTGGTGGTAGCCAGGCTCAAAGACGGGTGGTCTGACTCCTGTCATCAGTGCAAAGCGAGGGAGCTCTTGGCATCACAGCATGATTTGGGCTGTAAAGGACCCTAAAGATCATCTCATTCCACCCCCCCTGCCATGGGCAGGGACACCTTCCACCACACCAGGCTGCTCAAAGCCCTGTCCAACCTGGCCTTGAACACTTCCAGGGATGGGGCATCCACAGATTTTCTCTGGGAAAACTGTTCCAGTGCCTCACCACCCTCACAGTGAAGAATTCCTTCCTAATCCAAACCTACCTTCTTTCAGTTTAAAGCCATTACCCCTTGTCCTATCACTACATGCTCTTGTAAAACAGTCCCTCTCCGCATTTCCTGTAGCCCCCTTTAGTTTCTGGAAAGGTCTGCAATAAGGTCTGCCCAGAGACTGAACAAACCCAACTCTGAGAGTTCCAGCCTTTCCTCATAGGAGAGGTTCCCCATCCCTCTGATGATCGTTGTGGTGCTCCTGTGGACTCACTCCAGATGCCCTTAATGCTCAGAACCCCAGAGCTGGATGCAGCACTACAGGTGGGGTCTCACCAGAGCAGAGCAGGGTAGAGGGGGAGAATCCCCGCCCTGCTGGCCACAGTACCTGGTAACTCTTCCACAAAAGCTCCCTATGGAGGAGTGATTCACTAGGGAAGGAGGGGCAGGGAGTTAACCAGGACTTCAATTCCCTCCCTCACCAATTGCTCTTGTTATGGCATCTTTGCTTGTGATATCAGGATGTGAAGAGCCCATTTCACTACTGCTGATAGCAACATAGAATGGAGCCGCCTGGGTAGCTGCAGCTGCCTTCCATCCAGCCCTGACTTAAAATGGTTTTAGGATGTCACCCTGGAAAGTCCAAATACACATTGAGACAGCTGGGTACTGGTGATTTGCAAATGAACTTGGGTTCAGGGACAGTAAGTGCACTAATAAAATATATATTTACAATTAGCAAACAGTGAGAAGGGGAAGATCACTGCAATAAATACGGATTAGAAATGAGGAAATATGGGCAAGCAATGAGGGGAAACAAAGGTCCAAGGAGAAAAAAAAAAAGGAGTACAAGGCAAGTGAGAGTGTTTGGTTAAATCCAGATCAGAAGGAACATGCTGATTTCCCAAGAGCTGAAAGTGCAGTTTGTCCGTGGTAGCACAGGGTGGGCAGGACCCCGAGGTGAGCTGCCCTGCCCCAGGAAAGCCAGTGAGCAGCTGTGGCTCCTGTTCCTTCAAACCAACAGGAATGGATAATTTGCACTCAGGGGTTTTCAGCTAACCACACAGAGAGATCTCTGAACTGCTTATATAGTGTGGGGGGTATTAATAAGTCTTGCTGCTCAGAAAAGCTCTGGGGGTCTGGGAAGCAGCCGTGGAAACAGGATGACCTAATTCCAGTCCCACTGGCTAGCTTTCAGTACCAACAGAATGAAGATTTGACATGAGGCAAGCTAAAAAAGAAGCAAGAAAATATCATCATGGCTAATTAAATAGTGCAAACTGATAGGGAATGGTGTAGGAAATGGGTTGTGTTGACTAAGCATATTTTCAAGCTCGGCTGATAAATGCAGAAGTTGCAATAATACTTGGGCCACTGGAGAGGTGTTTTCAGTGTCCTAGGGCCCAAGCATTGTCTATTAAACCAGAGCAATCCAATTCAGTGCATTCATCATTAATCAACTTTGACTCCAAGCAGCAAATCATTAGTGACAATTTTAGTGGACAGCAGCGCCTCAAATGGGTACTGATACATCTATTAATGTCTTTATTAATGGCTGGGCAACATGCAGAAGGGTTACTACATCCTTTGCAGCCTGTATTACAGGCAGAAAAGATAGACAGTGAGAACAATGTGGCTCAGCAGCCAAACAGCCTGCCCCAGATCAGACCTCAGATCAGGCCCTGATAAACCTGGGCCACTTGGGTATGGGAAAAAACCAACCAGAAAAGCAGGGAATTGTATGGTTGAGGGATATAAAAAAGACAAGTCAATGTTACCTTTCCCTAACATTGTTTAGGATAATTAGGTGAAACCAGACCCCGAGCAGTTTCAGCCCTTCATGTGTTTCATTGCTATCTGCTGATCGCCTCGTCTGGTGCAGCGCAAGTCGGAGCTGGGGACTTCTCACAGCGGGAGAAGTTTCCTCACAGCGCTGTGTCTGGCTGGCTGTGTGGTGCCAACACTTCTGCAAGTGTTCTGCTGACACATGAGCAGTACAGACTTTTGTCCCTGTCATCTTGTACTGGACAGCCCCACTTCCTGCTGGAAGTTAATGGTGCAGTGCATAATGCTCTGCAGAGGTAAACCTGCACCTACCTGATGTACTGGAGAGGCAGGCTGAGAGAGAAACTCCTAAAATAGCATTTCAAAGTTCTTTTTTTTTCACATAACTACTCTGCATGCATCCTTCAGAAGCTACATTAAGCCCACATGTGCCATTCCTAAAGCACTGCAGCTGACTGGTCCAGTTGCCTGCTTTTTAATTAAACTGAAAGCCATATTTGCCTTGCATACAAAGACAAAAGCCCCCTTCAGCTCTTTGCTAAGGCAGGTTGTAATTCTTCTCTTTGCAGCTTCCCTCCACTGTTCCCCCACCCCTTGTGCTGCTCAGCCCGTGCTCTGCCGAGCAGGCAGCTGGAGCCATCTGTGCCAGCAGCACCCTGCTGGGCAGCAGCAGGAGCCTCACCAATGCTAAATGATGACCAGACAAGGAGATGGGAAAAAGCCCAATATTAGAGCAAATGTGATCATAACATCATTGTGTCCTTCTCTGAGGAGCTGCTCAGAGCACTGTGCTGAGACCATTTCTTGTTATCCTTATGTTTTCAAGTTTATGCACACAAGCAGCTCTTTGGAAAATAGGCATGGAGGCAGCTGGTTCTGTACGGCAAGAGTAAGGAAGGATGGGATATACAGATCTTTTGGCTTCACAGTATGTTCTCATATACTTCCGTGGGGGCATTTGAACTCTTTGAGAATTAATAAACTAATTCACTAAACAGTCGTGCTGTTGTTCACTAGGTTTGTTATCAGCTCGTCTATGAAAAGTAGCAGCAGCTGGAGGATTTTGCTCCAAACACTTGGATTTTGCTTAAGGTGGTTCTTGATTACCTTCAACAAACTGAACTGATTTAAGTTCTCTTCTCATGAAAAGTATGATGGGGGAGCTGATTTATTCAGTCAGAGAATTCATCATTGCATAAACAGAGGAAGAGGTTGAATTAGCATTAGTGAAAGATCTATGAATGTTCTTGCAGAAATGTTATTACTTTAACTCAGAGACTTGACTCTGGGGCTTGGCTTTTCCTCTTTTGCTCTGTAAGAGTTTCCAGTGGGCTGCTCTGTGATGAATAATATCTCAGTTGTTCTTCTTCTCTTAAATAAATCTAATTATGCTTTTTCCATGCAGGAAATGGAATCAAATTATAGGTATCACTCATTCATCCTTTCATAACTCCTGTAATATTAGCAAGACAATGTCCTGCTGGTGAAGAAAGCAGTGTGCTTGGCCGTGGGCAGTTGGTAGAAGATAGAAGCACCTGATCAAATTACCCAGCTTCTCAAAGAAATAATTTTTAGAGGATGTTGACAATTATAATTTCCTTACCTTGTTCCATCCAGGCTGTTCCTAGCCATGGAAAATCACCCTGGCAGAGGAGGGATGCTGGACAGGGGGATATGGCTAGTGCTGAGCACGAGGATGCCACCAAGGCAGCCAGCTGGGATAACTCATCAAAGCAAGTGCTTGGTAGTCTCACACATATCTTGGATTCTTCTACAGGGCTTAAAGCATGTCATCACATACGTCTTGAATTATGTATGAAGCGCTGATTGGACACAGCATATCTGTGTAACCACAGTGTTATCCACCCGCCCACGGCTGCCGGCTCCGCCAGATGGGAAACGTCTGCTCCTGCACAGCCCAGCTGTGGCCCGTCTTCCTGCTGTGGCAGACATCCCACACAGGGTGGCCTCCATCCCAGCAGAGGTGCTATAGAAGAGGGAAAGCTCAGGTATGAGCAATCCACTGGGATAAAAGTGTTTCCATCTCTCCATCCTGCCCTGGCCAGCTTCCCCTGGTGTTTAGTATGAGCAGCAGGGAACTGCAGCATGGTAGGTCTTGGACCACAGTGGTCACAGGTATTTGGCGAGGATGGTTCCTGACTCGCCATGAGGGGCCTGGCTGAGGCCTGCTGAGAAGCTGCTGCTCGTGCCTTTATGCGGCTGTGGTAGAAAGGGGAGAGGGCTGGACCACCAGCACGGTGAATTGGTAGCAGGGTGGGTGCATGTTCTGTGCTCAGTGCTGGATGAGCAGTGATGGTCCCCTCTGTCCCTTGGTGGGACAGGATGGGGGCCCATGTCCCCAACACCTGCACTGGCATTTGGGCAAGTGTGAGCCTTTCGGCCCAGGCCCTCTGCAGCCTGTGTGCCACAGTGCCATCTGCCACAGCCAACGGGGAGCACTGGGCTCTGCGCTCAGGCTGGAACACACAGACTCTTGGGAAATAAATCATCACTGGCTGAGGGTTGGGCCTGCTGTCTTTAGAAGTGGGTTTGTTGAGAAGCAGTGCAGGGCTGCACTCATCGAAGTGGACTCTGGGCAACAAATATGGTCACAGACCAAGCTCCTCTCCTACTTGTCTGCAGAGGACACAGTCCAAAAACATCAAATCTCCTAGATCTCCTAGAGATCTCTACCTTTATTCCTTGTGAAGCGCTGCCTGCAAGTCTGTGAAGTATGTGCAGGACTGGGGCTGCCCAACATACCTGCAGGGCTGGTGCCCTCAGCTGTGCAGCCTCACTGCAGCTCCACATGTGCTCAGACAGAGCAATGTCGCCAGCAAACAGGCTCAGCACCCCCTTCCCAAGCAGAGGGCTCTTCCTTACTAGTTCTCAGCCCTGGGGAACTGACCTAGCCTGCCCCCAGTTCTCTGTTTATTTCAAGTTTTATAGCTTTAGAAAAATTCCTGTCTGATGATCTCGATCTATTTACACCCCACTACTGTGTAGTAACATTCCACCAGTGCTAAGCAATATTTCATTCAGGGACTAAATTTGCTGTCTGAGTTCAGAAGCTCTTCATCACTGTGGGAGCAGATCTCTCAAAATCTCTCTCAAATATTTATCTATTGCATCATGTCCAGAAAATTACAATCTGGACCGCTTTTTTGGACTAGAGAACTGTGAAAAACTGCCTGTTTCCCTGGGCCTCTTCTCCACATGTGGCTAAACTCTCTATCCATATCCCTGAGAGCTGTGGAAAGTCCGGATAATGGTGATGATGGCAAAGAATTATGGTTTTGTAAACAAGGACATGCAGGGAAAACAGTTAAAGGTAGTTCTATAGATCTGCTAAGAAAAGGGAGGGATTGGAGTCCAGGGGCATTCCCGAGCCAGCTGCTGTGGTTGTTCCCATCTCTGACTGTTTATGTAGGTACTCTGGTGTCTGACCTCAGCCTCTGCTGGACAAATGTCTACAACACTTGGGCTGAAAAGAATATTGCCTTCAGTAGGAAAGAATGAAAAGTCTGGGACTGGTAACTTGGCAAGAAGATTGAATACAACACAGGTCATGGTAGCTTGAGAGTTTATGAGATTCAGGAAACCTCACAAAAGAACAAGACTGTGATGGTTTCACATCTGCCAGACTACGTGGTTCTCCACTTCCCTCTGAACTGCCATGCTGGGGCTGCTGCCAGACAAGGTAGACCTCAGGCAATTCCCCTGTCCCTTCTGCGAATCATTTTCCACAGCACTCCCACCTCCCTGGCTATCAGCCTTGTCAAGGAAGACAGGCTAGATAATCTGCAAGGACTGAGCACCCAGTCCCTGAATGCTGGTCCTCCCCCACCTCTGCCATCCTGGCTCCTCAGTGAGCTGGTCTCAGTGGAGTCTGAACTTGGGCAGATTCCTGCTAAAGGGAAAATGTCCTTCTCCACAACCAGCTCTGACACTTCTTGTCAGCAACAATTTCAAATTCCCCAGGTAACACCGATAACACAAGCCTGCACCTAAACTGTAGCCCTGTTCCACACGGTCTGGTGAGGGCCAAGCCTCTGGGGACGGAGCTGTGGCTGGAGGGGAGCAGTGTGTGCCCGTGGGGTGGCTGTGTGGCTGCTGCTCCCACAGCTCCCTGCAGGAATGCACGGAGGCACATCCCCCTGCGCTGCCTGGACTCTGGCCGGGAAGAGCTGCCAGCTGGTTCCACAGTCTCCCTCAGCTGAAAGGGTGTGAGGAAATCACAGAGGATCTCTGTGGCCTGTGCCTGAAAACTTTTTCCCTATCTGACGTTGCCTCCTAATAGAGTTGGACTGGTCAATACTGGCTAGTGTGCCTGGGGTGAGAACATTTTAAAATGGGTGTTGAAAACTCTTTTATGGAGAATTTCCAGCCTGATTATTGCTCCAGGTGGGAGAAGCCTGGAGGAAAGCCACATGCATGCAGCAGTCTAGACATGTTTGATTTCTTTTTGGAATTAAAGAACAGAAGTCCCATAATACCCTCTCTTTTTCTTAGCATTCATTCAAGTAGCCAATATAAACAATTCTCTCACTGCCCTGAAATCTGGAATTGCTCACAGGATGAAGCAGTGACCTACTGAACCTCTGGGAAGAGTAATATTAGCCTCTGTCTGGTGTGCTGCTGCGCTGGCCGGTGCACAGCGCAGGCGCTCCGTGTGTCTCCAGGCTGCTCCCATCCAAGGTGCTGCTCCCATCCAAGGAGAGGAGACGCACAACAAGGACACTGAACTCAAGGGCCCCCCGTACATAGACACATAACAAACCCTCTGCTCCTCAGATGCAGCAGGTTTCCCAGCTTTGCTTTGATCCACCTGGAGAGCTAAGTTACTGAGGCCTTGTCCTGCAATCTGGAACTGGCATTGAATCCCATGTGTTGAACGCAGAGAACGTTTTTCCTTCAGACCCGAGAGCTGCTGCTCATGATGGATTTTGAAGTGCCTACAGACACATGGTGATGGCAGCAAGCCTCCAGGCTGACTTGCAGGCAGATGACTGCCATTTAAACCGGGGCCACTTCTGAGGTTGCCAGTGCTCTCGCTGCATATTGGCTTTCATGCCCAGGTGATGGAGTTTCTTGTCGTGACATGGAATATTAGGGTAAGTGTCAAGGACGCTGGATAATTATTGCACTTGCAATCAAGCAAGAGGGCTGCTTGTTCTTCTTGAGCTGGTGGTGCTGCTGCTCCTTTGGGCTTCCCTAAGCCTTCTGGCTACAATAGTGTCACCTGGGGTTCTGATGCTGTCACTTCTCCAGATTGTTTTATACAAATGGATTTTTCTTTTCTGGGTTTTCTGTGCCTTTAACTTTGGTTCTGCCTACACACTCATGGTTGGATTGCATTGAAGAGGCACACAACAGAGAACAACGTGAAGCAGCTGCCCATATACCCTGCTCAGTTTCAAATGCAGTGGAGGAGATGAGAGCTGCCCAGGCTGTACTCCTGAGCATGGAAATGGCTCAAAAATTGACAAAATCGTATTGAGTGATCTAAAGATCTGCTCAGGAGTCAGCCTCTCCGAGAGCACAAACAGCCAAGAATGGGGTGTCCGTATTTTCTCTGTAGTGGTAGCACGAGTGTGAGGGACATAAGAAATCATTAAAGGCGATGAAGGCTGTGTTGCCTTTCAGCTAAGCTCTTGTCCTTGCCTTTTAGGACTTCAAGATAAAAACCTGACATTTGAATCTAATCAGGACTTAGAGAAACAGACAAGCTGATAACATTTCAAGGCTTCAAGCCCTCTGGATTAATTTTGGTTTAATCCCTGTGTACTTAATTTTACTTCCCAAAGATGTTTTGCAGGCTCTTGTTGCAGGCTTTGTTTTTCTTCATGTCCCACCTCAGGCATATGTGGTGCTGGTGCCAGTGGGTAGCCTCGCAGAGGTGCTGCATCCCACCACAAGCTTCTAGGTTGATTGACTCCTCTGTGCCCCATGAACTTAGGAAGGCAACTTGGGGTCCCCTAGACCAAAGATGCAACTCCAAAAAGAGCAGTTCCTGCAGTTAGCATGGCTGAAAATTCCTTGGGTATCTCTCTCTGTGCTTTGTTTCCTGCCTTGCTCTGGCAAAGCTCCCTGTTTCCATGGTGATGATTTATTCCTCTAAATAGTTTCTATTAAAGAACAATATCATGGGTCCTTCTCTGTTGTTGGTTTAATTAAAAATAACCTACTCTTCTCTTCGCATCAGTTTTGGCTGAAGCAGATGGAGTTGGACATGACCTCCAACTTCTCTGATCCACCCTTGCTCCCACCCAGAGATGACCTTTCTGCCTCCCTGCCACTCAGTGTCACCCTTGAGGACTGTCCTACTGCTCCTGACCTGACCTACTGAGAAATCTCACATGAGAGGAGCTAGAAGGAAAACACAGAGGGGAGGAAAGAGAGAGCAGCTGAGCTCTTGCAGGACAGCACCACACAGTCCCATGGCTGCCCAGGAGTGAAGAGGAGCACGACACCCTGTGCAGCTCTGCTCTTGAGCTTTCCTTTCCATGAGCAGGGAGGTTGGGGATAAATAGGAAGCCTTGTGAGAACAGCATGGCCTGTGATGAAATGGCCTGTAGTGCATCACTCACCATCCCAGCCTGGATTTTAAATGAGCTGCCAAAGAGGGAGCCTCTCCCCTCCTCCCCAGTCCTTGGCTTCCAAAACAGATATATTTTTTACTACGAGTGGAACAAGGATGTGTAGCCTGAAAGCTGGAAACAAAATTGAAAGAAAATGAAAAGGCTGAAGTGCATATTTGGTAAATCCTAGAGTGTCCATTTTATTACATGAAAGTGGGAATAGGCAGCCTGCTCTCCATACAACAGGTGCCATTTGGTGTTTCTTGGGACACTTCCTTCTTTCTTTGCATAATGAAAGAGACAGAGCATCTGGTTTCTCTGCTTCATTTTAAATGCCAGTGCTTATTTTGTTAATACATTTACATTCCAATTTTCTTCACATGTAGTAAAAAGGAAATGCTTTGAGGTTCTTCTACATAGAAGTACATTATCATGCTTGATTTTTAGGCACCAGTAGCAGATGTACCAGAACCTGGAGTTCAACCATGGAGTGAGGAGAACAGACTTTGGGGAATTGAATTCCCATCTATGAAAGCAGTTCCTGAATCAATGAAGAAATTTTCTGACTTGTTCCATTAAAAGCAGCCAGCACCAGCTTGTGCTGGAAAAGGGATGAAAATCTGTCCACAGAAAAGTATGGAATACAGCCTTCCATATGGTTTTTGCTCTGATGCACAGAACAGCATTGCAGGAACGCCAGGTTGCTGGCTAATCCAGAAGGGCAGGTACCAGGTACATTTCCGTCTACAATACTCAGGCTGCCAAACCTTTTAAAGCAGTTGCAGCACCTTTCAAACACGCAGTGGAACCCATCCTTATAAGGTGAGAAAGCTTCATGTTGTGCTGTTAGAAGATAGGAATGTGAGCTCGGCAAGGATTGCTTCACGTGAGCCCTTTATCTGAGAAACTGGCGATAAAACCGAAGAAGTTCACGTGACACAAGAAGAATTTCTCCCTTATCTAAAGGAAGCCAGAGATGTCAAGTCAGAGGTACAATGCACAGGATGAGTTACAAGGAGGAAATGATGTAAAGGGGCCAGACAGTTTGGCAATCTGCCTGCTTGCTTGTGTCCTTTTTTGTGCCTTGGAGGATTATACTGACATCAATACAATATCGATTTTAAAAATCATTGACTGGCAGCTTGGATCTGTTGGCTGTATGACAAAATTAAAAACTCCAAAGGCCTTAGGACCCTCAAGTGTGCCATCTCTATTTTTGACCTCTCTTTGACATTGAACTGGGAGAAAGGGAGGGAGCATTTTGATATAAGCTTTTCAATTTATCAATTGTCATTTCCCTCATACAATTTTTTCTGAAAGCAGCCGCCTCTATGCCTCTGAAAGTGCAGTGGAGGAAGATGCTGTGCTATCAAAACAGCTCATTTGTCTCTTACCCCACACCCAAAAAGAGATTTTTCAATCATTTAAACCTTGTTTTAAAGATGGCTTGTCTCCTTTAGTAGCAAAGCGGAAAATGCTACTTCTTGGTACAGAATATAAGCATCCCAGGTATTAAATTCCATCTATTTTCTCCACACTCTTTCCAAAGCCTGTCTAGAAACATCTTGTCCTATTGTAAGAAGTCTGTGTGGCCCTCAGTTTCTCTTGACACGTCACTTTAGGTAGTGTCTCTCTGCATGCTCCCTGGTTAATCCTGCCATCAAAACCCTTTTGCTTCCATCCCTCATGCCATTGTTCCTGCCTATTTTGTGTCTTACCTCTTCACAGCCTCTCCTTCCCCACGTTTCCTTTTGCCTCAGTGCTTGGCTGAGATGCTGCTTTTCAGCACAGTGTGATGGAAAGCCAGACATCAATCATCCCTTGTCTAGTCCATGGGCTCCAGAAAAAGCATTTACAAGGAATGGGGTTCCCAGTGGAATCAGAGGGCTGTGAGGGAAGGGCCATACGCTCACCTGGCCCCCAGGAAGCATGGACCCAACACACTCTCTGTTTGGCCAGGATATCTCCAAAGCAGAACTCACGTACCACAAGAAGAGGTCACCAGCAGTATTGCAGTTGCAGTGCAGCGAGGCCATGCTTGTCAGACATGGTTTCTTATTAAGAAGCCTTATCCTTCATGAAAAACTCAGACCATGTTTTTTTAAAGAATAGTCCTTGGTTATTTTTATCAAAGACAATGTGGCCACTAGAAGTAGCATCACAGGGATCAGTATGATTCACTTTTTTCCAGGACAATGGCTATTGTTCTGGTGGAGCTGAGGACAGTTTGGGCTCTTACTTAATTGTCATTTTCATATAAACCAAGGCAAAAAGCAAAATAGAACCTGATTCCTCAGCTGGGCAGAGCTGCAGTGGTTTCTCTATTGCTAGTGTAACTAAAATGTGGTAAAAACACAATCCAGTCGCTCAAGCCAGCAGATAGGATGAAAAAAGAGAGTGTTAGTGGAATCCTGCTTTTTTTGGCCTGAGTAGCCTGATGAAAACTGGCCCTGCTCTGAGCTGGGGGCTGGACCAGCTGTCCTCCCAGGGCCCCTTCCAAACTGGATTTCCTGATGGTGCTCAAGAATGACAGACTTCTACTAGCCTGCACAAAAAATTGACTTGAACTTCCACAGACAGTAAACCAGAATGACATTCAAGATCCTAATTCCATTTTGAATCACAAGCCCAGGACTCCATGTGATTTTCTGGTTTTGTTTTTCATCTAGCCCAGGGTATCCCGTGGTGGGGGTCCCCCAGCAGCCAACCCCCAGCCTAGTGGTTCAGGGAGTGCCTCCTACCCCACAGTCCATGCACACGCACCTCCTTCCTGAAGGCTACAACCTGCAGGGGTAGCTCTTTCCAAGACTTCCATCAGAGCTGGAAGGAGTGAGAGATGTGTCTGTAGCTGTACATTCAAATTCAAGGCCTCAATTTTTCTCCGTGGGATTACATGTAGAGTGAATTCTGCATCTGCTCTTACAGGGAAGCTGGAAGGCAGACACTGGCCCTGTTCCTTCTTCAGAGCATCCATCCCAGGTTTATCTGAAATGGAGACCTAGACTGGGAGCAGGCTGGTCTGAATGTGCCTAATAAAAGAGGATGGTACCAATGTGAAGGGGTGCTCATATATGCAGCTCTGGGCTGTGCTCAGGGCAAACACCCCCATCAGCAGTGACCATGGAGGGCTGGAGGTCTCTGGTTTGTTCAGGCAGAGACCAGGGGGAAACAGCAAGGATCCTGCTGTCAGGAAGGATCCTTTTCTCCAAGGAGATTGGTGCTCCTGCTGAACCAGATTGGAGAGCAGTGGCAGGAATTTTTCATTCATTTGCACGCATCTCTAATTTCTTCCACCAATGCTCCAGCAGAACTGAAGTTTATTGATGTTTAAAAAGCTCTTGGAGCTGGTTTTTTTTCTCTCAGGCAGTTTTAGATGTATGCAATACACTGTGACTGTGCGCCCAGAAACCTGTTGGATGGGCTGGATTTTGTAAATATGAATGTTAAGTCACAGATAAATGAATGAAGCAGATAAACAGGTACAAGAGAAAATACCGCTGTAAATCCAAGGTGTGCCTCCTCTGTAGCTTTATTTGGGAATCAGGAAGAAACCAGCACTCAGTCCCATTCAAAGTAATGGTAGCTTTGGTATTAGGCATACACAATTTGGACTGGGCCCAGACCTTCTTTCTCCCTCCTTTTTTAATTGCTCTTGCCATAATTACCACTATTGTTGTATACAGTTGGATTTTCTTCCCTTGTGTGCAAAACCTATGATGCAAATGGGAGTCACTCCCGGAGAATGCCCCAGGGCTGGGTTGCAACTGCCCTGAGATGGGTCATGCTGCAAAATAATACAGGTTAGGGGACTCATTCCAAACCAAATGCCATTGGTGAACATGCTGTGCCATTGCTGTGCCCCAAAAGAAGTGACAGAACCCTGAACCTTGGTCATGTCCAAAAAAAATCTGTGCAGCTGTGCCGGGACTCACCTCTCCTCTGTTGTGGTCATACAAGAAGGGTTGGACTTTTTCTCCCCAGAGCTATTTGAAAGTCCTGGGCAAACAAGGAAATTGGCCTTGGACAGGAAACTCAGCAATTGCACAGTACTGACAACTGTCCAGAGACTACAACCCACAAAAGCATGGAGAAAATGGGGAGCCTTGTGCTCTCCACTTTGTTTTTCATGTGTAGGGATCTCAGGTGCCAGTCACAAAGAGACCAGACATCTGCAGACAACCCCTGATATTTACATTTATTTTTAGCTAAGGCAATGTAATTTGTGGCTAATGTGATGGTTTAATAAAACAGAATCAGAAAGGAGTGAAGTTATTTATGTCTTTCAGCAAGACCCACAGAGCCTGTTCCAGCTCTACAACCCCAGCCTAAGCCCCTGGGCAGAGGGTATTGGCACAGAGATGACAGTGCTGTGAGCTCTGCTCAGCTTTACTATCAGCAGACACTATTATAAAGCATGTTCTAAAGTGGTATTCCCATAACCTTAGGCTCATACACTCTGCTTTCCTGCCACTGAAGTGAGAGTGCTATGATGCCAAGCTGAACTCAGCACAAGGGAGACCTGCATACTTTCAAAGTCCAAAATTGAGCCTTACTTGAGTCAGGTGATGAAGAAGTACTTCTATTTCTTTTCTGCTGTATCAACTGTGTACTTTTTGTATTGTCTGTAAGAATGACAGTTTAGGGATTTAGGAGGATGAAGGAGGATGTTTGGTTACTTTTTTTGCCTTAGCAGAAAATCACTGTTGAATAATGATCCCATAAACATTATTAACCCCAAAGCAGTATGTTCCAGAAATTATGAGTATGTGGAACAGAGTCTATGCACATATATGATGAAAAATATTTCCAAATTTTATCTTCTGCCCTGTTACAGGATACCACAACAAGGTGCTGTCAGGACAGGACTTAACCATAACTTTTCAACAAACCCCCTCATCAACCAAGTTGATATATATTTGTATACTGCTAGGGCTGAATTTGCCACTGCCTTGGCAAAAGTTTGCAAAAGGATAATTTGCATGTTAGTTCCCTTGTGTTCTTAGCCAAATATTCACACCTTTTTGGTTTTGATTTCTATTATTCTTCAGGGTACCACATACTTGAGATACCTGAGGTGCACATATGTACTCCTGGGTCTGAAAGAAACAGGGTCTAAAATATGTTTCATTAGCTGTGGGTAGAGATCTATCAGCAGGGAACTAGAACTGTTTCTCATAGAGCATACTTTTGGCTCTGTACCCGAGATGGCTATGACCATTAGTACTGTGCCTATCAGTAATTGTAATGATTTGTAGTAAAAATAATATATTTCACTCTATTTCCCATACAAATATTGTCAGTTCATTTCACACAATTCACAGCTCTCTTAATTCTTTCACATTTTCCCCTTCAGAAAATACTTACCATTCTAAAAGAACCAAACCACCTTTATACACAGACAGGTAGACTATGCCACAAGGGTTTTTCTTTTATGTGGGTGTTGCTTTTAAGAAAGATTATAATCTAGGGCTCTTGCCTGGGGGTTATCTTGAGAATCGTCTAAGTTCACTCATACAAGTGGAGGATATGGAATGGGACTTCATAAGAAATAACCAGGATATTTCACAAAATCTCAATATCTTGGCATTCCCAATTCCTAGTCTGCTAGACTGCAGTGCTGTGAACAGTGTGGCCCAGAGATGTCAGATGTCAGAAGGGTGTTCAGAGGAACAGGACAGTGCCAAAAACTCAGCCCCAGAGCTGCCATGTCTTTTAGTAAGACCAGGTCACTTTCTTTCTCTTTCCAGGCTTATATTTTCATTGCTACTTTTCAAAGTCCTGGCTGATGCAGTATCTGAAAAGCTTTTTTTTCAGCTCAACCTTACAAGAGAGAGTAAAGAGCACCTGTGTACCACAACAGTACAAGGAAGTTTCCTGAGGCTGATGCTTCATTAGCTCAGCTTCTCCAGCCATACCCGTTTGGATACAATGTGCATAACCTGCATATTGATTATGGCAAGAGAAAAATCCTGGATGATTTTTTCTGTCCCATGGTCTGTGCAGTGCCACCAGCAGTGGGAGGCCTTCTGCTGTCCCTGACTATAACTTTATTTCCCAATACCTGCAACCTCAGATATTGCAGGAATTACTGCAGTAAAAAACATCCTGTGAGACGAAGAATTTTTTTTAAAAGTCAGAGATTAAGTAATCGAAAAAGTCCAGCACACTGATCTTGTGGCTCATTCTTGTCATCTCTCTTTTACCCAGGTGGGGATGTCCTTACTTCTTGTCCAACAGCTCTGAGGCAGTGATGACTGCTTGGGATCAGCTTCTCAGAGCTGTGGCTGTAAGCAAGATACCCCAGGCTGCATAGCACCAAAATGCGAAGATGGAGAAGGAGACCATGGTAACAAGCATCTTAGCTGGAGAAATGGCCTTCACTGAGTGGAAAAATGCTGGATGCACAACAGCCACAGGGCTGCTCCTGCAGGTGAGACTGGCTGTGTTCTTCCAAATGACAGCCAGCTGCCTCCTCTCCTTGTAAGGTTCATTCCTCTGGAGGATATGACTGCCATGAGGTAGCATGTTACTGCTTGGGATGAGGCGATAACACTCAGCCTTTAGCCTTTCTCTGGCAATTTGCATGAAAATGGATTTCAACTTTTCCTTGCAGATTGAAGAAAAGCAGGTGTTTGCCGTCCAGTGTGTTTTGAGCTCAGGCTTGTGAGGGACAGAAAAGATAGGGACAGCAATTCAGCCTCAGAGGAGACATACCAGGCACCTACCAGGACTGAAACAACCTCTTCCCAAGTGGATCCAAATGGGAGTAAGCCCCACGTGTCAGCCCCAACACCAGAACCATTCTGCCTATGATGAGGCTCCTGCTTCATCCCCAAAGCTGTCAAGCTTTCCTACAGCACTGCTTTCACTAAATATACAGGGTCAGAGGCCAGGCTGCTGTTGCTCTGGAGGCTGCTTCCCAGCCAGTTGAGAGTGCTGAAACCACATCTACTACTGCCCTGAGAAGAGGATGAGGTAGGGATGTTCAGGGTACTTTTGGACAGGAACAGTGATGGTGAGTTTGCTGTTGGCAAGAACACGAGGAAAAAATACATCTTCCTCTATGTCAACAAGTGGCTCTCCTTTTTCAGCAGGGGAAGACCCATGGAAGCTGTTAGGGCAGCTTTTGCTTTCCAGAGAGGAGAGCACCACTGCTTTCCTGTGTCCTGGAGGGCAGTATACAGCAGCAGATCTTTGCCTAGATAGACAGTCACTGGAACAGTGCGCGTCTGAAGCAATGAGCCCGGCCCCAAATCCCCCATTCGGTGTTTCTCCCTCTCGCACCCGGTCGGGGTTGGGCGCTCCATTTCACGGCTGAGGCCCCAAGGGGCTCCGCTCCGGCTCGGGAGCGGGATCTGCAGCGGGAGCGGGAGGAGCTGCCCCGGGAGCCCGAGCCCCGGAGCCCGCACCGGCGCCGGGGATGCTCCGCGGGCCCGGCAGGGCGGCATCGCCCCCGCTGCGGCTCCTTACAAGGCTGGACCGGTCCCAGCTCTCCTGCGGGGGGGCAGCCGGCCCGCGGGAACCAGCCTGACCGTACATGGCTGTGGAGACCTTCCAGCTGCCGGCCAGGCGCCGTGGCAAGCACAGCCCAGGGTGGGAAAACCCGGCGAGGGGACTGGCATGGCCCACCCGGGACTCTCGGCTTTTGTCTCTACACCAAGCACCAGGCAGCGCTGGGGCCGGGGAGGGACGGAGTGCTCCCAGGGGAGTCCAGTGCACCAGAGCTGCCGTGACCCGGCTTGTGTGCATCACTCATCCTGGGGACCCAGCCTGGGTCACTGACGGCTGGGCTGGACAGCAGCCACACTAAACCCTGCTTAAAGCTGACATGTAAAAAGCCTACACTTTGATTCCCAGGCATCCCACATGGAAGTGCATCTGTCCTTCCTGGGACAAGAGCACAACTACAGGGAATGCTTCTACTTGATGCCTCCCCTGCAAGAAATATTAAATAAATAATAATTTTTTAAAAGTCAGGAAAGAAACATGTAACAATTCACTGGGGTTAATTTGTTGGTCCAACAAAAGATGGGAGAGACTGATGTGTGGACATCTTGTATATGTCTTGACATGTGGCCTTCAGGCTTAATGTGAGGTCCGCTCCACCACTCTATATTATTTATTATTCCTCAGCCACATCATCTTCCTCTCTGCTATTGAAGAAATAGCTTAGGCTTTCTCACAGGAAAAAAAAAATTAAAAAGCACAATATATAAATGGAGAGCAGGATGCCCTGGGAAGGGCCCCTAGGGATGGGAGAAGACCTGTTTATGGAACAAACTCTAAATGGTAAAGATGACCTCTGGCCTCGACTGCTGGGCTACAGCCACCTGAATGAGGCGGTGGCTGGGCTGCCCCAAGAGCCCCTTGCCTCGGTCTGAAAGTGCCACTGTCTGCATTTCTCACATCCCTCTTTACTTGCTGTGTATCAAAGCTAATTTTATGAGAGGCTTGCAGGGAAGGCACAAGCAGGTCATGGCTCAGAGAGTCAAAGCACTACAGGGGAGTGCAGAGCTTGCACAGCTGGTTTGGAGCCTCCTCTTAGAGAAGAGATTAAAGGGAGCTGAGGAAGCAGCTTACCTGGTTTGCCTGCTGAGTGGCTGCCCCTGCTGCATGCTGTTGGTGCTGCCCAGCAGCAC
This sequence comes from Bombycilla garrulus, assembly GCA_013400315.1. Lineage (NCBI taxonomy): Eukaryota > Metazoa > Chordata > Aves > Passeriformes > Bombycillidae > Bombycilla > Bombycilla garrulus. The sequence goes on from VXBU01004179.1 coordinate 91,028, forward strand.
TGTCCTCACTTGTCTTACAGCACTGGACATACTGTTCCACAAGTGTCACCTTCCTCAAAGTGGAGCCACTGCACATGTAAAGAAAGGTATGAGGTTCTCTGCAGCTTTCCAAATAAGAAGCTTTCTGATACAAGAGGTAACTTTGCACTGTGCAGTTTGATTTCCAGTAGCTGTGCAGAGTTGCTCCCACTGCACATAGAAGAAACAGCCATGAGCTAGTTAGGAGACAAGAATAATGAACACAAGATGATTTTCTGTACAAAGGCATGCATAACCCATAGCTGTGTCTATGCAGCAGTTTTTGCTTGCAGAGCACAGAAGTTTAACCTGTTCTGCAGAGACAGGCAGGCTGCCAACCACCCAGGTGCTCCCTGAACCCTCCAGAGAAGCGGGGTAAAGGGATTTCTTCAAGCAAAGCCCATAGCCATGAATGAGTATCTTCAGGCTCCAGGAAGTCTATTTTGGGAAGGCAAGGTAATAGAGCAGTGACTTTAGGCTCAGTGTGTGGGTACTGCTCCAATTCTGTGAAAAGTTTGAATCTAGATCCCAGCTTCACTGACTCAGTATCATGTTCCCCACTCACTGCTGGGCCACTGTGTGCTGAGAACAAGCTGACATGCCTGGAAGGCTGTTGGTATGTTTTTCAGCTGTACCAACTACTTTTCTAAAGGGAGTGAGCTCTTCCTCCACACCACACTGTGCTAAGCTGTACCACCTCTGCTGCTGGTGGAGGCAGGTGGCTTGGCATCGTACAGAAGAAACTGAAAATCTCAGCTGTTTCTCTCAGATCTCTCAGGGGAGTCTTAGGAGCACTAGATGATACTACAGGGGCCTTGATTAGCATCCTGAAGACCACAGATAAGAATCACCCAACTCAGTTTTAGTTCAGAGCATTTTACAGCATTCATGTCCTGTTGGTGCACTATGATTAGAGTGGGCCTCTCTAAAGTCACATGGATCTTCATTTTCTTAGCCCTTTATGAACTATCTGTCATTGTGGCTCCATACCCAAACATGGATTGTGAATATAGTTTGCAGTTTGATGACACTGTGACCCATCTCACTATTGAAATAAACAATTTATGCTACAAGCATGAGGGGATGGAGGTGCTGTGAGAGGTGCACTTAAAAGCGAAAACCAGGAGCGAAGCATCTCCTGTCAACATTTGAAGTGATGGTGAGTTTTGCTGGTAACTGTAACACAGAGAACTGCTTCTTCCTTTATGAGGCAGCTGGAAGTGGATTTCAAGCAGTTGTTGTCCATGTAAGTGTATATAAATGTAATTTTTTCCCACAGCCCCTTTCACCATACTCACCTCTCTCAGCTGAGTCAAGATCCTGCAGCAGTTGTGCTGCAATACATGGGTGTGTTTTACACATGGGTGTCTGATGAGATTGTCTAGGTCAGGTTCCATATGCCTGATTTTACATTTTTATTTCCCTACAGTTATAAATGCTTTTCTTCAGTCATTAGTCTCTCCACAATCATGTTGCTTCATGGTACTGTCTTACTCTCTGAAGCTGATGGTATTGCACGGTATGATACCAAGCTGGAGGGGATCACAAAAGGTGACACAGGCTTCACCTTCCAAGCTCATGGTGGGGTTGATTGTCCATAAAGTTTGGCCTTTCTTTTAACTGCCCTACTTGCTTTTTAAATCTCCAGCAGTGGAAATTCAGCAGCGTCCTTTGGTGGCCTCCTCAAGTTCTTTGCTATCCTTACTGTTCACACATTCACCAGTGGCCAAGGCAAATGATGCAATGTGTTACTCTTTGCAGTAAACTTTTATGTATTTTAGGACTGGTACAGTGTCTCACTTCAATTTTTTTCCTCCCTAGGCTAAACAAAGCCTGCTTCTTCCAGTCCCCTCTCAAAGGTCAGGTTTTCTAGACCTCTGAGCCTTCTTGTTACTTCTTCTTTGGACTCTCTCCAGCTGATGTGTATCTGTCTTAAAAACTGGCACCCAGAGCCAGACACAGGACTCCATCCACAGTCTTACAAATGCTGAGGGGGACAGGTTTGCTTCTTGTGTTCTACCAATGACACTGCTTTGTGCACACACTTCTGGATATGGATTTCCTGGGGAAAGGCCTGTGAGAGCTCTGGCATTACCATCTGCCTGCACTGCATTCATGCCTTGCCATGCCACTGCAATTGCCCAGCATTCCCTGGCTGCTGACAGTACAGTCTGCTCCAGATCTGTTGATGTGTGCTTTTCCATGTTTGCTCTGCATATATAACACACACAGCCTCAACTCTCACATCATGCACTTCTCCACAAAGAATTGAAGACTGCAGTATGTGCCTGGCCTGCTTGTATCATGTTTTGCATTGTGTCAAATTTTTACCATCCATCACCCTCCATGGTTTCCCCTACAGGATTATCCCAGCCCTGCATCATTCACTGAGCAAAAATTATTATGAGCAAGTGAACACCATGCATGGTCAGGTCTTACACCAGCTCTCTGCAGCCTGTCAGGGATGATGGGGCTATGTGACTACAGCAGTGAGCTCTCTGCTGGTGCATTTCTGCTGCAGTATCCTGCAGTTTTTCCCCCAGGAATGCAAAAGTGTCCCACAGATGGATGGATGGATGGAGGCTGGGATCTGCAGACAGCTACAGACCACTGCCTCAGCATGCAAAATCTTGAGCAAGCACCCTCAAAGCACTTTGCTCTCAACATATCTGAGTGCAGTTGTGGGTTTGTTCAGCAGGGATTGCCAACCCACTGTTGAAACAACTGCATGCCCTTCCCATACTGGCTGTATCTGTAAGGGACCCAGCACATCCCAGAGCAGTGGTGGATGGCACAGCAATGACTATTGCTGCTCTGGTCAGTGTTAGACACGCAGGTTAGTGGCAGAGCCATGTGGGAAAGAAGCCAGTGCAGTGTGTTGTAGCTGAAGTATGCCAAGGCAACTGCCTTGCTCAGAAGAAATGAAATCTTTGTTGGCTTTCTCTCTGGAAAGTGATTCCAAGCCATGGCCAGAAAGGTGTTCTGCTTGAAAACAGCCTGAGGATACCACTGTACAAGTGATATCCTTGAAGATGGGGGAGGGCTGGGGTTTTTTTCAAGCACTGCGCTACAAAATAGCAGACTTGCAATTATGGAGAACATCAAAGTGAATAGATTTTAAGTGAAGTTTTAAAGCTGGAGCTAAATAATGATAGGTCTGAGAGCCCAGTGACTCTCCTATTAAAAAAGGTTTTCTGTGAAGGCAAGGGTGGAGCCAGAAAGAGACTAAACCCTGTGCTTGCTATTCTCCTACCATGGTGCAGCTGTTCCCTTTCCAAAAATATTTCACAACATTTACCTCCAAAGCTTGTCACACTTGTTCCACGGTCAGTTTCGATACCTGGGAAGTGAGAGAAACAACAAATATTGCCTCTTGCCTCCTTAAGCCACGGGCACATCATCAGGCAAGCTCAGTGCCATCAGAGAGTGATAACAAGAGATGCAAACCTGAATCTCCCTCTTGGTGGCAGCAGGAATGAGCTATCTTGTAATTCATTTGCAGTCTCCAGAGGTAAGCAGGTTCTCTTGCCTTCTTGCTACCCTGTAAAAGGCACTGGTTGGCTTTGCCTTTCAGAGCTCGGCTCATGGAGGTGTGTAGCTTCTGCAGCAGGTGCTGCACCATGGCTTCCCCTGTGCCTCAGGGCAGCACCTTCCTCTGCTTCCACCAGGAGAGACGGCACTGAGCATGGCCTGGATCAAGCCTTTGGGTTGTATGTGGATACATCAGCTGTCAGGGATTTGTGTACTTATGATGCCTGGTTTGAAGGTGCTCTCTTCTACACTAATCTATTCCCTGTCTCTAGTAGGAACATGGAGAATACTACTGTCTTTATCTTCTCTGGTTTCTGAGTCCCTTTATTGTTTGTGCCAGATAGAGGTACTGCGTCAGCACTGTGAAATGGAATGTCTTTTAAAGACTGACACAGAAAACCAAAAAGACTGAATTAAAAAAGTCTGCAAAGACCTGCCTGTCATGGTTGCCCACAACCATAAGTTACTAAACTTTGTTTCTACTGTTATTCCCTGGGCCCAGGAGTACAAAGCACACATTAAGTTCAGACCCTGCTCTCAGGTCACAACACAGTCTTCTTGTTCCTTCCTTCCTCTGCACAACCTGCTAACTCCTCTCTGTTCCTCACCTGGCCACCTGACCCTGTTTGTCCCTCTCCCAAGCACCCAACCCTTCCTCCTCTCAGCACAACCTGCAGACTCAGGACCACCCAACCCCCTCTTTTGTAGGGCTCATCCTGATTGGTTTCAGATGTGGCTTGTCAAGGGCAAGACCGCTTCCACTCCTCTGTAATCAGTGCAGCCACCCACACCTGCCCCTCAGTAAAGGGCAACTTGAAGGCAAAACATGAGAAGTACTGACCCTGGGTGACTGAAGGTCTCTATACCCATATCATGGAATAAGGATGGTAACTCAAATGAGGTGTTCATTTCACTGCACAGTGTGTTTCATGGGTATCTAACATGACTCTGTCAGTGTCCCTGGATGGTTTTACTCCCTATGTCCCTCTGCAGAACCAGCTCAGCAGCTGCCCAAGTTGCTTTGGTTGCGTGATGCTCCTGTGCACTTCTGACCAGCAAACACCTTCCCTTCAGGGATAAAGTGAGGGAGCAAAGGGGGCATTATATGGGCAATGTTGGTCAAGTACTCCTTGAAGAATGAAAGTAGATAGGGATATGTGATAACAGGAATATAGGACTGGAGGTGTAACTTCTGATTCTATTGTTGTTTAAGTGACACTGTGAAAGCAAAGGGAACAATCTAGGGCATACTCTGCTAGAGAAGTAAAATCAGGATTTTTACTGGGAAAAAAAAATCACAAAATTACATACATTGAACAGTATTAGCAAATATATATGAAGACACCTCTCTAAGTCACTTTGGTTTTAAAGCTCATGCTCTGAAAAAGCATGGTTGACCTCCAGTCAGCAGAAGAAGGAGATAACATCCTCTTCAGGTACTTGTGCAATCCCACAGTTTAGGGTGAAGTACTGAGGAGCCAGTTTTGGAAGATAAGGTAAGTGGGTGAAGAAGTAAAGGGAAAGAGGACATAGGATGGTAGGGTCCTCGTAGAAGAGGAAACGCAACTTGGGTGAAGAGGCCCTGAAGGAAAGAAGATGTTTGGTACTTGGGAGCTTCTTTTGGGCCTCACTTCTCTTTTGTCCTAACACAACATTTCTACCTTGTTCCTTTTTTTTCCACCTATCCCCGGATGACCATGGCAATTATTCCATGACACTTATTAAAAACCTAAGTTCTATCCAATCCCTGGGCCCACTCTAGGTCCTCCCTAGACCCCATGAAGCATGGTATACCCCACTGAGCTCAACCAAATTAATGCCTGCATTTCCCAGGGCCTGAGTTCTTACTGGTAGTGTGTCCTGAATTGGTGACATAGAAATTAGGGAAAAGAATTTAACTTGTTGAATTCTCTACTGTGTCGGCCCAACATGCAGTTCAAATTCAAGTGCCAAATCTCTGAGCAACAAAGTTTTTGTGCATCTGCAGAATATAAGTGCTGCAACTTGGCTGTGAAACTTTCCAACACAAAAGTCAGGGGCCATTCCAACACAGCCTTGTTCACTGTTGTACAGTGACTGAGCTCACCTGCCGGGCCTCATTACAGAAGCTTATGGATGTTCTTGGCAAGAAAACAGATACGTCCCCAGGGAAGCTCGTGACCTGTAGCTAATATGCAAAGCACAAAGAGAATGAGCAGCAAAGAGTAACCAGAAATACCCTAATGCCTTTGGGCTTGTTCCTCTTTTCATCTGTTGCAGGCTGAAGAAGTAGGATGCACGTCCAACTGTTCCCACGGTGACTCTGTCCCTTGCCCTGCAGAAAGCCCAGTCTCCCTTCTTTGCATCAGAAGGACTTTACTGGAGACCCACTTGGTCCAGCAGCATTGGAATAATGCCCATGGAAGTCAGCAGCAACCTTGCACTCTAGGAGTAGTGAAAGGAAGTAAGGAAAACCAGAGTATTGCAGGGGTTACAGGCATCTCTGCCATCTGCAGCACTGGTCTCTGTAGCTCCTGTTGCTGCTGTGCTTCCCTCTCCCATTGCAAGCTTGTCTCTTCCCCTTCGTGGTGCTGGTACAATTCCTTGCAAGGCCAAAGGTCAAGTGGATCTGGGAACTATCCCAAGTTTGGAAACAGTCTTATTCCCCCTCCTCACTATTGCTCGTAAGTTCACAAAACTCTGGCCAAGAACACTCACTTCCTTTTGTTAAGGAGTTTGCAAAAAGCTAATAGTTGGGATGGGCTTAGGAGTGAAAAATTAAGATATTTCCCAGAAATCCAAGAAAGAATTTTGAGAAGCAAGGATTGTGAAGTTACAAATACAAATGTCAGGGACAATTAGGAGAGAGGCTCTAACACGCTAGAAACCTCACGCTTCCTCTTGGTTTTATAAGAGTTTATTGTACTTACGTTGTCTATTAAATTGTCTAATCTATCCTTTGCCCTGTGCAAGAGGAAATAGATACATGAACAGGACACTGGCAACTAAAAACATTTTTTTTTATAGTATCACCACACTCTGTAAGAGATCACTGGGTATATTTCACACAGGTAAGAATAGTAAATTTATGAGTATGGGGACAGTTGCTTTGCTACTCAACTAAGTAACCAAAGAGGCAGCATCTAGAAGATTCAGCCTCACAGAAACCCACTGCGTGTCTCAGGGCTTGGATCTCCATGGTGCTGGGCATTTCCTGGGAAATGCTGAGAATCCCCACTAACTAAAAGGCAGTTGAGACCTCTCACCACATTTGTAAAAGTCTGAAAAGTGGCTTTCAATAATGGGCTCTTGAAATATATGGGCAGTGAAGCAAGTAGGACCCCCTGCCTTAAAATACAAAACCTAGAACTTCTCTCAAGGAATGTGTTTGTTTCCCTGCTCCTTTTTTTCCCCCCCAGGCCTATACCAATTCCCATATTCTTCCAGATTCCTCAGGTGGATAGTATCTTCATAAATAACAAAAACCAGAAGGTACAAAACTTTTAGACATCTTTGTTGTCTCTATCATGTGATCAGGCTGTAGCTGTTGATTCACAATTTCTGTTACTTGGGGTTCACAGAATGGTTGTAAGAAATAAAAATTGGCCCTTTCTCTTAAAAATTATGAATGCTCCTGTACTTACATATTTAAATAATCTTTCATCTTCAGTGATGCATGGTAGAGTGAATACAAGTCTCTGAATGGTGCAGAACCATTATAATTCTGATAATAATGTTTGTGTTTTTACTATCTGCAAGTGTACATAAAGGAGCATCATATGACACGTGAAGACAGAATATAGTACAGAGTACCATTATACCATACATCTGTCCATTGTAGTCTGCACAGTTATATAACAAATATAACAAATTTCACCTCCAATGTTTGTTAAGAAGCAGGAAAAAAATTCCCCTCCTTTACAAGAGGAGCTTGTTGGTGTAACTTGGGGCTAAATCTAGCAATGAAGTGGAACATTTCAGCTCAATTCAACCTGGTGTTTTGCAGCATCTTTCTAGTCTATTCTCAGCTACTCCCTCTCCCATTCCTGGGCTTCAAACTTCTTCTTCTATATTAGAGGAACTGGGACACAAGCTCACTCTGCCCTGCACGGTGCTGTGGAGCAGTGTTTCCTTGGGCTTCCTCTCACTTTTGTGAGAGATGCCATAGTGCTTCTCAGCGAGACTACCAGGGGAACAAACAATACTGCTGTCCTCTTCCCCCTCTACTTGTTAAACTGACGGAAGCCCATGTCAAGCATTCGCATTTTGATAGACTCCTTTAACGAGTTGTGATTTCTTTCTAGGAAGCTGGTAGATGAACCAAACACACTTTAGTTTAGCGTTTTCCTGTCAAACAGGATATTTGTGGGCAGACAGCAGCAGATGTGTCTGGGAGGTTCTGGTGCAGCTCTGGATGCCCCACGGCTGCACCTGCTGACTCTGGGTGTGAGGACTCCGGCTGCCACTGCTGGCAATCCCAACCTTGACCAGTGGTTACCGGTCAGGAACAGCTGACACAGCCCCTTCTTTTTGCATCCTAGGTGTGGGCACATCTGCACAACCCCACAAGCTGTGTTGTGAGTCGGGCCGGCAGGATGGGCACCAGCTGTGCCACACGGAAACATCCTCACAGTGACAGGACTTGATCAGGGAAGGTTTAGGTTGGATGTCAGGAAAAGTTTTTTCACCCAGAAGGTGTTTGGGCACTGGAACAGGCTCCCCAGGGAAGTGGTCACAGCACTAAGTCGGACAGAGTTCAAGCAGTGTTTGGTCAATGCTCTCAGGCACAGGCTGTGACTCTTGGGGTGTCCTGTGCAGGGTCAGGAGCTGGACTCCATGATCCTTGTGGGTCTCCTCCAACTCAAGAGAGTATTCTGCGATTCTGTGACAAAATGCCGCCCGGATCCGCCCGTGAGGACGCGCCCAGGACAGGCTCCTGGGTTCCCGCGCCCCATCCAGCCGCGGTGGCCCGAAAGATAAATGTCCCCACAGCAGCGCCGAGCCTCCCCACACGACGCGGGCACGGCTCGGCTCGGCACGGCACGGCACGGCACGGCACGGCACGGCTCGGCACGGCACGGCACGGCACGGCTCGGCTCGGCACGGCACGGCACGGGCACGGCCCAGCGCANGCCGCCCCCGCCCCGCGGGGGGGTGTTTGGGCGGGCCCGCCACAAACCGCCCTATCATGGCACATGGATCCTATGACGGACGCGCAGGAGGACCAATGAGAGAGGGGATGTCTCTCGGGGGCCGGGGCTCGGCCGCGCGGATCGTGGCCAATGAGAGGCTCGGAGGCGGGAGGTGGGCGGGGCGTCCCGCCCCCGCGGCGCTGCGCGCGGCCGAGGCGGAGAGCTGGGAGCGGGCGCCGCTGCCGCGCGCTC
>VXBU01004179.1:100208-193945 GCA_013400315.1 Bombycilla garrulus
CCCTCCGCATCCCCCCCGCGCCCCCGGCGCCGCCCGTGCCCGGCCCCGCCGGCCGGCGGCGGGACAGTCGCTGGCTTCTGGTTTGAATGGTGTGGTTTAGGGCAGGGCTTGCGCGGAGCTCATGTCCAAAAATGGTAACATTCGGCCCTTTTTTAAACCGAAAGGGTGGCGGTGGGGAGGGGAGCTCAGGAGGAGCTCCAGCCTCGCCGCTCGCTAGTTATATTTTTTCCCCCCCTCCTCCTTTAAACCAAAAGCATCCTGTATTAGATCACTCAGGAATCCTAATCCCCGAAACATTTCCGTTTTAGTCACTCCATCAGACAACAGTAAAGCAGAATTTGGAACAGCATTCACGCTGGCATGGCAAGGGCACTTCGGGGTGCAGCAGGCTCCCTCCGGCTTCGTAGCCAGTCACTCTTTCTCTCAGGGCTCGTGTTTTGGATCGTGCCTTGCTCTCCCCTTTCTGTGAGCAGGCAGCAGAATCCCAGACATTCCGCGAGATGGGGGATGATACTACTTTTTTATGCACAAACGATATATTAACATATGTAATATAGCCTGAGGTGTGGGGCTTTCTGTAGAAAGCTGGGAACAATTGGGAAGGAGATCACAACAGTGAGAGAAGATGATTATTCCTCTTTAACCCTTCTCCTCTTCCCCTCCTCCACTCCCAGATCAAAGGTTTTCAGGTTTTCCTGTTCAGAGCTGTCTGAAATGGTGCCAGTGAGAAGTTTTTCCCCTGAAGTCTGATGAGTTAATTGAAGGTGATAGCTATAGAGCTGCTGTCAGTGGTTTCCTTGCTCAGGGAGTTGAGTGCTGGGAGCAGACAGCATGAGAACTAAAGTACAGAAACAAGGGCATTTACTGGAGAAAGAGTTGATAGTGTGTGAGGTTATATTTCGGCAAAGGAAGAGCGAGGAATGCAGTCTTGGTCTGGGCTGTGAGTGCTGGATGGCTTATTGGAAGTCAGAGCTCTATTCCTTTGAGGAGGGAAGTTTCTTCCTTTTCAGAAGATCTGCCTGGCTGCAATCTCTGTTTCCAGTCTTATGCCTGTATCTGGCCAATACATCTAGAAACAGCTATTGGGGCCCAGAGCGAGATCACCGGTTGCCGACGGGCTGCGAAGGGAAATGATTGTTGTGCCGTGAGGTTTTTTGCCTTTTATGGTGCAGGGTAAGGTAAAATATTTTATATGTAGCAGGGCAGTGATTTGGTTGTCAGATGCAGGAGTGGAACCTTTGGACTCAAAGGAAGTCTTAAACCCAAGGTTGTTGTACATGCTGTAAATGTCATGCTCTTTTAGTATTACCTCCTTCCAGGAGATTTTAAGTCCTCTTGGTCCTATCACAAGAGGGTGACAGAGAGCTGTTTGTTAACGTGGGTTACTTGTGCAGAGGGAAGAAGCCAAGAGGGAGTTTTAAGTAATGAAAGCCAACTTCTTGTGCTTCAACAGCTACCAGTTGAATTTGATGTGCTGGGAGTCACTCTCCAGCTTGCTGGACTGGAGGACTCTATATAGTTAGATGTCTGTCGCTGATGGTGGGATCACTTTGTTGTTTCTCTTTCTGCTGATGGACAGCTGAAGCCCTTCCCTTCTCTAGTGGGTGCAAGCTCTAAGTTTTATGGTGCCCCACCCCTCTGGTGTCTGTAGTTAGGAGGATCACGTCTGGGAATGATGGCTCTTCCCAGTTGCAGCACATCAGGCTAATATCCCCTCAGAGGGATTGGTGATTAGACCCCAGCCCAGGCAGGCTGTGCATATACTCTTGCTCTTCTTCTGGGGGTCTGAATGTGACCAAAAGCCCTATTGAGGTCTTGGGGCTTGCTTCCTTCAGCTGTAAGGAGGTAACAGTATCTACCAAGAAAGTACCTGCAAAGTGTAGTATAGTGGAAGTGTCATTTCTTCTTACCTGTGAAATGAAACTGCAGTAATTCAAGTTAAATGTTCAGTACAGCACGTGTTGGTTAATAGCTTACTGAGATGAATAGGAGAGGTTATTTATAACAAAATATTGCTGTAAAATCTTTTCAGGCTCAGTTTTTTCTTGTTGACTCACATATTTCAGGTTTTTATTCACCTAAGTCTGATCTAAGTAGTACTGAGTTATCAACATTATTGTTATTTATAACACTGAGGCCAGCAGACTTGAAACTGCTTTGCTTCTTGGGCCCTTTGTGGGAGCAAGGACAGCAAGTCTAAAGTGGTGGCATAGCCAGTAATGCAGCAAGCAAATGTCTGTGCAAGAAGTGTCTTGTGTCTTAACCAGCTGTTTCCAACGCAGCCCCTCGCGGTCTGGCTCAGTAAGGCTCTGTAGGCTGCAGATAGCTGTGCCACATTGCTGTCCTGCCAGGCTTTGTGCAGCCGGGACTAATTAAGACTTGGGAAGTGAGCAGTCTAGTAATGTTACTCAAATATGAATTAAGTCCAGCTCCCCTTCTCCTGGCTGCATGGGCTCACCAGAACTCACGGCAAACATCAGAAGTGGGAAGATTACTGAATTTTAGTAACGTCTTCTACAGGAGCATTATAAGGACAAGTTTGCTGAGCTTTTGGGAGCTGGTTTGCAGGTTTCCTGCCTGTGCTGAGGAAGATGTTACAACCTTTGCTGTCTGGAATGGTGCTTCGAAATGGTAAACAGGCAAACTGCAGAATGCATTTCATATTTGGAGGGTGAAAGTTGGCCTCTTGAATATGATACAGAGGAGAAGCACTGGTTTCACACTTCTTCCTACCTGCCCCTTCCTGGGAAGCTGCTGTTTTACAGTGTAGGGGTAAAGTGACAGTTCCTGGGAGGAAAGCAGCTTTCTATGTGAAGCCAATTTTTCATGTCTATCAGAAGTGACTGTCTAAGAGATTTTAAGGAGCTCGTCACAGCATTGCTATTCTTAAGCAGTGTAAAAAAAAAAAAAAAGTCGTTGTGCAGAACAAATTCAGCTACTTTTCACCTGATATAAGCCTCTGTGCAATCTTTTGTGCAGAAGCAGGGGGTCTATTCTGGGGATTAAAATACTTTCTCCTTTGAACTACATCTCAGTAGTTTGAACTGTTGAACTCATCTCAGCAGTTTCTTCTAACAGCTTTTTTTTCCCTCTGCCTTCTCTTCTTTCCTATCTGGACTCCGGCCTCAAGGTAGCACTAGCCAAGGCATAAGATGAATCCTGCAGTTTCCCAGATTTGCAAAGCAAAACTTGCTAGAGCCATTGCAATGGACTCACCTAGCTGTCAAGACAGACAAGCTTGCCTAGTAAAAAGTACGTATGTGGGCGTTTAGTGGCCAGGAGATTGTCACTTGTGCCCACAAGGACGTTTCTACCTCCTAATACCAAGTTGCCAGCTGCAGCATTCAGACTTCTCCTGGTGGGCTGATGAAGCAGCTGGGTTTGGTGTGAGGGACTAGGTGAGCCAGTAGATGTTCTCAATGCCTGGCTCATCTTACAGATGAGATGAAGGGTGGTGGTGAGGACAATCTCCAGCCACTGGTCTCCTTAGAGTCAGGAATAACACTGGGGTGAAGTGGGGTTTGTTTGGGGGTGCTGGTAGGGGTCAGCCTTCAGGTCCTGCATGCAGCAGGCTCTCATGTGGGCCGTTCTCATTTAATGAGCTCGTTGCTCAAGGTTCTGCTCATTCAGGTTTATTTTAATATCTGGCCTGAAGCAACTTGTCTCAACTGTAGAGCTGGCAGGAAGACTTTAAATTTAAGAAAGCCAAATTGCTTTCTGACCTGACAACTGCTTTCTTAGGAGTAGGAGGCAGTGTTCATTTGCCGTGTGTAGAAGATAGATAGCCATATGTAACTTCAATACTCTAAAGAATTATAATAATGCCTATCTTTATTTAAAAAAATCAAGAATGATGAAAAAATCAAATTTCTGAAAGTAATGTGCCTTGTGCTTTATCACTGTTGCTCTGCCTTGCCACGTTGGCACCTCTGATAATGTGGCAGTAAATGGTATCTCTAGCTTGGAGACTTGGACTGGTCAGATTTATGGTGCTGCAGAAGCAGTGATAGCACAGACTGTGGTAGCACCTTTTCTGCACCAGAGAAGTGCTTACTAAGTACAGTTGTTCATGGACTTAAGGATGTGTACTGTTAGAAACTCCAGTCTCCTTAAACCTCTCTCACTTCTCTGTGTCATGCACTGCATGTAAAGATATACATAGATATAAGGGTAAAAAAAAAAAGCCACTGGTCTCATGGCCCTACTCTATCTGCATCCTGCAGGCCTTACTGCTCTTATGATTTGAATTTTGCTGTTCTAATCACCTCTCTGAGGTGGGGTTGTTAATGACAGAAAGTGCCCATTAAATAAGGCTATCATGGAAACACCCTACCTCCAAGCCAGCTGGTAAGCATGCTCTGACCAGGTGGTATGACTATTATCTCTGACAAAATGTAAAATCCACAATCATAGTTTCCTTTTCACTTGAACTAAGTGTCCTCCTGTCCAGATAGGGTTTATCTTGAGAAAGGTATCTAGACTTCCAGAAAGCTACTGTTGTGGTAGTTGCTGTGAACCCACAAAAAGGTGTGATACCACTCCTAAACTGAAGTTGGCTAAAATTTCTTTCAGTGCCATCATATATTCGGCCATGAGGTAAATAAATGTGCATTGTTGATGAATGCACTGCACTGGGTTGCTTTGCTCCTGCTGTGACACTGCACAGTACTCTGTGTGGGCCACAGCAAGGGATGGTCCATGCATGGACTCCACGGTGTGGGTGTGCTGCAGGGAACGTGGCACCTCAGTATCCTACGTGCTTTATTTCACACTGAGCAGTATTGATACAGAAGCAGAATGGTGAAATTTGTAAGGATACTTGCTCAGCTGCTCTTTTGCAGTATAGGTCAGCAGATATCTCCTATCTTTCAGATCAAGCTTTTGTTGTTTAACATAGGTAGCTTGTTGCCAGATACTTGCTTTTCATAACATTAAACTCAAAAGTTGCTGTAGGTAACTCTGGAAATATCTGGCTTTGTAGATCAGTTATTTGTCCTTGAGTGTGGGAGCTGCCTCATACTTTCTGTGATCAGGTTTCGTCAGGATGTGCGTGTTTGGTTTTTTTAACAAGAACATTATTATTCATTGTAACCTCATGGTGGATGATGAATGAGGCATGTGCGTTTTGCTATGACTTACCCTCCTATTCAGAATCCTGTGTAAGGAGAGAGTCTAAGGAGAAAGCAGGCACGGGTTAAAAAGGAGACCGCAGATTTTTTCAGGGGGAGTCTGTAACAGGTCCCAAGGATCAGTTTATGAGAACATGGTACTCACCAATCTGTACTGAACTTATCCTTCCAGTCCTCTAGGGAGGGGTGAAACACCTCAAAGGCATCCAGCTACCAGCCCAGTGATGTAAAGTATGTCTGTCTGGGGAATTTCTTGCTGACTGCTTCAGGCAACCAGTTTTAATTCTTTTGCATGTGATTTAGTAGCGACATTTTTTCAGTGCATTGAGTGCAAAGGCTAGAGAGGATAACATTGTTTTCTGCCCTGACTGCTTGCAGTGCTCATAGTTTGGGGCATGTGGCGTGCTACTTAGGGCATCCTTAAGTAGAAGCTGTTTGGAAACCGGTTTTATTGTGTGTCCAGCGAGAACTTGTCCCCTGGGATGCACGTGCTTTTGTATGAGATGGTGTTGTCTGTGTATAATTCAAGTATAACTGGGAGGTAACTGAGGATGTGGGACATTAAACCTGTTTGGTAAAAGTATTCATGAACACTGGAACTGCTCTTCTAGGAACTGTGTATGTTATGGTGGTGACCCAGTGAATGGTGCCCCTTCTTCTAGCCCTGAGGTCCCAGCTGCTCCTGCTGTAGGCACTTGGCTCTTCCCATGTGTGCTGTGTGAGAGGTGCAGATCTCATCCACTGTCAAGTGGAGGAGGAACAGGGTTCAGTTGGCCTCCCCGGCCAGTTTATGAGCCAGTGTGCTTTTCTGTGGTGACTCACTAGAATCCACTAAAAACATTGACCTGAAGTTCTTGAGGTTGGCACAAACAGCAGTGACAGCAATGGTGAAAACTTGCATGGCTGTGCTGGTGAAGGACTGAGAGTATTTTCCATCTGGCTGTGGATTATCATAGTTGTGCCTGACACTCAGGGTGTTCTCTGGGGTGCGCTTACGCTTTTGGAGAATGGCTGTGCTCTTTCTGACAATGAGGTGCAGAAAGCAGTCAGTGTAGAAAACAAGCTCGAGAACTGTCTGGGGAAACATTGGGAAGCTGCAAAAATACAACATACAATGGACTGGTCTCACTTCAGTGTGTTGTGTCAGCCCCAGGAGCTTGCTAGATGTATTGCTGTGATTTTTAGAGGCATTTTGTACAGACTAAGAAATAGTGTTGGAGGAGGACAGAAGATGGTGCAACAGTTTGCTCTTCTTGTGTATGAGAATGTAAAACTGATTTCTTGCCAGGTGTGTGACTGTTGGAAGCATGATGGTTATCATAAGGAATGTGCTTAGCATGACTTCTGTAAATCTTCTATAGCACTGTAAAACCCTGTTATCCCATCATAGCAGTATGTGAACTGTACCTGAAGGGGGAAAAAGCAGGTGTAATATGCTTGACAACTGCCAGGATGGGAAAAACATAACCCCAGCAAGAAAGGCAGTCACCTTTTCTTCATAGAGGCATATGATTTGCTCTAACTCCGGGGTTTTGGGGCTGAAGCATTGTTAGTCAGAGACTGAATCTGTGGGGTGGGTTCGTGAAGAGTGGTGAGATAGACTTGTCAGCAGCAGTACTGTCTGTCTGTGTTAGTCATGCCAGAAGAGCCTTCTATTGAAGTCTGTAGAACCACCCACCACTTCTTTTTGACCTCAGCGCATGAGACTGACATACAGGTTCCCAGTAGTCACTCAGATCCCTGAGACAGAACTGGCGACTTCTTGGGCCAATCCAAAAAATGCTTAGGTGGACAAAGGCACTAGCATTAATATGATTAGTTAAAAATGAATTAATAATATGTTTAATTAAATTACTTCCAGTTCCCTTCCTGCCATTGCCTTCCCTGCTCTCATTCCCCTACTGTACGAGAGCAGAACTTGGTCATAGGATGTGGTGTGGCCTGGTGCCAGTTTAACCTCTTGGCTCCCTATTAGGCAGCAAAGCAGAACCATTTTTTCCCCATTCTGGTTTCCTGTCGTTGTGTCTTTGCTGTTCAGCTGGCAATGAGTGTATCTTGCTGGTAAGGGCTGGCTCAGGCCTTTGAAAGCCAGCTCTCATACGTACTGCAGCCTGCGATTTTCCTCTCTTACTCTGCCTCCAAATCCATGGCTGCTTTGAAGCACTACAGCATGAGTGAGACTGCAGAGACGTTCTCAACCCTCAGTGTTCTGAAGCAGCTCCCATTGGCAGGGCTGGGGTATGCGTACACAAACAGAGGGGAGTTTGGTCTTTCATCCAGATGAGTCTTTGATTTGTCATTCCATCTCTGTAGAGATGTGTTCAACCCTGTGCTGTGAGGAATGACAGCAAACCTGTCAATTTTCTTCAGTATTAGAGCCAAGATGGGAAGTGTTGGCAAGTGAAAAGACCATGTCTTAGCTACACTCACACAGTGAACACCACTGTGTGTGTCTCTGTATCACCTGTGTGTCAGTCAGATTGGAGTGGTTTCAAGTAGGTCTCTGAGTACCAGCAATCCAGGGTTACTGGGAGTGCCTGTGTGGATTATTCGTAGGTGGGTGAGGCTGCAGGGCAGGCTTCTTAAGCAGCAACTTTTTCCACATCCTCCTAGATAGCTTATGTGGTCAGTGGGAAGGAAGGGATGACTTCTCACTGACCCATGATCAGCTGATTGCTTCTTTGTCAGTCTACTTGACTTGGCAGTGACTGTGCGCTTCTGCAGGGTAGGGTCTGCCCTTCAGGATAGCACAGGTGGGTCTACTCATGTGTCCTTCTCCTTCAGAGGGACCTTTGTGAAATCTTGTGTGTGTCACACAGCATACTGTGAATGGGCAACTGGTTTGCTCTGCTCCCTCCATGAACACAGTGCTGGATGGCTGGAGAAATTCCACACAAAATACTGATGTTTCCTTTTATAATGCTGAGGATGACCCTCATGTCCTACAGAGGTGCTGAACCAAGGCCAATTGGCAGTAGAGGAAGGACTTCTGCTTTCCATGTCCTTTGGATCAGGCAGCCAGGGCACTTGCTACTCCTCACTGCAGCATATAATGCTAAGCATTTGAACTTCACTGCTGCTGTAAATGGAAGTTGTGCTGTTATATCTTCCCTGCAGGGGCTAGCCCATAAAGGCCTCTGAGGGATACGGGAGAATGGGAGAACCATGTATGGTCTCTGCATCCCAGCTGAGTGCTCTTTTCTTCATCATGGAAAATGATGTGTATGTCCTAGAGCCCTGTTTCCTGGCCAGATTCCTTGGCTCTACAGCAGCCAAGTTTATCTTGCTACCCAAGTACTTACTTACCTGTAATCCCCCTTACTCACTTTATTTGAATCTACCCTTCAGTACATGGTAGGTTGGTTCTGCTACTTAAATGTATTATCCCCAAGAAAACTGTAAAAAGTGACTCCATGATTAAAAACAAAGCAAGCTAGTTTCTTAACTGCTAAACAGTGCCAAAAAAGGAGTCCATTTAAAGCTGTTTAGACCATACCTGTGCCAGGCTTTATTGCAACGGAAAATACTTAAATTCCTAAGGAAAACTTTGACTCCAGCCAAAGTCAGTTCCAAAATTTTAAGCATATTTATGCTTCCGGGTGAGTTTCCTACATGTCTTGTCTAGTTTAGGAGATGTAGACATCTCCCACTTAGGAAGCAGGGGAGAGCAGTTGCCCAGGTGGAAGCATGTGGTGGTAAGAGGAATGTGGGAGTGTGTTTGTTCAAGCCTCTGCCTTTCCTCTAGCCCTGCTTGCAGTATTGCTGTGTAAGAGGAGCATCTCCAGAGGAAGCACTGGTCTTGGCCCCACCTGGTTCTGCACACAGAGTGAGACCCTGTGCTTGGTCAGTGCTTGCTCATCAGGCATCCCTGGGAGTGGCGCTGGCAGGCGGCTGTGCTGTGCTGAGGAGGCTGGCTGGGTGCAGCACCGCACTACAGTCGTGAACACCGGTGTTTCAGTCTGTTTCAAAATGGTCAGCATGTGGAAACTTGCTGTTTCCCAAGAGTTTTGTTGGGCCGTTGGGGAACTCTGGCCAGAAATGAGACTATTTCCAGCTGTGGTGAGCCAAGTGTGAACTCACTCTGGGCTAGATGCCCAGATCCACTGGTTTGCTCTTGCCAGAAATCCTCACCCTCCAGCCAGTGATACCAAGCTCAGTTTCTGCCAGCCCTCAGCTGAAGACCTGTGAAGGGAAAAGAGAACAAGGAAACCAAAAAGAGCAGGATACTGCTGAGGGGGAGCAAGGGGAGTAACTGAAGAGCTTGTGCAGGGGGTACAGTGGTGGTGTGCCACCACCAAGGGCTGGCTGCTGTGGGTGAGGGCTAGCAAGAGGTGTAGAGACCTGCTTTTCCTAGGGCGAGTAGAGATGTCAGAGTGGCTGCTGGTGGTGCAAGGGATTGGCTTTTCTGGGTTAGACAGAGCTACTGACCCACAGGGCCATGGCATACTGCTGGCTGGCAGTACCATCAGGATAGTCAGTCACCTGTCAATGTGTATTCCTTTTATTTTAGTTTCAACACAACTGGGGATTTCTTCTGTAAAGTAGGATATTGCTTTCCTCTTTTGTGGAAGCTGCCCTCCAAGGTGGGGAGGCTGAGTATCTGGTAATCTTGTCTTCCTCATATCTGGAAGACTTCTCGCCTTTCTCAGAAAAGGCATGGCCACAAAAAACTTAATCTTTCAGAGCCGGCAGTCGTTCTTGTTGCAGTTTCTCCACTGGGATAGGACTTCTTGCAGGGATCTATTGGTCCAGTTGCTTTTCTGCAGACTGCTCTGTAGTGAGACTCTGTGAAAGAGTGAGGAGGTGTATGTGTCAGGTGTGGAGCCTCCCTGCCCTTTGCTTGTATGATTTCTGGTCCTCCCAATGCTGGCAACAATTGCTAGTGGAAAGAAATTTCTGTTCTTTTTGGTGAGGGCCTTTGGCTTTTGGTAGTGGGAGTGGTTGCATTTAGCTGTTTGGTTCAAGCTAGCAGGTCTCTCTTAAGACTTTCTAAAATGCCTGTATTCATGACTTGCATGCTGAAACAAAGCATCTCAGGCATGATACCATGTCAGTAACTTAGCATGCACATACCTGCCTGCATCATGTCTTTTGGGTCCAGTCATGGAGAGGTTTTGGACCACACAGGATCAGCACATTAGCAGAAAACCTTCTGTTCCTGTGAACACACCTCCTCCAACACTGATAATTTTCATGTGCCAATATATCATTTAGTGACACATTACACAGCTCCTTGCTGTTGCAGGGTGTTGCAAATAGTCTGACCTAGCCAGCTACTAACAGCCTCCTACAGGGTGGACTGCTGAAATCTGCTTCTATTCTAAACCCAAAGGAGTATTTCCCTCTCCCTCTTAAAATGGCTTGTTTCTTTAAAGCTGTTAACTGGCCATAATCCAGTCATTACTACTGTAATTAGTGAACTGCTTACAGTAATTAAAGCACTTGAAGCAGAATATCCTCTGATTGCAGAACTTGGAACAACTTGTGCCTGCAGCCCTGTGAGAGGTAGTTACTGCTGATGGCCCAGAGGTGGGTGCAGGGGACACATGGCAAGCCTGGCACAGCTGCCCCATAGCTGCCTCTTGTGCCAAGCCCCAGTGGGTGCCGTGTGGCCTTTCCACAGCAGGGGGATGCCTCTGAGCCCCACGGATGTGAGCTGGTGTGCCTAGCTTAGGGTCGTGATCTGTTGTCAAAAAGGAGCCTTCTTTTTGCAAGCTGCAGCAGAAGATGGTGGCGTTGGGCAGAACTCTCAGGGCAGCTGCTGGCGCTGAAGGTGTGATGTTATCACTACTTAACATTTGGTTTATACCGGGTAGAAAATCACTGTCACAGCAGGCTCGACGTCTTCGTCCTGTCAGGATAGCCTCTCGTCCCAAAGTGCGGTGCCTATGATCTCCCTCCACATGCCAAAGCACTCATTTCATAGGCAGGAGCAAGGGACTTCAGCTTCTGGCCCTGCAAATTTATTCCAGCAGGGTTTCCAGACGTCCCTCGCTGCTTTCTTCAGCCGCTTCTTCTCTTAGGAGCAAGGAGACAGGTTTCCTGAGGGCTTCACCTGCTCCTCCCTTTATACCCTGACAGGAGGGCAGTGTCAGCATGCTAGTCTCTGGCCTTTGTTCCGTTTCCTCGTGTTTACCTCCTGAGATGAAGCCTGCTGTAACTTGAGCTCTTCCTTCTTGGGGAGGAGGAGGGCCATGGTGAGGATCAAGTGTGGGCAGCTTTTGAAATGGAGGGCCCTGCTGGGTGAGGAGAGAGGGTGGGTGATTACATGCAAGTACAGCAAGCAAAGGCTGTGTGGTGGTAAAATACCTCATTGTCCAGCTGGTGGGCATGCTGTACTCAGCGATTGAGAAGGGTGATTGTTGGCAGTATTTAGCCTGTGATGGGGTCAGAAAAATGAAAAGTCTTTCTGGCCTAAGGAGGAGGTTTTTAAAAAAACACCACCCAAACCAAAATAAGCACTACTACTACTGCCACCCTCAAAAAACTCCCCCAAAATAACACAAAACGCCCACCCAAAACCCACTTCCCCTTGCAGGGTTTACATTTTGCTCTTGAGCAATTATTGTGCAGTCTCCAGGCTTTATTCCTGTGTGGTGCTGGGCAATAGAGGCAGGTCTGCACCCTGGCATGTGAAATGGAGAAAAAGAGCTTCGGATGGGAATGAATTTCTTCCGTGTGCTCTGGATTTAGCCGAGGAGGGAAGAGATGTTCTTACCTCTTTGAACCCCTGTGCATTGGTGTCAGCCTCCACCATGCTGTCTATATATTTCAGTTGTGCTAGAGCTGTATGAAGGGTTGAAAATGTACTTGTTGCCACACAGGTCAGAGTGGTCAGTAAGGTGGGGAGGAAGTCCTAGAGTGCCAGTGGCCAGAGATCTGTGTGGGAGCACTGTGTACGCTAGGATTTCTGCCTGCTGGCCTGAGCACAGTCTGCCTGTTGCCTTGCATTCTGCCTGTGCAGCTGCCTGCCTCTTCCTGCACTCTCTTGCTGGGCTCGTATCCTGCAGGGTGATTGGGAAAGGGGCCGTGTTTCTGCTGTGTTTGTACACCTGCCTGCACCACAGAACTCTGATCTGTGAGTGGGGTTCCCAGATGATGCAAGGCAACAAGCATTGAAAAGATGGTAACTGATTTTAAATTTACTTCAGTTTTTGTTGTTTTTATGTATTACCTTAAGACCACTTGTGCTGATTTCAGTACATCCTGTTGTGATACTTGCATGTAATGCACTTGATTCAAATAAATGATTTTCAATTCCATATTATTTTGTGCTACCACTGTGTGTTTGACTTGGTGTTGGTTTTAGGTGCTGGTGCAGCCACTGTCAGCACATCTTGATTAAGTGCTCCCAAGTGTCTCTTCAGGACCAAGTCTAGTGATGGGCCACTTCAAAGGGGTTCTTCTGTATTTCTGCGATGTTTAGATGTTCAGATGTTTGCTTTCATTACATCGCTACAAATTTCTTCGCACTCTTTGAACTCTTCTAGCATACTACAGCAGTTTTTGGTATTGTGTTTCTGATGTGGATGTAACCAGAGAATAAAATCACAGCATACTATTTTTTGTTAAATTTTGCTTTGAGTTTAAAGCAATCTTATAGTACTTCTTGATATCTTTTTCTACCCATATATCCCTATCCCAGATTCTACCTCCTCCTCTTCTTCCTTTCTTTTCTTGCCTCACCTTCGTTAACAGGCGCTGGGAAGGGAAATCTGTTCCCATCTTATTCTGCCATTGTGTTCAGTGATCTCATGTGCTTTGGATTGAAGATTGCTGTTCTGCTTAGGTGAGTTGCTGGCTTTCATGGTCTGATACATTAACAAAATTATGTGCTGCTGGAGAGAGCTTTTGAAACTTTTTGTTAGTAAGATTTTAATAATTACCTTTATCTCTTTCATCTAGACTGTTTTGGTGATGTTACCGCCCTTCAGAGTTGTTTGGAAGCTCCCCCACTGGGAGTGGGCTCCAGCAGCCCCTGAGCAAGCATTGCTCTGCTTCTGGGTGGGGCAGCAGCAGGGAGACTGGAGGTAGAGGAGTGTTTGTACTGGGCACAGTCACGCTGAGGGAATTAAAGGTGTGTGTTCAGGGTGCACAGCCCATCCAAAGAGCAGCTCTCTAGGCAAAGAGCAAAGCTCTTCACCAGTGCTGTACACGGTAAGAGGTGTCCTTTGAGTGAGCGTGCCTCTGGGAATGCACCTTGTCCTCATGCTGTCTCGAAGAGTGAGGCATCTGCAAGGCTCACTTGGGTTTCTGTTCCACTCTGACCTTGCTGTGTGGTGGATTGGTAGGTCATCTCATGTGAACCCTTAACACATGGGAGGTTTTTTAAGGGTGCTTATTTGTCATGAAGCTGCAGTGCCCAGAACAACCACCACCCTTCTGATCTTAGTAGAAGAGAACAGAATAAAAATATTAACTATACATACTTGTTTCTGTCAAACTAATTGGGATCTAATTTACCCGCTGTTTGCTGCTTGCTTTGCTTTCCCAAGAAGATTACTAGTGGGCAGAATATTTCACATGTGTATATTCAGGATAATGCACTCCAGAGCTCTTAATGTAGTTTATATAGTGCTTATCTGCATTTTGGCTTGTAAAATTTGCTACTTCTGCAGCCTTACAAAAGGGGTGAATAAATGTATTGTGTAATTGCTGTCTGTAAAGTGAATTCTAGAGAATTTGCCAGCGGGTGACATAAAGCATATTCAAATTTACAGTCCCTGATGATTCCAAATACTCGCCAAAATCGTGTTTTGCACCTAATTTATTTAACTTTGGCAAATGCAAGTGCTGAATATTCTCCCTTCATCCATTTAGTTGGGACAGGACTCACTCCAGATGCAGTTTCACAGTCTTTATTCCAGTCTGACTGTGCTTGTCTGTCATTTTTTCTCAGTTGGATGCACTCACGATCAGTACCTGAATGTACTGTGGAAAAGTGAGTTTTCAGCCAGGTCAGAGTTGATCACTGCTGAGCCTAGGGTAAAGAGAAGGAGGTAGCAAGCAGGGTGGGCGAAGTGAAGGGTTAAGTTCAGAGTGGATCTGCCCACTTAAATAGTGGCTTGTCAATAAAGTGATCAATGTCAGCCGTGAAACTAATCCCTTTGGAGCTGCAGCAAATGGAGAGGGGACCTGGCTCCTGGCAGCCGAAGGAGCCGGAGGTTTGTGCTTTGTTCCAGGCTTCTGAATACCGTATGCTACGTTGGAAAGCAGAGCAATGCTTTCCCACTTTATTTAAGCCCTGCCCAAATTCCTTGAATTTTTGCAGCTTGGTCCAGGTGATAGTTCTAGTTTGCATGTGAAAAGAATGAAGTGTCCGCCAACTCTCCATAGGCAGGAATGCAGCTAAAAACCTGCCTGCCTCTAGCCATGCAAGATAGCTGAGATTGAGGAATGGAAATCTGCCTGACACAACTAAGTCATGTTGGAAGCAGTGAGACTGTGCTTACTGCTTGCCACAGTAAGTGGGCAGAACTAGTCATAGCTGCCTGAGAAACAGCTGTTTGTTCCCTCTCTTGCAAGGCACAGCCTCTACCTTGCTCCCACATTTACTACTTGTGGACATGAACTGTGAGCCAGATGAAAAAATCTTAATTGGTGTTAAAATTAATATACCAAAACAATAAGAGGAAGAAGAGTAAAACCTAGATAGTTCTCCTCAGTGAAGGAGCAGCAAGAGAATGGGAAAGAGCTGGAGTCTAAGATAAAAAACAGTCTTGACTGTTTTTGATGTAGAAATAAATACCAACACGTCTGTGTTTTGAATATCGCATTGCCTGGTTCCCCAAGCAGTGGCCCTGGACTGGGATTTGACATCTGTATCACTTTCAAGTCCAGTGCAGTCTCCTGCCTTTTGGAAGAGAGTGGTTGATGGCTGGTCAAAGAACTGCTGCACAGCAGCTGCTGAGGTGGGAAAGAAGCTGCTGCTGTTGCCTGTGCAGGAACAGGAACATTAACTGCCTCCTTTTAGGCCCTGCAGAGCTCAGTGCAGCTCTCATGAACTCGGTTGCTGAAGCTCTGAGGCAACAAAGCTGCTCTGCAAGTGCAGTCTTCAGCCCTCCAAGTCTGAAAGGTCAAAACCTGAAGACTTCGCCATGCTGCTTTGCAGAATACCAGACTTCTTCCATGAACAGGTAGCAGTAGTCTGATCCCCTGTCTTTAAAGAGGGGCCAGGCTGCTCTAGGGAGCTTGGGGAACAAGGGTTTGTCCTCTGGGTTGGCCCCTCCTGCCAAAGGGAGCTGGTGCTTCCCTTTTAGGCTGGTGGCTGCTGCAGTGGGAATTCCCTGTCAGCTTTGCTGTAGTGGCTCCACTGGTGGGTGCCTGGCTCTTTATTCCCTATCCTATGCATAGTGCTCTGATCTGATCTGCTTTTACTACCCTGTCACTGTACATATGAATATCTATCGTTCTGCTAACTGTTGCTTCAAATGTAGTTCAAAGTCATCAGTGTGAACATGTCTGGGCTCTGTTCTCAGTTTTCCTGGGTAAACCTCAGCCTACGGCAGTCCTAGAGACAGAGAAACCACACAGAGAGCTGGAGACAGGCTCTAAATTATCAGGGTTGGGTTCTTAAGCATCAGGAAATCAGGAAAAAAAAAGTGCTAGAGTAGCCTGCTAAGCAATGCAAGTGGCTTAACAGTTCTGGCAGCTGAGAAGGGAAGAAATAAATTCTAATTTACTTAACAATACCTTACCTGTGTGCAGAAATGAGCTGGCTGGCTCATGGCATGGGAGGCTGTCTAATGTGGAAATGACTAACTTCCTCTGGCAGTACCAGTGTGCTGCATAGGATGTAGGAGGTAGGATGTGAGGAGGTCCTGGGCTACTAATAAGTGTAGCTAGGCTTGTTAAGTATTAAGTTAAATTTAATCTGTGAAAACTCTAGTTTCTGAGTTGGATTGTCCGATTTCTGCAGGAAGAAAATATTTCTCTTACAAGCAGTGCTGTGTGGCCATCTAACTGCATAAGAGGAAGTAAGAGTCTTGCAAAGCCTAGGTCCTGTGTGCCTTGATAGCAGCATATGTGATCCAGTGGAAGGGAAGAGAATCCCGGGGAGCAGAGGACTGAAATTCTTTACTTAAGTA
This sequence comes from Bombycilla garrulus, assembly GCA_013400315.1. NCBI lineage: Eukaryota > Metazoa > Chordata > Aves > Passeriformes > Bombycillidae > Bombycilla > Bombycilla garrulus. Next base: position 116,425 of record VXBU01004179.1, read on the forward strand.
TTCTAGCCTGCAGGTTCAGGTCACTTACTCTTCCCAGCCTGTGATTTGAGAAAACAGGGGTTGTGTGCTCGTAGCTGTGTGGTAGTAGTTGGAGTGGGAGCGCTGCCCTGTGCCGAATGCTCGTGTAGCAGCCGTGGTGTCCCTGGGTGATGGCCAGCACTTACTGTAGTGTGTGACAATGGCCTGATTGCTTGCTGAGGAAAGGGCTGGGACAACTGTACCCTTGCCCTTCAAGCCCACCCACTGCTTATTCTGCATGTTGGGAGTGGGATTATTTCTTCCTGGCCCACAGACAAGATCAGCTTGAGCCTCTCACTGCGGCATCTTAATTACCCGTACCCTTTTCCCTGTGAAGCCACATGCTTGGGTCAGAGCAGGGGAGATCACCAAACATCAGCTGTCCAGGGGGCTGATTATGGTCGAAATTGCATACATCCTTCTGCAGCCTTCTGTGTGGATGTGGCTCTTCAGAGAAGACAGCAGCAGGCACCAGTCTGAGGACAGAAGGCCAGTAGGTTTGTGGAGACTGTTTTGCTGTTCCCACTGCAGCTTTATGCTGACGTGCAGCTGCCAGCAGGAAGAGGGTTAAGCCTGCATATCACATGGCACGACTCTGTTTACTACATATTTTTCATAATCAGGACTGGCATCCAAATCCAGATGATTAGCACTTAACCAAAGACCCTGAAACAATGTGTGTCATGTTTGTATTCCTCTGAAGCTATGCAGTCTGCCATCATTTCTCTTGCAGAGACATGATTCTGCCTGCAGCCTTCAAAGGGAGCTAGGGGGGAGAACAGAACATGAACAGTTTTATGACGAAGACTGGGTTGGACTTAACTACATTAATCTTAGTCTAAGCTTGAAGCCAGGGGAATTTTGCCAGGAAACAACTTACACCATCATAATTTGATTGCTACCAAAGGAGGGTCTTGCATTACTCCAGTCTGAGATTAGAGCATTGGCTCACAGTCAGGGAAATGAGACTGTGCCCCTTGGCTTAAGGGTTTGGATGGGTATTGTTCAGTACTGAGTACAAGGTGTGGTGGTGGAGAGCTGAGTATAAAATTCACGTTAGTTTTTGAGGTGTGGTTTTGGATAAGAGGAAAGGTGTAATTTCACAGGACAGTCTAAACGTTATTCTTGCTATCAGCATGGGCATTACTGTAGCAAACTTCCATGGGGCCCAAGGCAGGTTGTGGTTTACCTTCTACTACTCCTTCTGCACAAGGTAGTTCTCTTTGTCTCTTTCTCTCTTACGAACTTATCTCTGCCCATGCACATACACAGCACATGGCTTCTCCCTTTTCCGGTGTAGTAGCAGTTAATTTATAAAGACCTGCTTTGTACTCCTTAGAGCTTCAACACTTGGCAGCAACCTGCATTGCAGCCATTTCTGAAGACAGACTGCAGAAGTCTGTTTTTTTCCCCATGCTTCTAAAGGTCTTTTTCCATTCCCCTGCTTTCTGTCTTGTCTGAAAAGTCATATCGTCATCCATGGATAAAGTTTACACATGAATTAAATGTGGGAGAGGAAGGATGAGGAGGTGTACCTTTTCCCCCTTCCCTGTGATGAATCCAATGCTAATGGAAAAAAGAATTTCTCTTGACTGTCCTGTTTGTTATTGGAGTCTACCTGCTTAGGAAACTCCTGTGCTGAAGAGAATTAGGAGAGGTTTTCTGATATAGGCACAAGCTTGAAATAACCTTCTAGTCGTGTCAGAAGGACCCTCCTTTTATTTTCTCAACCTCAGTGACTTTTTACTCCTTTATACTTCAGGAGTAAAGGAGATGGATTCCTGCTTTCTATTCTGTTGAGTGCTGGCTGTGGCTGCTAACATATGGTACCATTTCTTAGCCACAGATATTAAAAATACAGCACATCGAGTCTATCTTGAATCATGTGTTTTATTTTCGTCTTACTCTGAACTGCACTATTGTAAGAGAAAGAGAAAGCTACTTGAACTTCCAGAAATACTGTCACATTCCTCTAATTAGAAGACTTGTGGTAGATATCTTAGGGTGCTAGGAAAAGATCTGTTTTCAGTAGATAGTGACAGACCTTATATGGACATTTCTGGAATAAGGTTTTTAGGTCTTCAGAAACAAATGATAGTAAATGTTCCTTGACTGTTTGTACCAAGGTAATTTGACTTCCACATGGTAACTTACACTGCTGTCTGTTATTTGCACGTACCATGCCTTGCTCAGAAGATTCTTTATTTGAGAAAACAGACAGCAGACATAATGGCAGTGATCAGGACTGCACATGAACTGCATGTCCTCCACCTATCTCTTGTCAGAGGTTTGAAACAGACTGAACAGCCATGCATTTTTTTATGTGTAACCATTAGGACAGTCATCAAGTGTCAGTTGTGATACTAAGCTGAACCGCAAATGTTTTGCTTAGCAACTGTTGCAAAGGAAAATTGTCAGGCAACAGCAAAATTAGGCATGGTGAGTATGGAAGGCACTCTTTGTGAGAGATGAGCTGTACTCTGACGTGTTATCAGTGACTAAGTGATTTGGCATTTTCTTACACAAACATGTAAGAATACGAGCGTTTATGAACAGGCAAGGTTATGATCAAAGCAAGTTCAGTCTAATCCCCTAGGTCTGCAAATGCTCTTGCTAGCCTGGCTTTCTGTCTAGTAGATATTTGCAGGCAGTTTACCAATAATGGGTGGCTGGGTCAAGTGCTTGATGTGGTGGTAACTTCTGCTACCAATCCTTGGGCAGCGGTGAAGAATTTGAGTGGCCATCTAACCATGGTAACTGAAGAATTTCCAACCGAGCTGGTTGGCTTAGTCGTTCTCTGTCATGAAACCACACCTTTTACCTTAAAATATATCATGTACATGAGAGGACCATGACCAAGACTGTATTTGAGATTTCCCTTCTGTGGGGTTATGCCAAGGTTGATGGTCATGTAAGCACTGGTGTGAATGAGGTACTGGTGTGTCCACTCTTAAATACAGAGCAAGACAGGGCAAAATGATGATTGACCCCGTATGCTGTCTGCAGAAGTCCTTGTTCAATAGTGCTGGCTGTGGAGCCAGAGGGTCAATCTACAATAAAGTAGGTTTTAATTTTGTCATGTATAGGTGTGCACATGTTATAGAGAACACTGTGTTTAAAGTCTGTGAAGGGGGCTAATCCAGCAGTCTTTGGGGATAAAGTCTAAAATGAGGAATTGGTACTAAGCTAAACAACTGCTTTAAGCATTTATGTTAACAGTGTCTATGTTCACGTCTCCTGCCCTTACTGCTGTAATCTTAACAAGAGGCTGTCTTAGGAGAGGCATATGAGTAGCAGTTGGGTATCAGAATACAAATACTGTCAGGGTAAGAGCACTTTCATTAGATGTTACTTATTCATGGGAGAAATGATTAAAGCAAAAGAAACCTACCTTGAACTAGCACATGTGATGCATCTCAGAGTGTACAGGAGCCTTTCTGCTGGGTTATATGTGAGAGAGTGCTTGGCACGTGTCTTACAGTCTACTTTTTACTTGATTATTAAATTCTATGAAAAAAATAATTAAGAAGTTATGTAAGGAAGAGTCAAGGTACAGCTTAGTAGTGGTCTGCCCAGACTGCTTGCTCAGTCTTGAAGTAGAGGTTTTGTTTTTTGCAGTATCCTGCTGTTGCAGTGAGGTTTTACGGTGCTTGCATTGCCCTTACGAGCCGGGGCTCAGTTGGAACCAGAGCATGCTCTCCTCAGTAGCTGCCTTTTTTTCCTTGCCTTGCTCAGGTGTGTATCATGTGGCAGGGGGAATTGCTGTTTTTCTTGGCACAGCACAGCTCAAGCAGGAGCTCTCCAATATGATGAGAGCTTCCATGTTTGAACCAGGCCATGCAGGAAACTGTTTTCAGCAGGTTGTTACCTTTTTCTGAAATTTGCTTCCTACCTGAGGCCAGGATATTTCTGCAAGTCCTGGCCCTTCTGATGGAAGGATACCAGAGGTGGTGTGGAGAGAGGACCCCTCACTGTGATGGGTCTCAGCAGATCTGGTATGGCACTGCTGTGCTTTGGACTTGCAGTCATGGCATTCTGTCTGCTCTGTGTGGTTTGTGTCCTCTTATCAGGAATACTCTTTGTTGCAAGCTTACAAATAAAGGCAGAATCCATGCTGCCTCATTCTACTTTCAGATGAAACGTCTTGTGTAAATAATTTGCCTTTCCCTGAGCAGAGACCTCGTGTTTATCCTTCACATCAGAAGTGGGAGCATCTCCAGCCTCATTCCCTGCTGTACCTGCGGGGTTTCAGTTATTGTAGTAAGGGGTTTGTGTTGCTCTGTTTCAGAGGCAGTGCTGTAGTTGATCCCTCCTGCATCTTCTTTATCACCATTCATATGAACATAGTGTGAAACAGGCCCTGGGGATTCTCCAAAGCTACTGGAGGAGGCAGGTGCTGCTGGCAGACACTGGAGAAGCTTGTGCTGTTGTTGCTGGCTCTCTTTTTCTTGCAATTAATAAAAAAGACTGTTCTAAAAAAAAAATGTGCTACTTGGATGCACCTGCTTTTCCAAAGGCTGCGCAGCTGGGGGAAAGCAAATAGTGTCTGAACAAGTGAATGGGGGTGTGTAAGCAGGCAGCCTGCATAGCTTCCAGGGCCTTTGCAGCACAGGCAAGAGGCCTGGTTTAAATTAGATAGAAGAGAGAAGGTTTTTACAATGAGGGTGATAAAACACTGGAACAGGTTGCTCAGAGAGGAGTTGGATGGAAACATTCACCTGGAAACGCTTAAAGTCAGACTGGGTGGGGCTCTGAACAGCCTGATGTAATTGCGGATGTCCCAACTCATTGCAATGAGGGTGGACTAGATCAAAGGTCCATTCCAACCTGAACTGTTCTGTGCATCACAGAAAACAAGGTGTGCCTGCTGTCCTGGGTAAAAGTAGTGGTTCCAGCTACCCATTTGCAAGTATAAAGCAGCGGGCATCCTTGTTCTTTATTCTTCTTGACAAGACAGACTGCAAATGGCTTCCTGTGGTCAGGAGCCACATCTGAGAGTTTCAAAGGCAGCATACACTGGTTGGAGACCTTGCAGCTAAAAGATCACACATTTCAGATGAGATCAGAGCTTACTAGAAAGCAAAAATAAATCTGAGGAAGGGTATGAGATATAATTGCATGCATTCTCAGTCTAGGCAAATAATGTGTTGTGATGGTTCACACTTGTTTTTATGCCCTCTTCTTTGAGGTATGCTGAAGCACTCCTTTTTGAAGCAGCCCAGTTCTGATACCCACCTGAAATTTGTATCTTTGTAAGACCGTTTCAGAACTTGCAATACAGAAGGTAAAAAAGTACCCCATCCTTTGAATGGTTTCACTTTTGTGTATGAGAGAAGGGCACCTCCCCATGCTGCCCTCAGAGCTGCTATTGTCACTGGTAGTTAATATGCAACCATAATGTCCACAGAAAGTCTAGGTTTCCACAGTTATTTCTGTACCTTGACAATGTCTTTTCCAAGAGTGGCAAGGGAGGGGCAGGAAAGGAGAGATTTCCTTTGTACTGCCTTAAAAGAGCTAAGCAAACTAACTGTAAGCTGAATATTGATCTGACCTTCGCTTAAGTCAAACTCTACATAAAATCTGCTGTAAATATATGGAACAATTGCTGCAAAATTCTATCCTGCTCTTTCCTACTGAACTGTAAAACAGAAGTACATTGAACACCTCAGATGATTTAGGGAGTTTGCTTACAAAAATGTTTTGTTCCTGCTGTCTCGTTGTGCAGGTTCAGGACCTCACTGTGCTCTGCATGCAGGATCAGCATGAGCAGAGTGCTCTTACTGTGATGTCCATAATTCTTGTTCATGCTGTTGTTTCCTTGCCTGTGCTTGCAGTCTCATGTGTTGGGTATTGCTGTTTGTTAAGGGGATGAGTTTGTGGCTCTTCCCTGTTTTGTCCCAGTTTATTTTGAGTTGATTTAGGATCCAGTAAGATGTTTGTGTAGTTCCAATACAGCTGAATCCTTGGAGAATTATCACCCATGACTTTTGTTGTCATTATGTTACTCACCTGTCTTGGATTAAATCTAGTTCTTCACAGCTAGGCTTTATAAACCAAAATATGTTTACACCTTACTGATCATCATCTTTTTCTCTGTCACTGGTAATGACATCAGGTGATATTTGTGCTTGTATGAGATTGTGTAACCCCCTACTTAGTTCTCTCCACAGCTGAGACTGGCCACTTCATGCTTTCATTTTCCATCCTCTAGTTAGTTTATATTCCACAAGAGCTGTTTCCCTGTGTAAAGTCAATTATGTCAATGGGGACAATAAGTCAAAAGTTGGACAACAGAAAGGAAGGGTGCAAACTGCTTCTTGTTTCTAGAAATGTGGCAGGACGAGCCAAATAGGTTTGTGCCTTACCTAGACAGCAGCACACTGGGGCAGTGTAGGGAGCCAGAGTTCATTAGTACTGCTGCTTCCTGAATGGCTCGTTATCAAAGAATAAATGGGTTAATATTTGACTCTGGGGATGAGGCATTACTTTTCAAGAAGAGCTGAAACCAATCAGGAATTGAGTACAACAGTATGTAGAAAAATGTGCACTAGCATTATTTTGAATCTTTCAAGAATGGCATGTTGTCTGTTGCACCTGTGAGTTTGGATAGCCCAGCAAAGGGAGGAGGAGCCAGGGCCACAGCTTCCATGATGCTTCGGCTTGATTCCATTTTAATGATTGGCCATGATCACTTAGAGCCTTCCCTAGGAAGGTGGTGTTGACTTCATGCCTGTGGTAGGTGCAGTCACTTGAGCTGTGCTGTGGTAGCTGGCACATTGGAGTGCCATGGTGGCCGTGCAGGTGGAGCCCAGTGTCTGGAGGGGCATTGCTCTTTGGGTGTTGTCCTCTCATTTTGCCACAAGACAGTGTGTTCAGAAGCAGTGGATTTCCATTCCTTTGCCTGGGAGGTGAGGGCTGTGGTTGGATACCCACGATTTTGGTCACCTGACTGGAAGGCTGGTGGATTGCCCTTGGCACTGTAGTTAAACTAGCTTCTTGGTGGGGCTTTCTTTGTGTTCATTGGGGTTGGGCACAGTTTTTGAAAGCAAGTACAAAGCACTTTGGCTAAGTGGGAATTAAGCTCCTGTGTTGATTCCACCACATTACTATTCAAAAGATAAAGACCTGAAGTACAATTTATCTCAAAGAGCAGGAAGATTTTCTGTGGCTGTGACTTGCAAGATTGCATTTGTTGTCAGGTGTGAAAGGGCAGAGAAGCTGTGAGGGCTCCTGGCCCAGTAGTTGGAAAGCCAGGTCTCAGCCTTCAAGACTTTGTGAAGAACACGTGTTTCTTGGGGTGGTTGAAGCACATGGAGGGTTACTGAGTCCTCTCTTAAATTCAAGCAAGATAGAGATGAAGAGTAGCATACAGGCCCTTTAAGAATAAATTGGCAAAGGAAGAGCTCACTATTTAAATTTAGTGCAGACGAAGAGGGAAAAAATTCCCTACAGCATCTGGTTTATATTACTGCTCTCTGCCTCAGTGGAGGGTGTGTTTACAGTGAAGCTCTCTGGTGCATAACGAGGGGGGTGCTCCAGCTGTTTGTTTCTGAGGAACTCTGATCTGAGGGTGTGCCTTTCAGCCATCTCCCTCTGGCCTCTTTAATCCTGTCTCAGCTGTTAAGCAGAGTGGAAGGGTGCCCTGTAGGGGCTGAGGTGTCTGAGCACAGCACTCCAGCTTTTAGGGTTCTCTAATACCCCTTCTGATTGTGGCTTCTTCCCATTTTGCTCAGCCTAGAAATGGAAGCAAATACAAAAACCCTTATAACAAACTTATGCAGACATATTACCAGTGGCTATGTACAAAGACCAGAAGTGCTGATGTGTCTGTGTTCCAGCTGTTTTAATGCTTTGAACAGAGCTGGTCACTCTGGATTTTTCTAAGTGCAAGTTTGAAGCTCAGTGTGGGAGCTGGAAAGAGCATAAGGATGGCTGAGTTTTAGTTGTGGTGGAATTTCTGTTTTGTGTGTATGTGTTTTGTTTATTAAAGTGTGGTTTGTGGTCTCTGAGCAGTTTCAGCGGAGCCCAGCACCAAAAGGAAACTTGAAATAGTAGCAGTTGTGGGGTGAGCTGCTCATCAGAACGTAGCACAGCTTTGCATAGGAAGTGCTTTTCAGAGACGGGTGGGTGCAACCTGTAGCTTGTACATCCTGTAGTGTAACTCCCTAAGGACTCACTGCACCTGTGTAAATGTACAGCTGGACTCACAGTGAGCTCCTGTGCTCTCTTTGACAGACAGGGAGGTTAAAAATTATTTTGATATACATGTCACCTGATAATATATCTCGTATTGCAGGATTTCATAGTGCTCAAGGCTAAAATACAATTTTTTTTAGGTGGAAAAATAATTCCTTGCCCACAGAACTAGTGATCATTTCAGTGTCTGCTGTTTGAAACTTTTGGGAATAAATGCCATATGTTTCCAGGCAAAAGGAAGAGAAATGGAAAATTCTATTTTTATATATAGTAAAGATTTTTCATATGGTCATTCTCTCCAGCTGCTGCTGGACCAAAGCCTGTTGCCACCACTGCCAGACTGAGATTAACACTTGTAACACAACCTTCTTCACTCAGCTATCTTTGCAATTTCTCACATGCAAGAAAACACGAAACTAGAGCCTGTTTTTCCTCCTCCTGTTCCAGAACGAGTCAGTGGCAGTTATCATCTTGAAATTTCATCACCTCTTCTCTTTAAACAGTAACAGAGGCAAATAATAATAATTAATCTTTGCCTGACTCTGTTCAGATTGGTCACCTCAACTATTCATCATCCATCTCCCTACAGGTGAACTGAAATGTAAACCCTGTCGCTGCCTCTCTGCTCTCCTCTTTCAGCAAACCACCATCCTGTGAGCTGCCATGTTCACTTCCCAGTGACTGTCCTAGAGACAGCCTGCAGTCACTGCACTGAGGAGCTGCATGACTGATGGCAGAACTGACAGCACTGTGTGTGTGTGCCCTGTGTGCCCTGTTCCTTTATGGTGCTTTGGGGAGCGCTGGTATGTAGGAGGTTGATCAGCAATTCCTCAATTGTATCTGTGAGGTGGTTCCCAGGGGAATTGCATCCCCCATGATGTGCACCCATTCGACCTCTGTAAAGTACCATCCTACTGGGTAGCTTATTGTGGGCAGTGCCTTTAAACAAGTTCCTGCAGAGCACAAGAAAGTGGGAGCATGAAGCATCTGAACTACAATTCCCAAAAGATGTTACAGTTCCACTGCTAGAGCAAGATTCTCCCAACTTGTAGCAAAATATTTTTATTATATGCATCCTTGCTGTAAACAAACCCTTTTCTATAGAGCAGAGGAAATCCGAATTGTCAGAGCTATCCTGAAACTCACTTTTTAAAAAAATGGGGCATTTGCAGCCATCAGCTGGGAATACTCACAGTTTAAGAAGAAAGTATATGGAGGTCTGGTTAGGATTGAAGTTGTAGCTACTGTAAGGAAGGGAAAATACTAAAAAATAATGTGAAGTTGCCTGTAAAAATTGACTTTTAACTTTGGTTCTGCTGGGATTTTATTCCTCTTCTATCTTTGCTCTTTTCTAAGATATTTGCATTAATGCACAGTAACTTGGGACATTTGTCATGGCAAATAAGAATTATTCCAATCCTTTTTTTTTCCAGTCTAAAGCTGGTTTAAGAAAAAAAGAAAAAGAAAAGGCTATCAAGTGCTTTTTATTAGAAATTGCTAACACATCATAAACTCTGAGGTATATTCATTTTGCTAGATGAAAATACATGATTTTTCTTCTCTCTTTCTTCTCTCGCCCACCTGAAGGCTCCTCTTAATGAGGGAAAACTTTGGAGATTTTTCTCTTATTCCTTAACTGAGCTAACATTTTCATACTTAGAATGATGCCTCCTCTGGTCTAATGAAGAATGCAGCTTTTATACCAGTGTCCTTTCCTATAAATGGAAAGGCTTTGGATATGTGTGAAGCACAGTAACAAAAAAAGCCCAGCATAGTTCTGGCACTCACCATCCAGTTTACGTCATATGTTCTCTCTTGTGGTGAGCTCTTTGACCTCATCTCCTAGAAATGAGAGAATGCAAGAATTTGAATATGTCTGTGGCTAGTGCTTAAATCACAGTCTGTCCTCAGCCACTGGGGTTGCTACAGATGCAGCTCCTGCATTCAAGTATTTGATGTGCTTTCCTGACTGCCCTTTGTGCCCCTTTCCCAAGCCAGACACAGTAGAGGGGTGTTAGTAATACAGGTGACATTTTGGGCTCGTCACCTCTTTTCAGAGGGTGACTTGGAGCAGAGCATGACTTCAACAGAAGGCAGTCCTGGGCTGGTCCCCAAGTCCTCCCCAGTCAATGGCAATGTCTGTTTGCCCAGGGCATCGATGCTGGGACTTGTGTCCCCGATGTCCCTTTGTTCTCTGTCTCTCAGCATACTTTGAAGCCTCCAGCATTTTGACATGGAAAAATAAAAAAGAGTAAACATTTCCTGATGGGCTGAACTGGCTGGTTAGCAGCGTTTTCCTCCCAGTTCCTTCTGCAGTGTGTTTCCTGCTATGTTCCCTTAGGCTTTCCTGTCATCAGGATGGTGAAAATCTTACTGCTAGGTTTAAAAGGAGATCAATTTTTTCCCCAATAGTATCTGGTAAAGTGTTCTGTGTGGCTGCTTTTAGCAGCAGCTCTTTACGGCTCCTTTGGACGTGGTTGGAGTCATCAGACTTTTTCTGTCATTCTGCCACTCTCCCCCACAGCGCCGGGCCTGAACCCAACTCCCTGCAGTCAGTGGAAACATTCTCCTTGGTCGCCTTTGGGTTAAGTCCAGAAAGTTTGCTGCCTTTCCCAGGCTTTACCTAGCACAGCTATTCTAACAAGCTCAACACTCTCCCAAAGTATTGCAGATCCCTGGTGCATATGCCTTTAAGTCTCGCTTCCTTTTATCCTTTTCGTAAAAGTTTTGGAAAATCAGATTATAAACTCATAGCATAACCTTTTAAAATAGCAAACAATACTAACAGATATTAGCTCAGAGCTACTGTGCTACTAAGAACTGGACTGCCTTTGCTAATGGTTCAGGTTGACTAAAAGATCAAAGAAAACAAAAACACAAAACAAACTGGAGTGTTTCTCTTTTGCTTTTAATCCTTGGTATCAGTCCCACATCTGGCGTCATTTAGACAGTGTTTCTTACTTTGATAAACTACATAAACAATCTCAAGACAATATAATTAAGATAAAAATAGAAGGTTTTGCTCATGAGATCAAGAAAGTCTTGAAAGACTGCATCCCCTTAAAGTTAAGTATATTGTCCTTAGGTTCCCAGCCTGAATTTTTGGTGGCTGTGGGCAGAGCCAAGAAGTGAGAGTTTGGAGCAAAGACAGCAAATAGAAGGAAGCATGGGAGAGTTTCTGCTGTCCTCAGCCAGATGTTATTGCCTCCATCTCTCTTCATGCAGTTGCTGGTCTCTTGGGATGCCTGAAACATTGAACCACAGCAGACTGGAACAAAACTGCTGTAATTATGCCCTATCGTAATTTTTAATCTCCAACTGTCCTTTTTTTTCTTACTTCGTTTTAAGATCTGCATCTTGGTCTGAACACAACATGCTGGGAAGATGTGAACTCCCCTTCTTTGCTGCATTGAACTACTGAGCCTCAGTTCCCATGTTTGCTGGGTCCTAGTCTCTGCAGGGAGCTGTGCCTTCGAGCTCCTGTGTTAGACAGCCATTGCTAAGCTGTGCTGTACTACCACCAGTGTTTCTGGTACCTTGGCTTAGATGCTGTTTTTCACTGTGCTGTCCAGGTGTACCCACAGACCTTCAATTTATCACTCAAAGCACACCTCAGCACTGGTCAGGACCATATTTACTGCATGAAGAGAGGAGATCCCATCACTTGCAGGGCCTGTGGTGGTCAGTCAGTGCTAGAAGCTTGCAGTGGCATGCACATGCCTTGAGGCCCATGAAGATGCTCGCTCCTCGGGCTGTGATTTTCACTGAGAAACAACTTGCTCTTCAGTGCTGTTGTAGAGAGTTTAAATCCTGTTGTATTCTACTCTTAGATGACATATTCATGCCTAAGCACAGAATATGTCTTAAGATTCCAGAAAATAGCATCTTCATAATCTCACCACCCATAGTGGCTTTCATACTTTTTGTATCCAATTAAAAATAAGTGATGATGCAATTCAATTTTAAATATGGCCATTACCACACACTCTCATTGTCCCCACAACCACAGGATACCGAGACACTGATCTATATAATTTTTTGCTGTTATTAGTGGCTTCATTTAAACTATGTTTTTTTAAACTATAAGTGAAAAAACTGTTGAACCTACAACTGTGCAAATATGTGAGGCCACCTAAGAGTTAAAGCCTGGGAGGCAAAATTCCTGTGGTCAACTCCCAGTAATTCACTGAGGATCTGATCATCCTGACACTGCTTGTCTGTGCACTTTTGAAGGCCTGCAGGTTCAATTAGACACAGAGTGGAAACGCTGGAAAGCTTGTGCCACACTAAAGGCTTACCTTCTCTTCATGCATGAGAAGATGTAGATCTCAGTCCCATCCCAATTGTCTGTGCTGGCTTTACAGCCTTAACTGCAGTAAAAGGTGACAACACCTGCTGTTCTGTTTGTGTGAACGAAAGGAGCACCGTCTGCTTGGGGGTAGATGGAGGAGCAGTTCCACATTCTCAGTCTCTGTTCTGTGTTGCAGGGGTGGAGATGGGGGGAAGAAGGGGTGCTCAGGTGGTCCCTTTTCAGGATTCCCAAGGCTCAGTTCTGAATTTTGCATGTTAAAAGACATTTGCTGCTCACATGGGTTAGAAGTGAGGCTTTTTTACAGTGCCTTTATGTAAACACTCAGTATCTTGCCTTCCCCCAGATCAGTTAAATCCTTTTATCCAACTATAGATGTGACATTCCCTGCTCTGACCTGACATTTTATTTATTCCAGAATGGCTGATGAATCTCCATGCAGCTCTCACACAGACTCTCAATTATCTTATGTTTGAGTAATGGCAATTCTTTTTTTCTGACCTCCATGAAGCAATCCAATCACACTCACCCAAACAGGTGCAGTAGTAATTTTTGTCATCCATCACTTTTAAACATGCCCTTCAGCTCATGTCTCTTCAGCAGCATCCCTTTCTTCGCCTTATTAAATATGAGGTATCTATCTTTGTTTGAAGGCCCTATTTCAACCTGTCCCACTCTTATCTCTGCTGTGAGATGTCAGCCAGCACTTGTATCAGCCCCTGATGCCAGCTGTCTGCTCATTGCATTTTCAATTGCTTTCTTGCTCTTGTTTGTGCTGCCTCCCTTGCTTAGGTGTGATCTGCTATAGACTGGCACGGTTTTGTTGTTCCCCTTACATTAGACTGGCAGCACCAACAGCATGGACCAAACTAGAGCAGAGTGCAGTGTGGCATGGATGTGAACAAGGTGGGGGCAAACACTGCAGAGTGGGGGGATTCAGGCCTGTGGTCTTGCATGGGAGGCTGCAGTTCACACACGTTTGTGTAGCTTGTAGGGGTTGTGAACTGTTTGTTCCTTTTTCAGATAGGATCAGTCTTTGTGACTCAAGTCTTTCTAGTTTACTATGATCTTGATATAGAAAATGACAAAAGGTAGCCTGTGGGTGTGCTGAGACCACTGCCAAGCAGCCTGACTAACACTGCCTACTTATTTCTACTCTCATCTTGAGTCTCACATTGAAGTGTTTTGGAGCATGGAGCAGCAGCTTTTCACCCTGTGTATGGAAGTTCCTAGCACAGTAAGATCCCTGTGCATCTTGAGGGGCCCATACTTCTTTGGTAAGCACATGAGAATCAGAGTCCTCTTGTCCCAAGAGCAATTTTCTTAATTTTGGAAAACCCCATTTCAAGTGAATGACCTTAAGAATTGCAGACCTTGTTCAAAAGGTCACTCTTCCGGAGCTGGGAATGACCCCTCTAGATCTGGGAATTATGTGAGAGCTCTGAAAGTTGACAGCACATCGTGTCAGGGACAGTGATGATGGCCAAGGGGATAAATGTATCCAAAAATCTTATTTTTTTCTGTACGTTTTGTCCAAGAGATGGTGTTGGTGATGGGAGTGAAGCCCAAATACATAGTGTGTCTATGCTGTGTAGCCTGTCCTTTCTGATTCCTTGCTCTTTGGCAGGGAGCTCTAAGACTTCATACCAAGCACTGTTTTGGAGGTCCTTTCTTGCTTGAAATGCAGCTGTCGTTTCTTTTTTCTGAAACATTTGCCATCATCCATTAGAAAACCAGATTATTTCAAATTTTTTTAGTGTTCCAGAGCTGCAGAGTCCCTAAAGTTCTTCCAGTGCTTTGAGCTGGTCTTGCAGCATCCATACAGAGCAGTGGGCAATGCATTCAATTGTTTCAATTAGTCAACCTGTTGACATAGCTCTATATTTAAAAAACCTGGATAAATGAAGCTGTAACTTCCTTTTCCTCCCTTTCCCATCATCAGCAAAATAAACAGCCAGAGAAGAGCCACAGAAAAAACACCACCTGTGAATCCTCCCAGGAAGCTCTGGGCAGCCCCAGATGTCTCTGACCCTACCCTGCAGAAGGGCTTTCAGTCAGATCAGCTCCTGCACTGCTGGCTCTGTGGCCTCAGTATAAACTGACAGGCCCCACACTTACACCTTCATGGCAGAAGCAAGACAAGTCTTCATTGGAGCAGCTGGGTTTGTGTTTGCCTGTGAATCCACCAGGGAGAAGGTGCTTCCCTGACCTGCTTCAAGGTGAAAAGTCTTGTACCTTTGGCACACACTCTCAGGCCAGAGCTGGAGCAGAGCTGCGTGTCCTGCTTTGTGTTACAGTTCCAGGTGTTCTCTGTCTTCCCCCCAGCCTGTTCCTGGGACCAGGTGGGTGGCACCTCACCTTCGTGATGAAATCAGTTCTGGATCTGAATAAACCTGGATGGTGAGATATAAAGTGCAGGGCTGCCATCAGGAATATAAGGCTGCATGTGCAGGTTTTCATCCTGGTGTCTTGGCCCTATCCTGTGCTGAGCAGTTGGAGTTCAGCTTCCATGAATCTAACAGTCTGGCTTTCAGTGGTTTGTTGCCACTTTTCAGTCTATAAATAGTTGCATCCTAGTGTGGTAAAGTGATTTCTTCCAGTATATCTTGAAATGCTGTAAAGCATGTGGGAAATTCAGCATATAAAATGCAGCTTTGTTTAATTCAGTATATAAAAGCTCTGTTTAATTTTTGTTACGAGAGTGCTGGAACCAAGTTGACATTTATGAGCTGATTTCATAGGAGAGAGGAGTATAATGAAGAGTCTTGCTACTCTGAACTTTATGATAAACTCTAAAAGACCTTACTTCTAGCCAGTTGATATCCTTGTATAGTTTTGGGGGTTTTTTCATGTTTTTTGCACGTTTGAGGGCTTCTTCTGTTTTCCTAGTTATTAGTGCTTGCTGTTAACTCGAGGATAAGGAGACCTTATACTTTACTGATCCAAAATACCAGCCAACTCATGGATTTAATGGTCAGTAGTTTTCAAATACCAGAGCAGATTCCTTGTGAAATGGTGCAGTTCTGTAGCAGAAGTGGAGTTAAAGGCTCCAGAGGCACAAATGCAGAGGAGAACAAATATTTACCCCGTGTTGGACAGGAAGTGTGCTGGATTGAGATTCCTGCCCTCACCACTTCAGCTTGTTGTTAGCTAATAAAAGGGTGTGTTCTGGCTCCAAAGCAGTTAATGCCACGCCAGTGGGAACCCAGTGTGGAACAGACTTTGGATTTTTCTTTTTTTGACCTATCTTCCAGGATATGAGAATTAAAAACTGCAAGACACTGAGAACAATATTCCACTGAGCAAAAATGAAAACTCCTGCACTGAATTTACTTGGCACTTCTTGGAAGTGATGTGCTACTGATTCATTGCCAGTGTGCCAAAGGCTGTCAGAAGAGTTTATTTTCTCTATGCAGCAGTTCTTAGCTCCTCTGGACGAAGAGAGACTTCAGTGGAGAACTTCACACTACCAGTGGGATCCAGGCCAGCTTATTCCGTTACACTTAGGGATGGAGCTCTTACTGCTGTAGTGTTGTTCTCATCCTGAACTGTAGAGATGGGTTTTGGGAAGCAGCTAAAAGTAGTGACTGAGTTCTGTGTTTCCAAATTGCAGGGGCTGTGCCCTGGGGTCGGTGAATGCAAGTAGATTTACAGTTTGCCTTTTCACCTTCAGTAAGTCCTAATACAGCCACCAGATGGTTGTTTGAGCAGATGCTGGTACTGCACAGTACAGTGTAATGACACCTCCTGTTTTCAGGGCATAGCACTTGAGAAAGTAGTGTGGGCTATACTTCGTCTTCCAGCTTGGAACTCAGCAGCTGCAATTAAGCCAGAACAGGACATTAGTACTGATGCTAGTAGTACTGAACTCCTTTTGTGGAGATGGTGAAATTGTGCTGTCAGTGTCTGTAACGATTCCTTCTGAATATCCATTTAATTCCTTCAGCCTTTCCAAAAGGCCCACTCTATTGGAAAGCAAAGCTCTTCATTGTGCAGCCTTCATCTCGCTGGGCATCATACCTGTAATTCTTCAGCGGTCAGCTGCAGCTGCTGGTAGTGCAACTTCACAACACAGACCAAGCTCTTTGAACTACCCATGTGTCTTGGAGACTGGGCTTGGAACATAAATACCAAAAGGGTTTATCAAATGCCTTTCTTCTTTTCAAAACTGTAATGTGGCTTCAAATGCAAAGCAACATGCAGTGAAGGTATTCCAGGTTCGAAGGTGAGATTGGGGAGTATGCCAAATGGTGACTTTTCTCTTAATTCAGGTTCAAATAAAAGGCACTTTGGGGTGGCTCCCTGTACTTGTGATGAGGTTTGTATAGAGGATCTGCAATACTTAGAGCTCCCGTGAGGGGAGAGGACAACCATTTTTGAGTATTTTTGGGCATTCTAGCAGACAGCCGAGCACACCAAGGAGGTCTGCACTTCCTCTATCACTATTAAAAACCAATAATATGTGTGTGTATAAAGCTTCTGTCACTTGCAGCACATGGACAGAGAAAATATTCAATAGACCAGTTGTATCTCATGAACAGCCTTTTTAATTCCCAGCTTTCTTCGATCGGGTTGTTGGCGTGATTTGTTATGTCCAGCCATAACCTTACTTGTGCCAGGGTGTTTACAGGATCTAGGATTACTTTGTAATTACTGCCCAATTAAATGAGCACCTCCTTGTCAGCTTATATCACAGACTTGTGCAGAAGAAGAAGCTGCAACCAAGCCTGTCAATTGAGTGTGTGTTGAGTGTGGGGAGGGTGTTAAGCAGCCACCCACGAGACCCCAGCATTTCTTCCAAGTGCTTTAAGATGTGAAAGGAGGATTCAGAGCAGTAGCATTAGGAAAGGGAAAATCACATGAGACCCAGAGAGGTAGTGCTGGTAAATGAGTTACTGCTGAATGAGGGGAAATTGGAAATGGATTGTTCAGCTTCGTTTTTCATGGCCTCGCCAGCCAAATCCTTCCCATTAGTAAGTTGATGATGGCCTGGTCTGTCTGTTCAAGTAGCAAGAGAGATATTTGTAGTGGCTGTGGGCTAGCGTCCTCCTTAATTGATACAGTATGTTCAGCTTCCAGACTACCAAGGTGGAAAGGATCCCATTATGGGGCAGCTGGACTGCTTTATTAGTAATCCTATTGCTTAAAAAAAGCTGTGCATGCAGCAGTTTTCTGCCTGCTATAATAAACTATCAGCTGTTATTAGATTATTGCATCAGTCCTTGTTTCAGATTATTTTATTTACATAAAATTCCTTGCAGCATGGACTCGGCTGCAGAAGTTGTTGCAAGAGTTAGCAGATTAGTGCCAGCAGTCCTGTGAGCATTGTGTGGTGCTGCAGTGAGCAGGAGCCACAGAGGGTTTGATTCAGGCCTGCAGGGAATGCAGCCCGGCTGTGCAGCCAGATCCCCAGGTGCACTGCTAACTGCATGACTAGCAGAAGTGCAGCACTTGCGGCTGGGTAAATTGATTTTGTTTTTCAGCCATGTATGAAGTATTGTTTGAACGTCCTGCTTTCTTTTCTGGTAACTGGAAGGGGAGTCCTGCTGTCATTTCCTTTGAAAGAAAGCCTGGGCTAGCACCCATAGCTTTCAGCCCACTCAAGACCTCCCTTAGCAAAGCACATATGTAGACAGCATCAAACTGTGCTACTAGACTGAGATTTGTGCGCTGGCAGCTCCATCCCCTTCTTAACAGGAGCCAAACCTTTGTGGACAAATCTCAACAGCAGAGCTGTGTTGAAGTATCTGTTTAAAATTCATCCCCCAGCATAAACACAAGGAGGGAGGGTGCCTTGGTGGCTGTGAACACTGCTGCTCTTCGAGCAGGGTGGTGGTGGTCTGGAGAGGCAGTGCTCCAGTGAATTCTTTTGCTTAAGCCAGACCTTTCTCCTGTCAGGAAAAAGGCAACGAGCTGTGCTCTGGCTCAGTTACAGCTTCTCCAGGGCTGTTACACAAATATGGCAGTCTCTTGGCCGTGTCAGAAAGTTTACATTCACCCATGGAAAGCAGGGCTGTGTGCAAGAGTGATTTACAAAGGAGAGAAGTAAAGAACATCTGGAAAGGTCAGAAAAGCTGCAATGTCACTGTCACAGCCATAAAGAGATGAAACTGACCATCTTCAATTTTTTTTTTAATATCTGTCATTTATGTGGCTGTGGTAGCTTCAACGTTTGCATTGCTAAAATTGCTCAGTAGCTGAAGTGCCTTATAGCTGCCTTCTTTCAGCAAACAGCTCTCTAGATTTGCTCCGAGTGGCATCGTGGTGCTGCTGCTTTTGAGGCAGAAACATTCTTTAAACTTTAAGATGTTGACTTACTGTCCTGCTTCACTAGGTTTCAGGAATTCTGTCTGAGCCACTTTGGTACCAGAAAGGTACTCAGATTGGAAATAACAGTGTGAAGGGGAAAGGTTATTGTCTTTCCAGGAACAAAAGCAAATGTTGAGGAAGTGCAAAGAATACCAGAGAGTGCGTGTGTGTGTGCACAAGTGGTACGGGTAGGTTTGAAGTTGACAGAGCCGAAAGATAACCTGGAAGAACCTAGCTGAAGATGGTGTCTCATTAGAGTTTTGGTTGCAGGACTAGCTGTGACCTGGCTGTCATTTTAATTAGCTCATGACTGGGAAAGGGTTAGTACAATAAAGAAGCAAGGACTTTTCATGTTGCGTCAAGAAAAGTGGTGTGCATGACTGTTAAAATAAGTATGCAGGTAGGCTTGTAGAGGATACCCTGAGAGTAAATAAGCTGAGGCAGCAGAGCAGTTAATCATGTTTGCTGGCTTTTAATAACATTTGTTGTTCTTTTTATTATCTGATGGTTATATTGTGGTAGAATACCAATGTGGTATTGTTTGTACAGTACCCAGCAGCCAAATAACAAGAGTTGATCTTGATGTCAGGGATCTTGCTGATTAGGCTAGGATGTAAAGAGGAGAAAAACCCAAAAAAACTACCAATCATAGCTAGACAGGAGCAGGGAGTACAGAGAGCAGTGATGAGAAATGCATCCATGTACATGCAAGCACACATACTGCTTCATCAGACATCATCCATAATGAACACTGAACAAGAGGCAGACCTGCAGGGGTGTCCTGGCAATCTGTTGCATCCAAAAATAGAATTAGGAGTACAATGTATGGAAAGATCCAGGGGCCAAGAAACACAGCTCTGTTTGCACCTCTTGTGCATTTGCCACAGAAAATTTATGGTGTGAGGTTTCTGTGCTATTATTTAACAGTAAGTAGTTTTCCAGCTCTGAAACTTCCATAAGCCTCAAGATTAACAGACTATTTGTTTTCTTGTCTTTGGGACAGGGAGTTAGAAGTAAGCAGGAGAATAAGTAAGCTTCTGTGTCTGCAGACAGCAAGGAAGAACATCTGCTGTTTCTGAGCAGCTTCTCGCCTGGCACTGTATTTTTGCCCTCTGAACTGAGGTTGCAAGTCACCTCACCACAAAAAATGCAGGTGTGGTGGATTTTTGTGGTTTTTTTCCTTGCCTGGCTGCTCCCAGGTCCAGGCCTGCGCCTGGAAAGTGGCTGGCTGCTTTTGACAGCCCTTTCCACTTTTGGGAACTTGTTTGCTGGTGACAGGCAGCACAGTGGGGCTCAGCATCCGCCCTGAGCCAATTGCCACTGGTAGCTGTGACTCAAGGCATGGGGAGGAGCCGCTGTGGTGCCCAGAAGGTGGCTGGGGCGAGTGGGAGGTTTCAGTAGGTTTCCTAGAATAACAAAAAAGATCCTGTGCAGATGCATGAAGCCAAGTCAGTAAAAATGGCTCTAAACAAGACTGCCAGGATTGCAAGACTGAGTGGACAGCGAAAATTCCAGCTCTCCCTTCTCTTACTTCCCTCTGCTTTTCCGTCATTTTTCTCCAGGCTTCTCCTATCTGTCAGATCCCTTTCCAGTGTACTGCTTGAAGTAAGAAGATATTTTACCCCTCTGCAGTATGTACAGTAGATGCAACGTAAAGCTGTTTTCTGATTATTATATTTTGATCGATACTGCTCTGAGTTGATCTGTGATGAATCACAGTTTGTGAGTCCCTCTGCAGTTAATAAAAACATTTGTAATTCTTGTAAAATGGCCTAATGCATCCACACCGAGATATTGGTTGTTGCTGTTCACATATGCTACCGTGCTGCTTTTATAGTATTATGCTTGTTGGAGTTCATATAGGATCTGAAGATGCCTTGAGAAAATGTCTGTGCATCTGGGAATTGTCTCATTGAAGCAGTGTGTGCCCTCTCTGTTCACCCTTCATCATCCATGTTCTTGAGAAGCTGAAGTGTCCATTCTGCCACTCATGGCTAATGGCAGTGTTTTGTGGAAT
This sequence comes from Bombycilla garrulus, assembly GCA_013400315.1. NCBI lineage: Eukaryota > Metazoa > Chordata > Aves > Passeriformes > Bombycillidae > Bombycilla > Bombycilla garrulus. The sequence continues at coordinate 137,274 of VXBU01004179.1, forward strand.
TGTGTCACTTCAGCCTGTCTGAGGCCATGATGAGATGGAGATGATTCCAGTTCAGAGGTTGGTACTGGCTTTGGGACTTTGTTTGCTACCAAACCCTAGGTGACTCTTGCAGCATTAAAAATACTCTGATTGATCTAGTTATCCTGCCAGGCTTTTTAATAAAGCAAAATTTAGCAGATTAGTGGTTTGCATTTAATTTCATCTTTGTTTCTTGGAGGTGTAGAACTGGTGACCCTCTTCCACCCTCAAACTCTGCAGAGGGATGTCCTGTAGAGCTCTATTGGAATTATCAGTGATTTAAAGTAGAGATGTCTGATCTGCTGTGGGCTGATGGAGAACAAAACTGAAGTGACTTTAGAGAAGTCAGACAAGAAATAAAAGTGCAGCCTTGTGGCCTGTGGGTTTGATCTCAGGGTTCCTCCTCAAATCAACATGAATTTTGTAAGGTCACCCAGGGCCAGACACTAGCTCAAGGTATTTTGCTTTGTCTGCTTTCCAGATAGGAGAAGGAGGATCATGGGCATCCGCAGCCTTTCTGACATAACTTGCTCTCATACTTTGATATGTGGTGATGATGTAGCCTTTGAAAGCATCTTTGCTCTCATTTGTCCTTTTTGGAAGAGAGAAATAGCCTGGCTGCAAAAGGGAGCCAAATAAATTAACCTCTCTTCTTGTGATACAGCTCGAGCAGTAGCATGAAGAAAATGGGGCCAAAAGGATGTACTTCAGCATACAGGCCCTTTTCCATTTAAAACCATTCTTAGTAAAAAAAAAAAAACCAAAAAAAAAAAAAAAAAAAAACCAAAAAAAAAAAAAAAAAAAAAAAAAAACCAAAAAAAAAAAAAACACCACCCTTTTTTTTTTCTCAGGAGATTAACAATAAAAAGCAATAAAAGGTGCTTAATTACTTACTCTTCTTTTTTCCAAGCTTCCAAGTCTGGAAGGAAACCAGGCCATTTTGAACAAAGAGATCCCAGGCTTTCACAATACATGCATCTGTCCAAAGGGCCATTGCCATAGAAGTATTTCCAGCTGTGCTGTTATCCTTCTCCATTCCACAGTCCCAGTGGAGAGCAGGGCCAGAGCACAGCAGTGGGAAGCTCGGCAGCTGTTGAGCAATGCTTTTTCCAAGGAAAGTTTCTGCCACGCTATTTGTGGTATGGTGAACTCAAATGAGAGCAGGTTAATAGTGAAAGCCCAGCTTTGAGACAACTAAGAACAATTCTGTTGCCATTTGGGGTAGTCTTTCTTTTGAAATCCCATGCATGGTATAAGTAGTAGTGAAGCATTTCTAAATTTTTGGCATGCTGTGCTTCAGTATTAAATGAGTCCTTCCTTCTGTGGTTCCCCAGCAGCTTAAAATGGCATGGCTGCTGTGGTCCACTCCACCCTCCTGCTTGGCCCTTGTGTGCTCAATTTTCTTTTGTAGAGGCTTGTTAGATTCTGCTGAACTGCCTCCATGCACTACTGAGCAGAAGACCAGTCTTAAGAAAGTAAACAATTTTCTTTGCTCGGTCAGTGAGTTGAATTGGCTCTAAGACCACATCTGGGAGAGGGAGGGAAGACTTTCCTTGAGGTAGCACTGAGCTTTTGGGTATATTCACTTTTGAGTAAGGTCACCCTTCTATTTAGAGAGTGATAGAGGGGTTATCAGGTTGTACAAAGGAACGGGTTTACTTGGTCTGCTATTCAAACACTGTGAAACACATTCATTAGCACTAGAACAAACTTGTCCTCCTGGTTGCTACAATTCATTCTTCAAACAGTAGTTTTGTGTCAAACAGCTTCTGCATGTTCAGATGAGATTCAGCTCTTTGATTCACCTTTTTAAGTCTATGCCACACAGAGGTGTCTGAGATGTTTTATATTTGCTTCTTGTGTTTCGATCATCAAACTTTTCTCCTTCAGACCAATGGTACTCTTCTGAGAGTACTCCTGTCACATCTCTTGGAAGAGATATTCTCTTCCCTGTCAGTGCCCCACGTACCCATTGTTCAGAGCATGGGCTTACAGATTGCAACCCCAGAAAAATGTGTTGTCATCTGTTGTGGTGAAATTAATTTCTCTCACATGAGAGATACTTTTATCTTGACTAGTTGAGGTCAGAAGATGCTTTCAAAAAGAGTTCTGTTTAGCCTGCATAGTACTGACTGTATTGTAGTTTGGGCCTCAGTCTGTCCTGCACTTCGGAGTCGTATTATTATTTCAGTACTGGTGCATGGTACCACTAATTGCAGAGTGGCTGTAATTTTATTTTTGAGATGGCTGCAATGGTGCTTCTGCCAGAGGCTCTCAGGTAGTGGGAGGTAGGGGCTAGGGCTAGACAGCAGTGTCACTAAGTAATGGTTACCTATATCCTTTCTAGCACCTGCACTTCTGACGAGATGGGTGATATTATCCTTATTCATGAAGTATTTGTTCCTCCATGTCATGGAGGAGGAAAGGTGGGACGATCACGGGAAAGGGAGGTCTGCTTAGCAGTTAGTCAGTAAGAACGGAGGCAGCAGGACAGACACTGCTGGGATGTGATGTATGTGGCCGAGGAGCTCAGCATGTTGTCCTTCAGGGTCTAAGGGCTGCTGGGGATGGAGTAGACTAGAGGCAGTTGAAGAATGGTTATTTTTTTTTTTTCCCTAGCACCTCTCTAGAGGCAAGAACATCTGCAGTGCTAGTCTCTGTTCTCCTTCGTATTAATATCTGTTATCTAATACCACTGGAAGTCCTTAGCAGTCTGAGAACTTAGCATGCCTTAAAATTGTTTTCAAGGTATTCTAAGCCAAATGGAAAATGAGAAGCCTCTCCAAAACGTCACATCTGCTGGGGCTGTAAAATTACTATCTCAGATTCCCTCTGCTACAGAAACATCCTGCAACTTCTTTCGGTATTTAGAGGTGCAAATGCTTGTGCTCCACAGGGACATCGATGGAGACGTGATAACCTAATGAGCGTTTGTCATGGTACTTAGCAGCACTGATTTGGTTGGGAACTGTTGCTTGGTTTGTGGGAAGATTACTGACTGCTTTTTTGTTTTTTTTGTTTCCTTTCCTGTGTTTTAGACATTTACAGCGTGGTGTAATTCTCACCTCCGCAAGGCTGGGACACAGATTGAGAACATAGAGGAAGATTTCAGGGATGGTCTTAAGCTCATGTTACTTCTGGAAGTCATTTCAGGTGAGAGAGGTTCTGTGTGGTGCTGCCCGTGCAGGATACTGACTGCAAGGGCTGTAATGCTGCAGTTTCTGCTGGAATGTAAGAGCAGCTGCTTCCTGATTCAGAACAAATTTCTCCCTAACAAATATATATCTCCAGCAGTGGCCATTTTGGAATGTACTCCTAAGCTCATGGCCTGTGCAGGCTGCCTATTGCATTCCTGCACCGGCTTCTTGGCTTTTCTCTGCCTGTCAGAAATGCACAGCCTCCTGTGAAGATCCAGACAGTGGCTCTCACTGCTTGGCAGGGCTGATGAAGCAGCTCTGGGAAGTGTGGGAATGCTGCACTGGGAAATCGTACCGAAGCCAAATGGCGATAGCAGTATGATAGAAGTTCCTAGGAGAAGGGAGTCAAACCGGTAAATCTTCTGTGTCATTCAGTTTCAGCCATGACTGAAGTTTTTCCATTCTAGTTTCAGTCTGAGCTCAATGCTCAAGCATTCATGGGGAAAAAAATATCCCAGAGAAAAGTAAAATCCCAAAATACTCAGTTTGAACTAAAAGCAGTGGCATGAACAACTTGGGTCAAATTTGTTTTTACTCTGTGTCACAAATGTCCCACTATTAGACAAATATCTCTCAAGGATTATTTCATATAAGCAGTAATCTCTTTTGATGTGCTAATGAAATAAATACCTTAGTGAAGTGTTGTAGGAGGGATTGAAAGAGGGCAAGACTGTATTTATCAAATTGGAGTTGTTCACCCCCAGCTCACAGACTGTTTTGATGGCTTTTGAGCCACTTACAACAAGCCAGTGACTTGAATTCCTGACCTTGGTAAGTTTTCCAATAAAATGGCCATGATAGTAGCACTCAGACTGCCTTTCCTATGTCCCTTTTCTTTCCTTACCTTCCCTTCTTCCGTTCTATGCAAAGATTCTGTAAGTTTATTGTCAGTGTTTTTCAAGAAGTTATGAGTATAGAATGAAATTTCAGAGCGTTTGCCCACACTGGTGATTTGGAGGGATCTGAGTTCAAAACACTACCAGAACATCGAGGTGTGCACGTTGTTTCTGCAGTGCCTGTAAGAAGTGAGGTAGCAGAGTCCTGTTAGTGTATTTCCTGTATTTGTGTTCCCTCAGAGAGCCAGGTCTGCAGCCTGTACACTGGGGCAGATGGGCCTTGATGTCTTAGCTTCTAATAGCTGGACTGGAAGATGGGGGGAGAGAGGATGTGTAGGAGATGGCGGATGAGGCTTGGCGCTAAAGCAGGGGATCTTGTATCTCACGCTGCTTCATTTCCTTGCATCATCTCCCACTCTTCCTCTGCTGTTGTCCCTTTGGTAGCCCACTGGCAGGGCTGTCAGATCCACCTCTGCTTGGGAAGAAGCCAGCAGCTTCCAATTGCAGTGGCGTGGGCATGGCACATTCCTGTCCCGGTGCAGAGCGGCTCTGTGCCTGCAGCCTGCTGCTGCGTGACCAGTGAGCAAAGGTGTGGGGGCAGCTGGGACTGCATCCTCCCAGAGACCATGGTCTCCTTCACACATTTCAGACTGAGCATTCTTTCCCTACAGACAGCAGAAGCTAGAGTGCAGCTCTCTTAAGTACAATGGCAAAAAAGAGAGAAATGTAGCAAATTTTTTCCTCATTTCAGTTCTGTTGTTGCAGTTCCCTTATCTGTTGTGAGCCCCACTGCTCATACAGAGCCTCCTTCCTGCTGCCAGCTCCTCTAGCAACCCCTTAGGTCCATAGGTAGGGAAGTAGCAGCCCATATGGGGTGCTGTGTGTGAGGGTCAGGAGTCTCCTGATGTTTGGCAAGTGCTCACCTGTATGTTTTTGCCATGGTTTCCACTCATCATCTGCCAAAATGGTGAATTTCTGGATGGCTGTTAGCCCTCCAGTTCCAGCTTCTGGCCTTTCCTTTCAGCTCTTGGCTCACACTTTCCTCTTCACATACTTTGGGGGACTGCTGAGCTGCTGATGGAAATTTGGCATGGGCAGGTTTACTCTGTGGCAGGCTGATCTCCCCTAATGCAGAGAATGATGGCCATGAGAGCTTTCAGCCATGAGAGTGCTGGGTCAGCTTGGCTGAGAGCCATGTGGAGCTGAGTGCCTCTTCCACCTGGCCAGGATGTGTGGGAGTGAGGGAGCACTGTCTCCCTCTGCCCCTGCTGCAGGGTGGCTGCTGCAGCTCTGCCATGGCAGGAAGGATGGAGCCTGCATCAGGGAAGCTCCTGGAGACTCTGCAGTGGAAGAGGGACTGCCACCGGGACTGTGGGAAACCTGTTTCAGGGAGGGAGACCCTCACATGCGCCCTTGGGAACACCTTGCTGCCAGGCAGCTGGGGCAGGTAGGAAGCAGTTTTCCCATCCAGTGCAATTTCCCAGAGTATGGGAAGCAGTGATGGTCTGCAAGAGGACAGTGTCTCAGCTTTACTGAGTGTGGTACCTTCTGGAGGCGAGCTGTTTTGGTGACAGGTCCCCTTTCAGCCCCACAAGAGCCCCTTGTTTCCCCAGTCACTGTACAGTGAGGGAAGTTCCATGAACTGTCCTGGGACTTCCTTATTGCAGATTCTCTCTGCTTGGCCTTTGTGGCTGGAAGTAACAACTGCAGCCCCCCTTAGAAATAGCCTCAAAAGATAGATACACTTCCATGTTTCACCACATGTGTTTCCTTCCCCTGACAAACCCATTTTAAAAATAGCATTACAAGACTGAAAAAGGCTAAACTTACATTTAGTACTTTTAAAATAAAGTTGTAAGGTGTTTTTTTCCCTTTCAAAAAGACAGAGTCACTAATTGAAATTTTTCCTATACGAATTTGCGGTGAACAACTTCTGTGCCAACGCATCCTTGCATTGTTTGGCTTTTAAAGCACAGCCCTGGGCTACTACATGAGAATCAAAGGATAGAAGCGAGTAGTAGACAGTTTTCATTTTGTCAGCTAGGAGAAGCACTGAGAAACAAAGCCAATGATGCCAATAGCTCAAAGCAGAACGTATTTCTAGCAGGCTTCCCTTTTAACAGTCCACATCATTAACAAAGTATGACATGGAACCAGATGATGCTTCTTTCTGAAAATCTAAATCTCTAATGAAGTCCAAGTCTGAAGGAAATAGTCTTTGAGTTTTGGAAGCTAAAATGTTTGCAGAGAACAGATCTGAATCTGGGAGAGGTTTGCAATCACCATCAATTACTCAAAGATCTCATGGCTGTCAGGGGAACAATCCTGCTCTCCCCAGCCCCAGGGAGAGCAGTTCAGATGCTCTCCACTGCACTGGCATTGCACATGCAGCCACAAGGTGAGTTGGATCAGCTTGCAATTCCAGCTGGAACCTAATCGCTTGTCTTAATTTTTTTTTTTTTTTTTTTTGCAAGGCAAGTTTACAGTCGCATTGAACTGAAGGAAGTGGCTGGGTTTTAGCTGATTCAACCCATTTGTTGGCATTTGGCTGCACAAGAGTGGTTAAGTCCATTGTAAAATTACACGTAAAAATGTCATTGTGAAACTGTTGCAAATAACTGCCAGAAAAAATGCTTCAACTTTTCCTTAGAATGACTAGCATTATCCAAGTGGAAAAATAAAGCAGTGTACTGTGACATGTACTTGAAGTTCCATTAAAGCAAAAGAGTTGGGTTGGGTTTTTTTTAATCCTAGGAATGAGGTAGTACCATAAAATACATCTTTTTACTTAAATTATCAGACATCAGTGTGTCCTTTTAAAAATTAATCTGATTTTGTCCTTTAGTGTGAGAGGTAATGACACCAGTTTACAGTAACCACTGAAACACTTTTAAAGGATTGTAATTTCTGACTTTTTTCCTTTGGAGGGCATGGTTACGGAGATAGTATTCTCTTCTCTGTTTTAGCTTTTTGTCTCACCTGTGTTAGGAAACAAGTCAAGTACATTTCTTTCTCACATTTAAATCTCAAATAAAGTGTTTGAGTCAGCTTACATTGACTTAAAAATTCAGCTCAAGATATAGCAGTAAACTTTTGGAACCAAATAGGTTGAGTGACTTGCCTAGACTTGCCCATTTGATCTCCTTTTAATTGTATTTTTTTTTTCTAAGAAGAAAACCAGCTTGGGTTTTCTTAGATTTTTTTTTTTTTGTATTCTGGAGGTTGTGATCTGGAAGTGGATGTTCTCCTCACTTCTCATATTGTGTCATATACAGGTGGTTCCTGAAATCCTATCTAATTATATTTCTATTTGAGGTTTCTTTGAAAAGATCACCTGTCCAAGCTTTATTTTGCTTACTCTGAGTGTTTGGGTTATTGTTAGTAAAAGTAGACTGTCAGTGTAGTTACAAGCAGCCTTTCAGGCAGGATGTGACTGCACTTCATGCACCTCTTTCAAATAAATAAGGTTGGAAAGTGCTTTTCCAAATCTACCAGCTTTGTTGCAGTCTGGAGCTGCGTGTTACCCTGATTTCTATCAGAGATTAACCTGTTCTTACCTCAGGGCTACGCTGCTTCCTTCTTTGTGCCTCAGTATAAACATTGAAAATGCACTTGTGTAAAAGACCTAATACAGAGTTAGAAATACATCGGACCTTAATGGGAAGGAGTTGATGTGACAGTCCTTAGGGTTATAAAGCCACTGTGCCAAAGAAGTCATTTTATTTCCTGCTACAGGCAGTTCTGGCCATTCAGTGGAGAGACTAGAGAGGTTGGAGGTCTGAATCTTGGCTGGGGGAAAGAAGAGGCAAGGTACAGGATCAGCCTCATATTTGGCTGTAGGTAGTTACAAGAAGAGATTTGCTCTGTAAGCTGGGTGTTGCAGATGCTGGAGGAGACTGCTCACCTGTGTTTGTGAGGGAGGGGAATCTGTGCTCTTTCCAGGCCTTGTTATCTGTTGCTAGAGGAGGCTGGTTCCACTGCCTGTTCAGGGGGGCTTTAACAGACTTTTTCAACTCTAATGCAAACCTACTCTGAAAAGGAAAGGTTCTCTGTTACCAGCTTACCTGTGATGCATCAAAAATATACTTTTCTGATATTTTCTGAGAGTGCTTAAACAGGGAGTATGGATGTCCTGGAAGGATGCGGGGAGGTCTGCACACTCTGCCAGGCTGAGCAGTAGGAGCCACACCACAGGAAACATGCAGCAGGGAAGAACAGGTTCAGAACTGTTTTCTAATACTTTTTTTCGTTTGTTTGTTTTTTTTGCCTCCTTTCTTATTAGGTGAACGTCTGGCTAAGCCTGAAAGAGGCAAAATGCGAGTGCACAAAATATCCAACGTGAACAAGGCCTTGGATTTCATTGCCAGCAAAGGAGTCAAGCTAGTATCCATTGGAGCAGAAGGTAAAGGACCCATCTGATTTTTCTGAGCCCAAGCTGTGCTTAGCCCATGCCTTTCTTTCATAGCTGAATGTCATTTCCCTTTGCACCTCCCTAGCCCTACTGTATTCTTGTAGAATAAACAATTGAGTTAAAATAGGGTATAGTAGGCCTTTATCCTGGATTTAAATTCTGTCTTCACACCAGGTTGCCAAACCTGATTTCCATTTGGGGTTATTGGTCAGGTCATCCTGCTTTTCTCCTGGTTCTCATGAGTAAAGGAAAACTTTGAGCAATGGCAGAAGCAAATTAATTGAGATTTTTCTTTCACAAATGAAGAAAACTCTGAATTTTAGCATAGCAGTTATTTGTATTTAGCTGGTTTCAGAGCTGCTGGAGAGGATCTGTTCCTGGAGGACATTGCATGGGTCGAAGCCAAGTGCAGTCCCAACACAGGACAAGGACCCAGAGGCTTCAATTGTCAGGGCTTTCAGGCTTCTGTTTGTGCACCCTCCATAGCTGGATGCTCTGGCTGGAAGTGTTGTATCACAGTGTAAAGACCAGTGTGGGCAGCCTCTGGGATGCCCTCAAGAACTTGCAGATCATGCAGAAAGCAGGCAGCTGTGTAGGATTTTTGTCTTTTTAGCAGAGATGGGTGAATGTTTTACAGATATGTCACCCAAGTCCCAGAAGGGCTTACAGGTTTTCGTGACATTTGTTTTTCTCTGTTCTGGATCTGTTTGTAAGTCCTTCCAATGGATTCGGGTTGTCACTGTTGCTGTGGAGACACTCTGCTGCTGAGATATTTCTAGGTTTGTCTTTACAGTGACCATGGAAAATGAGGGAGGTTTGTTATCTCCACCTTGCAGATGGAAATACTTGGTTTCTCTAGGGAAACTCGTGACACAGCCAGGAAATGAGCCCATGATACAGTTCTGGATGAGTATTCCTTCTTTGGGAGAGTCCTGGGGCTACGGGGCTGAGCCCTGCCTGTTCTCAGCTCATGAGGTCAGTGCAGTCTTGGCATGCTGTCCCCAGTTCTGAATTTTCGGGCATTCTCTTGGAGCATCTCCAGTACCTGTACCCATCTTGTGGTTCGTTTGTTCCATGTCAGATCAGGCAGATTACCTCAACCACTGCAGGTGCTTATGTTGGCCTTACCAAAACCTTTACCTCAACACACTGCTTTAACTTCATGGAGACTTCGGAATAATTTAGAACTAGTGTCAGGGACATTGCAGACGCCTCTTCACTGTGTTTGGTGTTGGAAGAGCAAAATGCAAGAGGTCAATGGCTGAATGATACTGATGTTTTGCATACAAAACTTTTGTTCAAATTTCTCAGCTTTTTCAGCAGTAGCAACCTGAGGCTATTGTTGGCTGTGAGTACTGTTTGTGGAGCACAAATACGTATCTAAGGTCATTTTGTGCCCTTACGGGAAGACTGATGCATCCAGTGTCTGGTACAATAGTCCATATCTGTATAGAACCCTTTCCAGTCTAGAGAACTGGAAGCTGGATCTGGACCTAGAGATGGTCTACCTTAAAATAGCTCCTGTTTTCCAGAGTATGTGTAAACCCTATCTTTCTTTCTTCCTAAATTCTCTTTCTTTTTTCTTTTTTTCCTTTTCCTTCTAATTCTGTTCTCCCTGCCACTAGTTTCTTTTCTTCTTCTGAGGGGTTTCTTTTTTTTTTTTATCTCTGTTCCTGAGTCAGCTGTGACTGCATCTCACAGCACTTAGAAATCATTTGCAAGTCAAATGATCTGTGACCAAAGATCACCAGGGCCTACTTATTCAGTATGGACTCAGAGCAGTTACCCTGTTCAGAAATAGGCTGTGAAGTACCCTTTTGTGACAGAAACATGATCCATATCAATCTGAATTGTGATCTTGAACTCCCCTGCCAAATGTTTCCTGGCTTTCCTTTGTCCTGGTGCCTTATGCAGCTACATGGACAATACATGTGGCTTTCTTTAAACTGCCGAAGGTGGCGTGGCACTGCAGTTTAGTCTAAGGTTAGCTTTGGTTTTTATACAGAGTGCTCGGGCCTGTGCTGTGATGCCAGCTCAGGCCATGTAATGTGCTCACAGCATGGACTCACCCACCACAATGCCTGCCCGCCTGCCGAGCCCAGGCCACTCTGCTTGTCACCAAGGCTCAGTTCTGCTGCAGGGACTTCTGCCCAGCCCGTCAGGTGCTTGGTGGGCAGTAAGCTGCACATCAGCTGTAAAAATGGGCTTTTACTTTGGACAGCACAGCAGTTTATTCTGTCCATGAAAGGGATTACAAACCTTTCTGAAGTATTTTAGGAGTTTGCTTTGAGACTTTTAAAAGACATCATACAGCAGCAAGGTAGAAGGTCAAAATCAATGAGTCTGGTCATAATTCTGCACCAAGAAAATGAGCTGTAGATGCCTCGGTCAGGTTTGACTGAAGTAGAAAGTTTTCTGGGGAGCTTTTCTCCCAGAGACAGAAACCACCGTGCAGCAGCAGTGTGAGGGAGCACAGTCCTTGCTGAGGGCCTTGTTCCATCTCTGGATGCCTGCTGGGCAGCAGGGTCCTGTGTGAAGGATCTGCAGTCCAGCTGTAGTTCTCTGTGCATATTGGCCATCAATGTCCTGGTTATTTTGGGGTTTTGTTTTCTTTCGTTTTAATCTAAACATTTTGTTAGCCAGAGTCCATGGAAGGAACATATATTGTGGCATACAGCAGATCTGTGTAAATCTGGATCAAAGAAGACTATGGCCAAATGGTTTTCATCTGCTTTTAAATCTCACTGTCATCTGACACCTCAGGAGCCTTCTTTTGCTGTAATAGATTCCATACTCATGTCAAATGCTCCTGGGATTTAACAGACTGAATAGGTCAAGTATGTCACCCTAAGAATGGTTTATTTTTACCTTAAATCTGTATAGAAAGTTGCTGCTTTCTTAAACTGATCTTGCTTACTTCGGCATACAGATCTTTGGATGAACCAACTGCTGTTCTCACCTGCACAAGTAAAAGGAGAAATAAAATGTAGAGATTTCAATTATCGCAAAAGTCCCATCTGAGTAAAACACTTACTGAAGCACCAGGCAGTGCAAGCACACATTTATTTCACTATGAAAAGAGGGTTGAAAAAGGGTCTTCCTATGTGAGGGAATGAAGCATAGCATTTTATTTGTCCCTATGTCCTGTCCACTCTGTTAGGGACTTGAGAATTATACCCTCACTAACAATGACAGCTCTCTGTCCTAAATCTGACAGGACCATCAGGAGCAGCATGCTTTCTGAAGCGGGGTGGATTTGGCTGTATTTGCCTTTTGTTTGACAAACAAAATGTAGAGCAGCCTTTATGTTGTCACCATTGTTGTTCTGTGTCTCCAATTCCCCGATCATAATGTTATCCTGCCGGTTGTTCATGCCCTGCAACAACTTCTCTCCATGGGATAACCAGAGGCTGTGCTCTGATGGGCAGCTCAGAAGTATCAAGGAGGGGATAAAGTTTCTGTGTTGCTGATTCTGCTTCTAACTTTCCATGGCAGGAAAGGACGCTTAATAATTTTTTCAAAATAAGTTCATGCATTTAAAAGAGATGGTGGCATTTCAAAAGGCACGTCTCTGTGGCCAGCCAGTACTGTAGTTTTTGCATACTTGGTACAATGATAGGAGCTGGGTGAAAGCATATTCCTTTTAGTGGATGCAGATGCCTCACCGGCTTTAGTCAGCAACTGATCAACCCTCAAGTTGAATGTAAATTTCATTGCTAACATGTGCTTGCTGCTGCTGTTCCTTCAACAGCTGCTGGTGGTGAAGTGCACACAGTGCTTGCAGAGGCCCTGCCTAGAAAGAGCACCTGGAAAGCAGAGTCAGGCTTTTAGAAAATACCGTCTGATTACAAGCCTTTTAATACGTGAACTGCTCTCATTTTACCAAGTTTTCCTTTTATCAGCAGGGAACAAGCATATTGTCTTTAATTAAATATTAGATTGTTCTAACTTTGTACTGTTGCATTCAACTTTTTAACAATTCCTCTGGAGTTTCTTTTTCTTCATCACTGGGAAGCAGAAAGCTTCATGCAAACCTATTTTGTAACTATGTTTTTCACTTTTGTTTCTTGGCCTATTCTACTGTACTAGAAGGAGACTGGCAGCAGATGAAGGATTGTGAATTCTGAAGGAAAAGGGGGTTGGCAGCAGGGAGTGCTGGGATGGAAAACCAAATGAGTGAGGGCCAAAGAGCATAGAGTCTTCTGATCAGGCTGGTTGATTTTGTAACCAGATTTCCAGGAGAAGATTTTTAGCAGTAGAAATGAAAATGCTTGCCTGCTTCTAACAAATGATAACAATTTTGTCAACTCTATTTCAAAGAGCAACAAAAAAAAAAAGGGACAGAGGATTGTGTATCCTTGTTAAATGTGTATCCTGGGATGGATCACTCACTAATCTCATTGACATCAGTACCTGCTTGGTAGATGGTGGTACTGTGTAAAGTAAAATGACGTGTAGATGTGAAGTGGTAGAAATATTCTGGATTTCCTTCACAGCAGCTTTGTTTTGGTGCTCTGCTAGGGAATAATCAGATATGGGAACAGGGAGCACATCTTCCTTTTTAAGTGGGTAGTGTTGTAAGAGGACTGGCAAAGAGGAGATGCTTTCACCTTAATTCCACCAGTTGACTTTATAAAACTGGAATTTGAGAACATGCCCAGAACATAGTGCTGAGTTCTTACGTGACATTAGTTGTCAATTTTATGTAAGTGTCTGGACCTTTATTTCCAATTAAAATCCATGGAGCAGTAATACTTATTACCTGTTTTTTAGCTCACTGATTGATTTATTACTGTTCATGAAGCATTTTTAATGTTAAAGTATTGTCATCAGATTTTAATCAAGCACATTAAACTAAAGAGTTCAATTTAGTTTCGGGTCTTAAATATATCTTAGAAGAGTCCTGCCAACTGTGGCTTGTGGGTCTTACAAGCACTGGGCTTTTTGCTTTTTGAAAATCCTCATGAGTTTCTATCACATGAACAAAACAAACAAGCTGAAAATACAGATGCTTGCTTGTGTATTTTATCTGCAGTATATCAGGTCTTTGTAAAAATAGTAAGGATTTTCCTGTAAGTTCATTGCAGTGCTGTATTGGAGGGGTGAAGAATGCAGAAAGCACAGAACTGAATACACTTGTAGTCACATGGCGTTTTCTTGCATCAGCCTAGCAGACAACCCCCTGACCTCAAAATGTCTGTAAAAAATTAATTTGTGTGAAAACCGTCAACAGACAAACACAGTTTTTTCATGCCAGCAAAAGTAACTGTAGGTTTTTTGTACTGAACTGAAAAGTTATTGGCTGTTTAATTCTGGGCAAACTGATGACCCACTAAGAGATCTTAGTGTACTCTGAATTAAGAAGGGAGCAGAGAGAGTTTTACTGCAGTAGAACAAGGTAGCACATCTTGTTTTCTGTCTTTTGCATCTGTGAATCACTAATGAAGATGTATGTCAAAGGACAATAGAGCTTATAATTCTGATTTACACTGGGAGTTGTGAGACATGTATCTCTAAATCACAAGTTTTCAGGAATTTGGACACAATTTCCGAAAATCTGGTTTTGGGATGTGTGCTGCTGGTCTGTTGGTTTTGAATACAACAAGGGTCACATTTTGAAATTTTTCGTAAGAAGAAAAGCATTTTTTTAACAGCTTAAAAGTAAAAATTCAAATATTGTTAATTTTGTGTCAGTATCCAGGCAGGTGTCAGTTGCCTATACTGCAGATTGTACTTGCCTCAGAACACAGTGTGTTCCTGCTGGGCAACTTTATGAAAGAAGTGGCATGGAGGTGTCTACAGTAGTACAAAAATGGTGTCTGACAACCTTCTTGGGACTTGAATTATTCTACCTCCAAACAGCAGGTTAATTCTAACCATTTTCTTACTGAAAATACTATTGTAACTTGTCATTTATTTGTGAAAAATCCTGCCATAAAGAGACCTGTCAGAGAATGAGTAGGAGAAAGCAGCTCAGCTGGTTTCACAATCCAAAAATGTGAAGGCTGTAAATTCTGTAACTGTATATATATGTCTCTGGAATTTTTGTAGATGTTGAAGATCAGTACTTGAGACCCATCTGTTCACTGTTTGGGCTGGTTGGCTCTAATCCATCCATGGTGGAAGCTTCTTTCTGGGCCAGCATTGCCCCAAGCGCCTCTCCCCAGGACCTTGATCCTCCATCCTAAACAGATCATACCTCACACACGCAAGCAGTTCCTTGTAAAACCTCCAAGTTGTTGACCCTTGCTGATTTATATTGTGGAATCTAACCAGCAGTAAAGCACAGTCTGCTCACAGTCGTGGTTTATGTTATGTTCTCTGCAGACAGGTCAGCATGAGTCCTTGCTTCCTCTTCTAGCAGGATGCATGGACTTTGAGAAATGCTCTGTTGTGTCTTCTGGCAATTGCATGACTGAAGGAAGTCCTATACAGGCAGTCTGATGTATTTAGGCTTGTTTGAAATTAAAATGTTTATGGTGTGTGGCTTTCTTGGTGGTATCTTGTTGACAGGACAAAAGCAGCTGTCAGAGCTCATCTGCTCTGGGAATTGTCACTGGTTCTTCTGGTATATTTATGCTGGCGCAGTTATATGGGTGACTTGGAGTAGATATGGGATAAGAGAAGGAAGTGTTTTCCTTTTCTCAGTTTAGCCTCTCTGACTCCTAATAGTAATTATATCTGAGGAAGGTACTTTTAGGCCTGTGGGGACTTAGACTGATCTAAATTAGTGTTTATTCCCAAGCTTTGGGATCATCTGTGTCTGGTTTTTGCTCTCAGTATTGTACTGCAAGAGAACTGGTCTGATTACTTGGTACAATACTATACCTAACAGCAGAGCATCTGGGAAGGCGGGGAAAACAGCTTTTAGCAGGAATTACTTTTCTCCCATCTGCAAAAGAAAATGTTTCCCAGTGCTCCTATTTTACAAGGATTTGCAGTTGCAACTTTGTCATCTATTTCTTCTCTTTCTACCTTCCCTCCCCCCTCCCCCCCAGAAATCGTGGATGGCAACGTTAAGATGACCCTTGGAATGATCTGGACCATCATCCTTCGTTTTGCCATTCAAGATATCTCAGTTGAAGGTAAATTTTATTTCTTTCCTGCCACTGTTCAGTCAGTAATGGGCAACTGGGGTAATTAAAGGGCTTTGCCACCTAAATGGCCCAGAATGTGCTCTTAAGTGAGTCACTGAAAGATCCTAGGGAGCTGCCCTTCCCTGGCTGCCCTGATGTCTCATGAATGTTTATGGCCAGGCTCAAGCACACTGAGATGAGTTTTTCACATGCTTCTCTCACAAGAGGTTTCAAGGGTAGCTCAAAAGGATGAGTAAGCCTGAAAATAAACTTCAGTGTTGGAGTTTGATTTCGGGGATTAGCACTGAAAATGAACCTATCACTTAGGGATCCTACAAGACTCTCTAGTCCCAAAAAGCTATTTCCTTATTACTGAACCTCATTAAGAAGATAACAGTAACAAAACTATCCTAGTAGACTTTTCCAAACAAGAAGTTCTCTGGCAAGTGAAGTTAAATAAAATACTGAGCTTGTTCTTAGCTACCGAAGAGGAATTGGTGATGGTTTTCTAGCATATACTCCAGAGACTCCTGTTTTCTAAGAAAATGAGTTAATTGATTTGTTTTCTTTCTTTCTCTAGAAACATCTGCTAAAGAGGGACTTTTGTTATGGTGTCAGAGGAAGACAGCCCCCTACAAAAATGTAAACATCCAGAACTTCCATATCAGGTGAGTTACAGGCAAGAACTTGGCTTTACAATCTGTGATTATTTTCCTGTGTCTCTCAACAGTATTGTTCAACAGTATGTCTGACAGACCTCCCAAGGCAATGTATGTGTACATTACACATGTAACAGTGTGGTCCAGAGAGATGCCTAGGAAACTGAAGGCAGAGGATCCAAGAAACTACATCCCAGTTTCTAATTCAGATTACAGTTGCTGCTTTCGTGAAGTTCTTCAGGGCATTAAGTCCTCCAAGAGCAGCATTTGTGGCACAGGCTAAGCAAGAGAGCTTTTGCTCAGTGAAAACTCAGAGCACTTTAAGAGCCATGAAAAAAGGACTGCCTCCTAACCTCTGTAGTATGGCAAAGCTGGGAAGGAAGAAGAGGTTCTCTTGCTCTGCTTTTCATATTTCCAAACTGAAAGATGTTCCTGTGAAGACCCTGCATAATGGTGTTTTTTCCAGCACCTTGGAGCCTTGTATGAACCATAGAACCATAGCACTTTTAAGCTTAACTGCTATCCATGCTTGCTAATACTGGAGTGGACTAGCTGAGGACATCTGCCTTTTCCCTAAGGAATGTCCTTGTTCCTCCTGGCTTGTGTCTGCCCCTTTTTTCAACCTCCAGCTCGCATGCTCCACAGGACGTGCACAGAGAGTTCAGCACAGAGAGCTGCCAAAAATGAGGTGACAGCTCAGTGGGCAAATCTTAATCACAGTGGATTTCTGTAGGGGCTGAAAGGAATTTTTATTGCAGTCTCATGCATGTACAAGGTATCCCTCATTCTCAGCACTTACAGAAGCACTGTTAGTTGGAAACTAAATCAGAATTGGTTGTCTCAGTCCCTTGGTGCCTTCCCTCATGGTCCCCACTGTGTGTCCCCATGGCTGAACAATGTTCATTGTTCTCTCTTGTGTTTCTCTCCTAGTTGGAAGGATGGCCTTGGTTTCTGTGCTTTAATTCATAGACACCGTCCAGAGCTCATTGACTACGGGAAGCTACGGAAGGTACAAATCCATTTGTCTATTACACCAGGTGCTTGGCACCTTAGAAGTAAAGAGGGAAAAGAATTAGCTTGATAAACATAATTGGAGAACTTCAGCTCAAGCTGGCAGTTGCAGGACTGGGGGGGGAAGGAAGGAGGGATGAATCAGTACATTGAGGCTTCTTAGTGAAGCGTGAACTTAATGAGCTTCCTGCTTGACTTTCCCTGCTTTCAGACTGCCTTCTGTGAGACACACGTGCCCCAATTCCAGCTGATGTGCAAAAGCTGGCAAACTCAGTAACACCAAATGTGAGAATAGTTCTGTGTTAATGTCACAGACTAGTGAGTCAAATAAGGCTTAACATTTCTGCGGAAGAGTTGGATAGAAACCAGTTATCTGGTGTTCAAAATGCAATAGCTCATTGAGGGGTTTGTGTGCCCTCACTGGACACTTGTCACATGCTTCCAGTTTAGCTCTGAGTCATCTGCAGTGCTTCTGGGCTTCTCCTAGCATGTCAAAAGAGCATTTGTCAGAAAACTCAATTTTACTTAAATGGTTGTTCTGGTAGCATGATACCAAGCTGCTCCAAAGTTTACTTCCTGTGTGGTTTGGAGACAAGGTTGCTGAATGGATGATGACAATAACCACTTAGTGGTTTAGGCTGCTCCCAGTGTCTTGACCCAGCAGTGCAATAGAAGATCAAACTGTGTTCTTATCCTGCTGGCATTCCTGCAGTCTGCTGAGATCCATTTTCACTGTATCTGTGCCCGCGTCACCAAGAGCGTAATTCATGTGTCATTGCTGGGGCTAACATAAAAAGCTTGTCCATCAGATCTCCTGGACTGGGTATTTTAAGTACATGTGTGCTTGATGTTAGCTAGAGAAATAAACATAAAAGCCCATCACCAGCAGACCTGGGCTCTTGGATCACCATGCAAATGGACAAAATGTAAATGACCTAATCAAATTAGCTGCATCCCAGAGGCAATGAGTTGTGCAATGCCTGATCTGCTTTTCAATTACCTTTTAGACCTTTACTGTCTTCCAGAGCCATCAGCTTTTCTGATCAGTTTTAGTGACTGGAGGCAGCAGATGATGAATAAACAGTGGGGGAAAGACTGTACCTCTTTACACAAACAGCAGCAAGAAGAAAAGGAATTATTAGAGTAACATTTTCTGTGCCTAATCTTGGGAAAATAACGCAGCTAAGCAATGTGTGCCTGACAAACCCAGGCAGGTAAATGCTACGGAGCACTCTGTTATCAACAAAGCCCAAAGCCAAACCCAAGTGAAAACAGAGTGAAGGAAAGTGAGTTATTTGTTGATATTGACTGCAGGTTTTTTAGGGTGAAAAATAGAGTGATTGTTCTAGCCAAATTCAGTGTGCATGAGAGGAGATTTTTCCTGCTTGGAGTAAGGTTAAATGGAACTAGCATCTTCTGCTCTCTGCATGTTTCTAATCCCATCCTTCATCTGATTTCCTCTGTCCTCTTTAAGTCTTCTCACACTCTCTGTATCATTTTTATTGTTGTTCTGCCTCAGTTACTCAAAGAGATGAGATTAAATAGATATTAAAGAACTCTGCAACAGCTAAAATCTTGAGCAGATTTTAGAG
Organism: Bombycilla garrulus; assembly: GCA_013400315.1. Classification (NCBI taxonomy): domain Eukaryota; kingdom Metazoa; phylum Chordata; class Aves; order Passeriformes; family Bombycillidae; genus Bombycilla; species Bombycilla garrulus. The sequence continues at coordinate 156,074 of VXBU01004179.1, forward strand.
GAACTTAGAGGTAGGAACTTAGAGCCTAATCTTTAGCTCTGGCAGTTGATGTGTGCTGAAAACATGTCAACCTTTTTTATGCTAGATATTTGCAACCATCTGTAGAATGTATAAACACAGAAGAGGCTGCTGAGAAGCAGCCATTACAGTGGGTAGTAGATTAGAGCTCCACCTCAAGTTTTCTTCCGGCTCTAGGGAGCAATTAGTGGCATCTCAGTTGTGAGTGCCTTTGGCGGTGCTGTGTGTGTTTCTGTGTATACACACACACAAATCTATCAGATAAAGAGGTGAAGTCAGTCCAAACTGCCCAGAATTCTGCACTGTACTTCTTGTTTGGGCAGCATTCTTCTGCAGCTTGTATTTTCTGCTCTTTTGCAGAGGCTGTGTCTAGGCTACAGACCTGTATTAGCAGTGTATAATTGCAAAAGGTAGCCAGCATAGTAGCCTCATGTCTTCCCAAAATTTTTAACAACTTCTTTTGTCAACGCTGTTTTATACTGAGCTTGTTCTTAGCTATTTTTCCTGTATTAGTGGAACAAGCACAACTCTTTTCTGCATATGGGCACTGCCTAGCTTAAGTTATTTGTGTAGTCCAGGCCTCAAAACAACAGGTACAAGTCTAGCTTGATGTTGGTGATTCCCTGACACCCCAGCTGCATGGTTAGATAGTTCCTGTTAAGTGCAGATCTGTCTGCTATTATTTGGGTCACTGTAGATAAGGTCTTGGGATTCAGCTGGTGGTCTACAAGTGAGGTGTGTGCAGAAGATGGGGTTTCCCTTCCTCCTCTTACCTTTGACTGTAGCTCAGCTGTGAGCCACATCTAAGATACTTCTGTCAAGTACAGTGATTGACTGCTGGCTCTGACACCCCCTCGTGTACCACAACATATATAGAACTGTCGTTTGTGTACTGCTGTGTTATATGCAGATTTTTCTGAAAACATGAGTTTTGGATTTCTTGCCTAGTGTCTTGAATTCAGGCAGATATATAGTAAGTGCTTGCTCTTTCTCAATTTTCCTTCCTCTCCATCTCCTTTCCTGATTGCTGTTTGATATATGATGTTTTTTATGTTACATTGCAATAATTGCCATGGCAACCTTATGTGCTGCAAGGACTTGGAAATAGCTGGAGGAAGAGAGGAGTCCCTGCATGAATTAGGGTTGTGGAGAAAGATGAAGAACCATGATAGTCTTTAGTCAGCAAAAGCAGAGAATGAGCCAGGTTGGCATCTGTCTAGGGCAGGTTTGCTCTCTGCCACCACTACAGCAAAGTGCTTCCTCCATGGTAAAGCTATAGATTTCCTTGTGGCTAGCCCAGCTAGAGTCTGGCAGGTTACTGTTCCTTTTCCTGCCTCTGCCATTGCTATGTTCATGTAAATGGAATTGTAACCACAGCCTCATGTGGGTGTGTGTTTCAGCTGTGGAAGGAATTGGGGGACAGGTGACTTGTCTTTTGTTTGATCTGCTGTGTGTGGGTCCCCAACGTGTGCCTGCAGCCGTGGTGCTGCAGGAGGCTTGGAGCTGCCTGGCTGGTCTTTCTTACACTGCCTCTTTTCATGGGCATCAACTGAAACAGGGCACTTGAAATAATGACTAGCTGATGTACAGTGGGATGGAGCTGGAAGTGGTGGAGTTGGGAGGAATTTTCATAGGGCTTGAGAATCTGCTGTAGTCTTGGAAAAGCCCAGGGGAAACCCTAACTCATGCACAAAGCATCGCTGTTGGCATGAGCTGCTCCACTGTTCTTGAGGGGTGAAGTTTTTCCTACAGCGAACAGGGTCTTGCTCGAGTGTAGCTCTCTGCTCCTCTCCAAGCTACTCTTGGACTTGGGTACCTTGGTTTCAGTAGTGCTATCTTTAGTTTCATTCCCTAAGAGATACTGTGATCACACATCTTTCTTGCATTTGAAGTAGAAATCTGCCAGCTTTATCTAGGTGAGTTAAAACTTCCAGCCTTTCCTTTGGGACTGCCCAAGCCCAGTAAGTTTTCCTATCAGGAAACCTCTCCCAGCTTTCGGCCAAAAATTTCTTTTTAACCTTTGGCAACAGTGCTCCTGGTGTTGTTACTTGCAAACTGATAGGAGAGCTATCTGCAGTGAGAGATTTGCTCCTCCCTTTCCTCCAGGAGAGGCTGGCAGATCTTCATGCAGCTTGTTCAGATGGGTCTGTGCTACGGAAAGGTTTGTGTTATTACTAAACGCTCTGTCAGGGTGTTAACGAACATGACGGTTATGGTCAGCATGGCGTGAAATTTGCTCCACAGTGGTGACATTTCTACAGAAATAGAAAATGGCAAATGGACTAGGGAACGCTTGACAAGGGATGCTCCTGCACTTGAGTGAAAGAAAATCTGTTATTTTTTTTCCTCCTAAATGAAGCTAGGGCCATGTCTACATTCAGTAAACGAAACAGGTTATATACCAGGTAGTCTCACCTTCTCAGATAAGGCTTTTGGTTACGCTGTGGGTTCACAGAGGTTTCTCCACATCAGGCACAGAAGACAAGGAGGTTGAAATTGAGGTGGTTCCTCTAATTCCATGGCATGGGATGGTTCCTTGTAGCTGGGGAATAGTAAAAATCCACTGCCTGCTCCACTTCTCAACTCTGAAGAAGTGAATGTAGATATATCTGATGTAGTCACCACTGAAGGTGTATTACATAGGAATATAGAGATCTGACACAGCTGTATGTGACAGCTGCTCGCTTCATCACAGCATGCTTATGAAACATTGCTTTGCTTAATATTGGCTTGTTCCAGTCTATATAATACAGATTACTGTCTGTTTCAGTGGCCTTTGTGTGTGATTTACTTTGAGAGGTGAAACATTGCTCTCTGATAGAGGCATGCATGGAGACGAATATATTGCTGATATTGGATGCCAGCCTAATACACGCTTGATTCCTAGGGAAATGCTGCAGGAAACTGCTTTTCAGAGCAGCTCAGTTTCCTAGCTCATGAAGGCTGTAATCTGAGGACTACATAATGACCAGTGCCATAGAGGAAGTTTTATTCTTGCCCATACCCTGTCTGTCCAAGCCTGCCTAGCTTCATCTTTCCTGCTGGGTGGGTTCAAAGGAAACTGCCTGTTGATTAGAGTTCAGGCACAGCTTAATCTTCCCACTCAGTGCAATAAGCAAAGGCACATGATTCAAAGAGAAAATAAACAGAACATGGATGCCACTCTAGAAAGAAGGTGAAATAATTTTACTACCTATTTTCTGGGTTTTTTTTATGTGTGTCTCAATGTGAGCGCCATAAATGACATTATGGAGATTACCACCTCATTTTTCTCCCTCCCAAAAGACACGAACAAGATGGCTAAAAACGAGCAATTTATGCACATCCTTTCATCCAGTAGAAAGCCACATGTCTCAGCAGTAGAAGCTGATGATGCAAATGTCATTTGTCACCCATGAAGTGGGTTCATCCTTCAGAATAACATTGTTAGACAGGAATATAGGAACAAGCTGGTATGAGAATCTTACACAGGTTGGCCAGTGTCTTGTTGCTGATTATTATGTTTGAATTTTGGACACAGTTTTCAGAAAGTCTTTTAATTTTCAGTGACATTTGTATTTCATGTTTTCTTGTGTAACTCTTTAAAATCTACTGAAAGTTTATATAGAGAAGAGTAGAAATGTACTAAGGAAAAGCCATACTCAAGGCAAAATGGGTACTTTTATATGTATTTATTTTGTAGAGATTTGTTGAAACATTTCTCTTCCTCCCACTCAACTGGTGTTCAGCAAACTGTACACTAGCTGAGGACAGCACTTGTTGCAGATGTTGTTGCTATTTTAGTATCGCTTCGATATTCTAACATACACAGCTCTGCAGTTCTTTGAAATGGAAGTTGCAAACCTAATGTAATCATGAGATGTAAATGTGAGATGTGGTCTCATCATTTACTATCAGTATGATGTGAAGCTAATTTTACTTTAAACTAAGTTCAAGATAAAATACATTATTCCTTTCTTTTTCAAGTGCATAGAATATATGTTAATTATCATACCAAGAGTCCCCAGGTTCTTCTTTCAAAAGAAAGCTAATTATTCCTCCTGCTACATAAGGCTTCACACACAATTTTGTCTGGACAGCACAATTACCTGAACCCTCAAACCAAGCTCTTTTTGAGAGAAATGCTGTGTACCTTGTTAAAAGTTGATGCTGATGCTCTGCCTCTGTTTCTTTCCCAGGATGATCCTCTCACTAATCTAAACACAGCTTTTGATGTGGCTGAGAAATATCTGGATATTCCGAAGATGCTGGATGCAGAAGGTAAAGTAGAATCCAACAGCTTTTAACTTGCTTTCTCTCAAGAAATTTTCCACTTCTTCTAGGTGGACTTCTTTTGTACAAGATTTCAGTAACCCTTGAATGTTCCCTGCATGACTGTGTAGTAAATGTATAGGGAAGAAGTTAAAATAGAATAATGAGTAGGAGACATGTTCTGCCTCCCTCTTCCTCCTCTGTCCTTCAGTCTTTTGAGTCTGGTGCGGAGATCTTGGGGTTGACACACAAGGCAGAGATGAGTAACACCTGTCATCTGCTGACTGAGGTGTTCTCTTTCAATTATCAGGCCAAATACTGAGTGTATGGTTCCTGTTGTTCCAGGTTTGTTTGTTTTTTTTTTTTTTTTGCTGTGGTCTTTCTGCCATTGCTGGTGTTCTTTCTTTTGAGGGCATGATGTTATTATTATTATTATTATTATTATAAACTGCTTTTTCTTGACTGCTCTGAAGTGTTCGGCATGAAGATCCTTCACTGCCTGGGTCTGGAGACCAAGGCGCAGAGTTCCATGTTGTTCAGAGATGTTTTTGCAGTTGATTGTGGCTGCATCCCTGAGGCCACTGGGGCAGCAAGGATTACTTTTCAGAGCCTTGTCAGGACCAGCTTGGCTATAGATTTTGAAGACTGTAACTCTGGAGTACGAACAGCAGCCTGAAATAGTTCACTGGTTGTTGGCTGTTTGCCTAAAGCCAGTTGGTTCCAATGGTAGAAGCTGTATTGACAGGAGGAGCAGTTAAAGATTTTTATTAAATAAAGGAGTCAGAGGACCAAAGAGGAAAGGTGGGAATAGGACAGCTAAACCCAGTGAACCTGTATTTCAGTAACTAAGATGTTCATCCACCATTTCAATGTTCAATACTACTAGTCCTAGGATTTCCCATGGGGATTTCCAATTGTCCCCAGAGATTTGCTTTCCCTCCATTCATCATGCTGAGGTAAAAAAAATCACAAGGTTTCCAGAGTAGATTCAAATGTTTCCTGCCATTCTGTAGGAAATACAGACACCTCCAAAAAAGGCAGATCTAGCTTCAGATCTCAGCAAAAGTAGCAGTGATGAAGAGGGCCCGTGGCAGGAGTTCTCATTGCTCTTACTGATCGCTCCTCCCTCGTGTAGTCGAGCTCATGTGCATTCCTCCACACCATTAATTCTGATCTCTGGAGGTGTTGAGTTTCCCCTGAAACTAATGAAAGGGCCTCTTGAAATTCAAGCCATCATTGTGTTGAAATGGAGGAGGGAGGCATAGAAAAGAAGGAGAAAGTATCTTCCCTGAAGAACAGAACTGCATGGAGGAATTGCAGTATAATATGTCTATAAAAGTCATGTCAGCCTGATGCCAGTTTGGTCAATTCAATTCACCAGTCACAGTAATGTTCCCAGGACAGGCAAGTGCTGTGACACAAGACATGCTGACATATGGCTGCCTTAGCCTGGCCAGACTCTAGAGAAAATTTATGATGAGGGAGGGGAACCAGAAGGGTAATCCTGGGTCTGAGATGCACACTTCTTCTGGGGAACGCTGGGAAGCCCTGTGGAATCGCTATGATGACACGCACCCGCTGCAGCAGGCCTCCTGGACAGCTGTGGTTCTACTCCTCCTCTGCTTTCCTGCCATCAGTTGATTATGCTCTTAACGTGAGGTTTTTTTTGACAGACATTGTTGGAACTGCCCGTCCTGACGAGAAAGCCATCATGACCTATGTTTCTAGCTTCTACCACGCCTTCTCAGGAGCCCAGAAGGTATCGCAGGATCCCAAGCTCCCTCCACAGAGCACACCTGGTGCCGTTGCTAATGTCCAAACCTTTTTTCCTTTCTCTCTCTCCTCTCTAGCTACGGGCATCTTTATTATTATGTTCTTGGTAGAGTTGGCTGTTGGTTCAAAGTGGTGCCCCAGATGTAATACATGGGGCGAGGGAGCCAGGAATTCCATTTCCCTGTAGTCAGCAGTACTTCCAGTGGCACTTAGGTATGCCACACTTTGGCACACATACAAGTTTAAGGGAGCGGGGGGGCTCTGCCTTCTCCATTTGCCTTATGAACTCTCCTGATGGCCAAGAACCTGTACCTCTGAATCCTGGTAAATCTGAGCTAGGATGCTGGGTTTTGCAAGAGGCAAATACTACCACATAGATGCTCTGCCCAGCAGGAAACTGCAGACTCCCCCATGGGAAATAATACAGATACCTATTCACCTTTTTTTTTTTTTTTTTTTTGCCTTTTCCATTGATGGAGAAGCAGAGCTAACTGAGGTTTTATGAAGGGTTTAACGAAGGGCCAAAGCTTTGTCTTTTGCCTTATGTATGCTGCAGGTTCCAGCACCCTTGCTTTAAGGTTTGAACCTGCTTCTTTCTGAAGCTGTGCCACAAATTCAGTCCCAGTTCACCTGGGGCTTACCAAGTAAGCCATGTAACAAGTACATCCATGGTTTTGCAAACAGAGCATTGCTTATCATGACAGAGATGCCTGTTTTTGTTCATTTGTTTCCTTTTTTTCCCCTCTTTTCTCATCTGTGTTGGAAATCAGGCAGCTGAGGCCTTGCTACTTCTGGCTTAGCCATTTTCCTATTGGTAATGGAGTCACTTAAGGAAAACATTTTGTGGGTGAAACCTTGTACACATCTCTTGCCAAAACCAAGCAGGCTCCTGTACTTGAGCGCCTTAGGAACAGGCAGTGCGCGTTGCAGCAGAGCAGATCCTGCGTAGGAAGTGCACTGCGTGGGAAGGCTCTGATCTCCAGCTCCTCAGCCAACGAAGGGCCTCGAGCGCGGGCGTTCACATCTCCAAACGACTTGTTTGCATCCTTGGGCCAGGCCCCCAGACCACAGCCGTGAAGGTGCAGAGCCCAGATCCTCATCTCAGGATCCCCCTGCATTGGGGGGTAGGGAGGGGTGCCGCTTTGAGCCACAAGCCAACACTGCTAGCCGCCTTCTGGTCCGAATTCCCAGCTCTCCGCATGGAAATCTGTTTGGCCTGTCCTGCAATGCATGATGGGAAGTTTTCTCCCCCTCTCTCACGCCACCCATGATTGTTTTGTTTTATCCTATGTGCTGCTTCTTACTTTATCCTTTCAACCTCTTTTCCTTCTCTGCACAGATATTATAGGCACGCTAAGGCCGGATGAGAAGGCCATAATGACCTATGTCTCATGTTACTACCACGCCTTCTCAGGGGCGCAGAAGGTGAGACTTTACTGCTAACAACCCCTCCCCTCACCCTGCCCTGCCCACCTGTCCTCTCCAATGAGGAGCACCAGGCCCCCGTCTGCCCCAGGGCGTTTGCAGGGAAGCCCAGTGCATCCAGTGATGCATTTGGATATGCCATCTGTAATCTTGCTGGAGAAGTGATGTAATGTCCTTTTGGACAGACTTGAGCTGTTCCTTCCCTCCAGTCTCACACCACAGCAGAGGAGAAAGCATTTGGTAAAGCTGGCATTGGAAGATAAATGGATGTCTGCTCTGACAGAGGCAGTACCCTTTCAGTAACTGGTGGGCGTTGTCCTGGCCAGGCAGTGCGCCTCAAGAAGTACCACAGTCAAATCTGCCCATTCCAGGAAATCACAGCCTGTCCCACTTGGGCTGCCATCCTGCCTTCCCCACTCAGCCTCCACTAGGTCAGTGGTCTTTTCCTAGGCTGAATCATCCGTGAGCTGGTTACGTAGCACTTTTGTGCTCCAGCCGTGAAGTTCATTTCTACCAGGCCTTCAGCTTTCCCAAATTCACGTGCTTTTCCATTCCTTGTTTCTTCCTTGTAATTCTCCTCTGTTTCCCAAACCACCTGTATGTCCTATTTATTTCCTCTGCCTTGTCCATTTCCATAGCTTCAGGCCTTCCTTCTTGCTCTGCTTCCTCTTTACTATGAAGTCTCTTTGCCTGACATCAGGATGTTTGGAACTAAATAGTTGCAGATCGCCTTTGGGCAAGCAATTTCCCAGCAATCCTTTGAATAAGGGAAAAAGGTCAATTATTTTCTGCCATGTCATAACCTGCCTGGTCTATCGCCCTTCCACAAGATTACTGCTAATTTCAGATAGGAAGCTTTAGAACAATAAAATCCAAAATCCAAGACTGTTCTTCATGTTACAGACAGGCCTTTTCTATTTGAGACACAGTCCTTGTGTTGCCCAGCTTGAGGGCTAATCTGACTCCAGGACTCTCTTTTGTGCAAAGCAGTGCTGATGGTCCCACCATTGATTCAGTTTCCATGCTGATGCTGGCTTTCAGAGGGCAAATGCAAGCAGTAGTTTCCAGGGAGCAGCTCTTTAGTTCAAGCTTTTTGTTCTCTTCCCAGTTTCATATAAATTACATGATATTGTCTTGTTTCCAAGGAACTGGGAATGTGTACCACAGCAGTGCAGTAGACTCGCCCATTTGGCATACTTTGTGTAGTCATGACTTTTCTGCTGGGATCCTGTGGTTTTTATTCAAAACGCTCAAGACCAGTCTGCAAGCTCCAGCCAGCTGATACTTGCCCAGGAAGACTGCAGTTTCAGAAATCATGCCAGCCTCATGATAAGGCCTGCTGTTTGCCAGATGCCCCTGAGGGACTGCTCCATGCAGTCTGCTTAACCTGAGGAACTCCACATGAGGAAACATCAAACCACAATGTGAGGAGAGGTGTAGCTTGTTGCAGAAACAGCCATGCCACTCGCCAATCTCTTCCTTTCCTCTCCACACCCATTCCAAGATTTGGAAACCTGCTCAGCAGGTTCCATGCTCTGATCAGCAATTTAGGTGAATGCTCAGTCTCCTGGGATAACTGAAAACAGTCTTCTGCTTGCCTCAGGACCCGAACCAAATAGCTGGGGCAAAAACTGCAGATAAAGTTTCTCAGTTATTAAAGTTTCAATCCCATGTAGTCCAACTGGCTTACAGGGAAGATTTAATACATTACTCATTTTTTAGCAGTCCTGATGGGCCAGCAACTCAACTGTGCCCTGGCAGGAGGGGCACAGCTCCTTTTTGGAGCTGCCCTGGTCATAAATTAGCCAGCTGCTAAGTGCCACAGATTCAAACCCACAGGCAAATGCAAAGTGATTGCTGAGTACAAGCCCCTGCCCAGATGTTACTGTGTTGCTGCCTCTTGCAGGGCTAGGTAACTTACTGTGATATCGCTCAATTTTTCATCCAGATTTTTCATTACTGCCACCAGGCCTGAAGGGAGAGTCCCATGAGCCGCTTTCTGCTTCTTTCATTCTCTTATCCTGAGCCTTTGAAGGTACAGGGTCCCCAGCCTGACCTGTGTATGTAGATGGCTGCTTTTTCTCTATGCCATTTTTTTTATATATATATTTGTAGGTATACTTGCTTTGATTGGTTTGCTTGTTTTCTAACTGCTTCTGACTTTCACACTAAATGCATGCAACTACTGGTTGGCTTAATATTTTGTATACTTGTGGCAATTTCTAACTAATGTTTTGCTGTTTTATTAAGAGATTGTGTTTGGTGTATAGTATTTTGGAGTGCTCCTCTGAGTCCAGAGGACAGCAGCAGGCAGGCATCTTCCCCTGAGGCTAGAGGACAGCAACAGGCAGGCATCCCTACACTGTGGGAATGCCTTCCTTCATGATCCTCCTCAGCAGAAAGACTTAGATCCATGAACTAGAGAGACTGCAAACTCTACTCCTATCCTAAGCAGTTCAAGTTATGGTTGAGAAGTACAGAAAAGACAAAAGGCAGACAAATTGCTGCCATTCAGTTTTTCATTTTGATTCCACCAGACAGCATGTGCATAGACACAGCAGCGTGGTGTCACACAGAATGTCCTGGGCTTGCCCTCCCCAAGACTCTGAGTGCAAGCAGTACAGTGTCACCACGATGCTGCACTGGAGCTGATGAGCTCACACAGGTTCTCTGAGAATACAGGTATGCAGCTTCCAGACCCCAGGATTCTGCATTCTCAGTGCTGCCCTGAGCCTTGTGAGCATCTTGGCTTTTTTGGAGTCAGCATGAACATCTTAAATGCATCATTGCCTTTAGCAGTGTGAAGAAGCCAAAATAGCTTTTTCCACTGAACTCGTGAGGGTGTAGGGGGAGCTGCCTTGGCCTCATGTAAACATCTTGGTGTGCCACTCTTCTTTTACCTAAAATTGTCTCACTTCAGTTTTGAGGTTGCCATCACCACAGATCAGCTCATTCACAGTAGTAGAGGGGGGATTTGTGAAGGTTGCCTGAAAGTTGTGGCATCCTTTTGTCCTACTTGCTCAGAGCACAGTGTAAGATGTTGCTCGTGACATTAATGGTGATTGTGGCCACAGAGCCTTTCCTGTGGCTGCAGCAACAGCACACTATTGCAGGGAGCAGTAGCAGTTCCAAGGCAGGAACCATTGGGAGGCAGGTACTGGTAGGGGAAAGAAAGCCTCTACACTCCTGCCCTTAGGATAACACAAATAATGTCGTAACTGCTGACATTCTTAGGGTCTTTTTGTTTGGACAGTTGTTCAACATGCCTATACACACACACATTTAAACTTGGGCAGCTGGAGAAAGTCTATCATCAGATACAAGTAAATATGCCTCAGTGGAATGGGGTCCTGCCTGCACAGCTGGCTGCTGCTGCAGTGAGCTCATGGGGTGTAAAAAATAAAAAAGTTAAACGAACAGCTCTCCTGGAGTGATTGAGATAAACATTAGGTACCACCAGTTCTCTGCAGTCACTAGGCATGTTATGGTGGGGCTCTAGCCATGTCTTTTTGACCTAATATTTGGTCCCATGTCTATAGTTTTCTCTGTATATCAAAAAACACTCCATTAGAGTACAAACTTTAGTTAAAAATAGGTCAAAGTACAAGCTTTCTTAAATGTAACCATTGTTTGCAATTTTACAGATTTCTTTTCAAGTGAAAGTGCTCCTTTTCCTGTACAGGTCTCTCTGATGTGTTTTAAATTAGCTGATAATCTGTGTATCTCATAGCTGGTCCACTTCAGTGAAGGGGCAGACTGAACAGATGCTTTTACAGCTTCATTTCATTCTACAAATGAATACGATTGCCATTGTCCCCTGGGACCTTAGCAATCCATACATCACTGTACAGCCTGTGACTTTATTGCTATTCTTGCTGCTTCACATCAGCTGCAAAAATTAGAGGGGTTTTTTCCGCAAATGTCCTTGAAGATTGAATAAACAGATAATAAAAGGTCTTTTAAAAATAGAAAAAGGTTGAAACTTACCGGCTATAAACTCAGCAAAACTTATTTTGGCATCAGTCCTAAATGTAGTTTTGAGGCAGGACACGGTGTTCACAGTTGGTTTGTTGTAGTGTTGGCATGTGCCCTCTCCTCCTTATTAGCACTCAGCCTCTGTAAGGAGTGCTTCTCCCAAAGGGCCTGTGGATACCTCCAGCACCTTCCCCAGGCCCCAGGGTCACAGCTGCGCTGTGATGAGAGGGGTCTGAGCAATCCCTGGTGCACCTCAGGGGCATGTCCTCAGGCCTTGTGCCATGGCACACCACGTAATGTGCCATGGCAATGATAAAGGGAGCTGATAACCCACAGATAGATTCTGTGCAAGGATCAGCCTGTGCCAAACACACACATGGCACTCCAGACCAGACTGACGCCTGCTGAGTTCATAGCTGGGATTTTTCTGATCCTTACTTTCCAAACTCGTGTTCTAACACGTTGAGCTCCCTGCAGAGAGCCAGGTTTTGGTCTCACAATGAAAAGAAAGAAAGAAAAAAACTCCAAACCTTAACAGTAACAGTAGGATATTTTTTTATTGTAAGACTTGTTTTGGAAGAATAAGCAGAAAGATTACCCAGAAAAAAGGGGGGAAAAGAAATCCTCAGCTGGATCATGAGACTCTGAATACATGGTAGGTGTATGCTTCACCAAAGAGGTGGCCCTGTAATCAGTGCCAGAAATACAGGGAAGACTGGAGGACAGTTCTGCTGGGCAGAATTTAAAACTAAGAGAGGTATCTACCATTTAATCTGCCAAACAAAAAATTAGGAATTTTCCTATAAATCCAGTCTATGGGTTAACTCTGTTTGAGTAGTTCTTTCCTGGGGTAAAAGTACAGAGACAATCTCATCAGCTTGACATCACTCTTACTGCTGTTCCAGCTCAGAGTGCTGCTATGGGGAGTGGAGGTGGCAGCAGAAACTCCCTGTCTTTGTGAAGAGGTAGCCAGGGTCCCTCTGGTAGGAAGCAAACAACAAGGCCCTCTTACAGAAGGAGCTCCAGAAAAAGTATAGAAACATTGGTTGTCCCACAACATATAGGGTAGAATCAGTACAGCTGAGAATCTCTGAAGAAAGGAAAAAACAAATCATTATAGAAGGCCAGATGGAGAGCAGAGAAGTCAGGACAAATGTCTCAAAGTGCAGACAGGTTGCTAGAGCTAAGGATAGGAGATTTTTACCTGCAGGTATATAGCTGGAAGCTAAGCAGCAAGTTTTGGTTTGTTGGTTTTTTTTTTTCACATTTTTGCCTTCTTCCATTTTTCTTCTCTTTGTCAGGCGGAGACAGCAGCAAATCGTATCTGCAAGGTGCTGGCAGTCAACCAAGAGAATGAACAGCTCATGGAAGACTACGAAAAACTGGCCAGTGATGTAGGTGTTGGTTTCTGAGTGGTGGTATGCAGAAAAGAATTGCATTTAATGCTGATAAGTAATCTTGGGGAGTGCTATTGACCCACTGCTATTTTCCGTGGAAAATTATTTTTTTCTCTTCAAATTAATGACCAAAGTTACCTTAAGGACAAGAGCAATGTACTTTAAAACAGCTTCCACAGAGAAGCTTTGAATTTCTTAATTTATTAAGAGCCAACCCAGAAATGCTAAAATGGAAGGAAAAATCAAGTTGATTTAACTTGCATTCATCAGGACTATACAAGTTCATTACATCTTCCATACAGCTTGTATGCTAATATGCTGTAGAAGGCAGGAGTTGGATCAGAGAGTGAAAGTTAGAGATATTTGAGGAAAGAAATACGCATTTGCTAGTAATGGAAAGAATCTGTGTCAGATACAAGCTGGAGGCTGACAGACTAGCAACAGGGAAACTACAAGAGACCAAATGTGGACTGGAATATGTTTGTGGTAGGTAGATAGGGAAGAGAAGATGGACAGCAGAAGGGCAAACATAACCAATGAGCCTGGTTTCAGCCTGATCTGAAAAGCATAGGGCACTACTCCACTCTCACTGTAGACTGCCTATTGCACTAGCATTTTGCCAGCTCTCCACATAGGTTTGTTATGGAGGTATATTCAAAGAGCAATAGTGATTTTGAGGAAGCTAGAGTGGGAAAAGTGTAAGGCTGAACTGAAGGCAAGAACTTTATTTCTCCTGTCAGATTCTTCTGGAGATAATGACTTACAGCATCCTTTAGTTATGCAACAGTCCAGCAAAATTCTTAAGGCTTACACATAATCTGAGGATACCATTTTGGTCCTGCTTGTGCAAAACCTGTGCCTGAAGCATATTGGATTGGCAGTGCTGCAACAAACAGTACTACTTAGTGTGGTAAGGGAGCGTGCTGCTCATTAAAAAAAAAAACTTCAAGAAAGCTGGCAAACTTTTCTTTATGAGCCCTGCTGGTGGGAGAATCTTTCTGACAGCAAACATAAAAGTAGATGGTCCCTTATGAAATCAGAGCAACACCTGCAGTTTTGGCACAATTTTCAGTTCAAGGCTTCTTGTAATTGCTTTTTGCAGCTGCTGGAGTGGATTCGTCGCACCATCCCCTGGCTGGAGAACCGGGCCCCAGAGAACACCATGCAAGCCATGCAGCAGAAACTGGAGGACTTCCGGGACTACCGCCGCCTGCACAAGCCCCCCAAGGTCCAGGAGAAGTGCCAACTTGAGATCAACTTCAACACCCTGCAGACCAAGCTGCGGCTCAGCAACAGGCCAGCCTTCATGCCCTCCGAAGGGAAAATGGTCTCGGTGAGTGGGGGTGACTGCTTCTAGTTACCCCAAACAAACATGCCTGAAAAACGAAGCTCCCTTTCTGCCCCTGGGTGGGCAGAGAGTGCCCACCTTCATAGTGGGATGTTCTGTGGGAGGAATCGTGCAAAATACAGATCAGAGAGGCTATGATGGGAGAGGATCAAGTGATTATTGCTTCTCTGTGTCTAAAGCAGATTCTGAGGCTCTTCACAAGTTGCATGTTTTTGTGAGGACATGTCTCAGTGGCTTTCATTCTTTCTGATTCAGAAATGGTTGAGTTTTATTGAAGTTTCATGTAGGAGAACCTTAAAACTCTAGAAGTGTTTAGAGAGGCTTTTTTCTGCAGACAGTTATATCCTGGCACTCCTAATGTGCTTATCTCTTCAGACTGATACTTTGTCTCCCTGACTTGTCTGCAGAACCCTGTGCCATGACAGGCCCGTTCTCACTCCCTCCAGTCAGTTGGAGCCATGCAGCTCACTGAGACTAATGCTGCTGAACATCTTCCCTCCAACTCCTAACTTGCCTTTTCTTCTCGTGTTTCTGTCTCCAGGATATAAACAATGCCTGGGGTGGCCTAGAGCAGGCTGAGAAGGGCTACGAGGAGTGGTTGTTGAATGAGATCCGGAGGCTAGAGAGGCTGGATCACCTGGCAGAGAAGTTCCGGCAGAAGGCATCCATTCATGAGTCCTGGACAGATGGTAATGCCAACCTGCATGCTTCCTATTGCCTGACACAGTGCTGACTTACGTAGGGAGGAGGAGATGCATTGTGCATGGGTCCTTCTATGAGAGTTTCCTCTCAGAGGAATCTAGAAGGCTAGATTTACTTCTTACTTTATTAGAAACCAATGTATGGAAACGAGCTTGATCCCTGTTCTTCATCATGCAGTCAACATTGGCATTTCCTAACTGTGGCAAAGTGAGAACTTTGATTAGAAGAGAGCAGCCAGAGAGCAGAGGGGAAGTTCCTGAACAATAAATGCTACCATTGGCTTTTACAGGATCAGCACAACCCATTTTGCACATACTGAGACGAGTCCAGTATAAACTGTGACAGTGCTGGCTTAAGCTACGCTATGTGCCCTTCTGTGTTGTTAATGGCAAACTCACACTTCGTGGTTTGAAAGTGAGCACTGTGCTTCTCTAGGCCAGCAGGCACGGGGACAAGCCTCAGGCCAGCAGCTGGAGTGAGGCCGATGCCCTTTTGAGGGCCCCTCCAGGGTGCCTGGGTGGCGAGAGCTGGCTTTGGCCACCCTGGGGCCTGTCCTTCATTCTTCTGTCCTTTGGCTCCCTCCGCAGGTAAGGAAGCGATGCTGCAGCAGAAGGATTACGAAACTGCAACCCTCTCGGAGATAAAGGCCCTGCTGAAGAAACACGAGGCCTTTGAGAGTGACCTGGCTGCACACCAGGACCGCGTGGAGCAGATTGCTGCTATTGCACAAGAGCTCAAGTACGGCACCCCGGCGCACGTCCCATCCCTGGGGCCAGGGAGGCTTAGTGAGCTCTGGTCTGGAGAGCAAAAAATCCGTCCCCATAGAAAAATGCTGGGAATTCCCAGTGTTTCCAAACAGTATCTAGGATACTGCTATCCAGTATCCGGACACACCAGAAAAGCAGGGCAGAAAATGGATAAGCTGTGGGTGCTGTTGAGGAGGAGGGAGAGTTATATTCCTAAGCCAAGTTTCCATCCTCTTCCAGTTCATTATGCAGCCATGAACCCTTTCCTAAAGAGTCTGACCTGCTGCTGGCACATGCTGTATTTCAGAGTTTTAACACTGTCATACTTTTCCAGGAGCAGAAGGAAAGAGGAGAGGATAGGAGGGTCTCAGTTTGTTCTTTTTTTTAAAGAAAAAGTCCTCCTTATTCTAGCAGGGAAAAAGCTGCTTGAGCCCATCATTCCCCAGGAGTACCTGCACTGTGTGCACTCTGTTCAGCACTTGCTGCAGGGCATCCTTGCAGCAGATCAGCTCTTTCCCTGCTTCCCTCCAGTTTGGAAACCTTCACCTCCACTCCTTTTCCTGGAGTAATAAGGTTTACCAGGAGAAATGGGGGGGCTCTTCAGGATTACTAGACATAGTAGGCAAGCAAAGAGCTAGCGGCTGCAGCGCAGGGAGGTTTTGAAACCCTGCATGTTTCTTGGCAAAAAACAGCCTGAACTACTTGGTTTTGACTCTGTTTCCTATTTCTAAATGATTTATATATCACACTGGCCTATCTGAGGTTAATGTCTGGGCCAAAATCAGTTCTCTTGGGCTGAAGAGCTGTTTTTCTCTAAAAAATTAGGATTATTGGATCAAGATCGTTATCTTCCTTAACAACAGAGATTTACAGAATTGCTCTCTTGTCCACTGGAGGATTGACCTTGGAACAGGAGGAGGGTTCAAGGCAATCCTCCATGTCAGTAAGATTAAAACCGAGTCTGTCTAGTCAGCAAGCATTACCTGACCTGCCACTTCCAAAGCACACACTGCATGTCAGCCAAAGCAGCTGCAGCTCTAAGAGCAGCAGGGAAGACTGAGGCCTAAGCTGTGGAAGAACTTATTTCTTCTACAATAGCTCTGCTATTGTTAAAAAGCCATCTTCCATTTCAGCAAAGAGGCCATGCCCTGAAAAACCATGGCAGAGCTCATTTCTCCCCCAGAGACACACTGCCAGAGAGATGCAGAGGCTGTGGAGGAAGCCAGTGCAGCTCCCCATGGCAGGAATGTCTGGAGGCAGGGCAGGTTCACCTCTCTAGCTGTGGTGGTTCAGCACAGATGTGTTACAAGTCAGGCTTTCAGGGGTTCTTTCATCTGCGGTGCTGCCTCTGCGGCAAAGCAGATCAGGGAACTGATCTGGATTAAAAACCTAGCAAAGAAGTTATTTTTAGCTGAAATCAGTTTCCTGGCTAGTTTACTGGAGGACTCCACCAACAGCTGTGCCCACACACCCCAGGAGGGCAGTACAATGGCATGAAGAAACAAGGTTGGGGGAGGCAAGAGTGGAACCTTCATTACTGTTTAAAGAATTGCTCATCAGATGGCTCAGGGTCACTCCGTGAATTATTCCCAGTGATTTATTTTGGGTTTTTCTTTCAAGGCTGACACTTCCCAGATTGGCTGGTCTTCCTCTGCCTGCAGATTTCTCCCTCTGACCATGCGCAGAGCCATGAGCACAAAGCAATGCAAGGCTGCAAGCTTTAGTGTGCCCCTGTGCTCTCCTTTCCCCAGTCATATTTTACCCAGCCTGTGTTCCTTGATATCAGCCTATAGACATGTCAGCAAAGCACTTGTCAGGCATACAGGAGAGAATCCTACATGGTTATTCTGGGACTGTCCTAAATAAATTTACTGGGTTGTGTAATTTAGCTATTCCTTGCCACCTGTGCTATGCAATTCTTAGGACAATCGTAAGTAGTTTCTTAGTGTTCCTAATAAAATCTTTGGTTTCCTTTCTGATGTTTAAGACACAGTTTGTTAGACTGCATAATATCCTTCAGCAGAATACAGGAGCAGATTGCTCCGATCATAATCTGCTTATTTCCAGGTTGAGCAAAAGTCTATACTCGCTTCCCCCTTTGGCAAGTTATTCCCCCATCAGGTAGCCAGCCTCAATATTTGTTGAGACTCCTGCTCTCACCTTGGGTGGTCCTGTGCTGTGCTGTTTTGATTGAGCATAACATACACTGTCTCCTAAACCAGATCCTGATATCATCCTGACTTGCTTTATTTGCAGTGACTGTGATCTCTTTGTCTGAATCTGTCTTCAAGACTGATCAAGATTTCTAATATGTTTCTCTTACTTCTGTACAGGGTAATTATTTGACTTGTTGTCATTTTTTTTCCCACCCTTTATAGTGAGCTGGACTATTACGACTCCCCCAGTGTCAATGCCAGGTGCCAGAAGATCTGTGATCAGTGGGATAATCTGGGTGCCCTAACCCAGAAACGTAGAGAAGCCTTGGAGGTGAGAGATGTTACAAGTTGGAACTTCTGGGCAGTGCATTCATGGGGGCCAAGCTGCAGTGGGCACAGGCAGTATCAGCTCACTTGTGAAGTCAAGAACATCCTGGACTGTAAACAAGGGCCACATTTCAGTGTACTTAGGCTGCTTTTCTTCCAGCCCAATTATGGTGCCATTTGTTTGCTCAAGCTGTTGATTTATTTTTACTTTTTTTGTGTGTTTTGTAAGCTCATTCTGCCTGAAATTTGGCCTTGTTTTGTTTTATTTCAAAGGACCTTGGATTTATTTTATTTCCCTTAGAGGGAAAGAATTTGTCCAGTGTATAATCTCTAACAGCACAGAGATTTTTACTGACATGCCATCCTGGAGGCACCAGGGGAGGTCTGAAAGGAAGTAAGTGATTATTCTTCTCCAACTCTCTCTCCTGATTTCTTTTTCTTTTTGTGCATGCACAGAGGACAGAGAAACTACTGGAAACAATTGATCAGTTGTACCTGGAGTATGCCAAACGAGCTGCCCCTTTCAATAACTGGATGGAAGGGGCCATGGAGGATCTGCAGGACACATTCATCGTTCATACCATTGAGGAGATCCAGGTACAGAGCAGTCATTTGTACCAATTAGGTGGGGACAGTGAGAAGTTTGGGGTCTCCTGAGTTGTATGAATTCAGAGTGGTATGAATTTATAGGACATATTTTATTGCTTCTGTTTTATGGAGTGAGCCTTATGTAGAGAAAAAAAGAGATTGTGTTTTTCCTTGATTTTCTCCAAAAGCCTGGATTTCAATAGGTATTAAAGCATACATACATCATCCTAGCTGGATACAAAAACTGAAAACAGATGTTTCAGATTAACTCCAGAGCCATATTAATGGAAGGCTGAAAATTGAGAGAACCTTTTGGGGTCTTGTGGAATTTTTCTTAACCCACATGAGCAAAGTTTAGTGCTGCTTACAGGGTCTGCAGGTCAATTCTCACATGAAATGTCGTGTCCAGGTCATTTGATCCTATGCCATAGGATGTACTGTGAGGACAGTTGAGCTACTTGCTGGTTTTTGGTGTTGAGCCCAAGAAAAATCAGAATTGTTCACTTTGGTGCTGAATTACCATTTGAAATCCAAGTTGTCTTGCCTTCTCTAAGACAACAAAGGCAGTATCTCAGTTTTTCTCCTTCAGAAAGGGTGTTAGGAAAATAACTTGAGGTATGTACAGGTAGTTTGCAGACCTTAGAGAGCAGGAATTACTCTTTCCTGGATTGCAGTGGGGACTTCCATTTCACCTGCTTGATGGGCTTGTGAAAAGAATCCAAGTCATCTCTTTGCCAGAATGGCTGACAGGAGTGTGACCATCAGTGAGGCAGCAAATGGGAGACTACAGGGAGCAGGACTGCCAGGGTGGTGCAGAGTAGTGACAGTTCCTGAGCTGCTACGTGTTTCTTTCATCCTTCCCTCCAGAACAAAGAGGTTCATTAAGTCTTTCTTAATGCAAAATAATCCAAACAGCACTTAACCATTTCCATCATCTCCTTGTGACTGTTTGCAATGTCTTTCCCAGCCCCCAGACTTGTATTACATCTCTATGGCCACTACAGCAGCTGCAAAGCAATGAGTCACCGTGTAAGGGAGGAATTTTACAGAAAGTAGTTAACAGTGTGTGGTATGAGAGAGAGCAGTCAATCATGTGGTTTACTTTCATTCCTTCTTCTGTCCACACTGTTCCCTTGGTTATCCCTGCATGCACCTCTGTTTCCTGTGCATTTTCCTGCCTCTTTCCCTAGACTTGATCTTCTAGGTTTCTGGGATGAAGTACCTTAAAGGCTTGTAGAAGCAGTGGGAGATGAGCCAGGACCAGCTGGTTTGTCAGCTGGCTACTAACTACCAGCAAGCACACCCCAGCCATCAGTCCTTGGAGCACGGCCCCGGCACCGCAGCGAGACGGGGAGCAGGAAGGGCCTGGTGTGAGCAGGGAGAAGGAGCTGTTCTCCAGCAGCAGGAGCGTGTGATGCCTGTGCAAGTTCACAGCTGGCAGGGAGACCTTCACATGGTTCTAACTGACTCTGATCAAATTGAATCTGACCCTTAGTACTCGTCTGGAGTTACTTTGGGTGTAGGAATAGTGCATACCTAGTGGGAGAAGAAAACATAGCACATTCAAACTAGTGAGACTTTTTTTAATAGTAATTCTAGTAGTGAGATCTTCTTCCCCAAAGATGCTGACAAGCAGTCAGCTGAGCAGTGTTAGAGAAATAGTTCCCCCTAAATTATGAGCCATTATTATTCCACCTTATTTTGGTATGTTGATCTCTGGTCAACGTGGGACAGAAAGAGAGGGAAAACAATACTTCACATCATTAAACTACTTAAAACATCCCATTTAGTGATACTGAGAGAACCTCAAAAGTGTATTAGAGTAGCCTGCATTGTGTCCTGGTAATATGTTAGCTTTTGTAGTCACTTCAGGAGTAAGTTTGCTGAAGAGGCTATTTCATAAGTAATGTTCTTACCCTGCCTTTGCTGCTGCCTTCCTTCTGCAGGGATTGACCACAGCTCATGAGCAGTTCAAAGCCACGTTGCCAGATGCCGACAAGGAGCGACAAGCCATCCTAGGAATCCACAATGAAGTCTCAAAGATAGTCCAGACATATCATGTCAACATGGCAGGAACGAATCCTTACACTACAATCACCCCACATGAGATCAATGGCAAATGGGAACATGTGAGTTCTTTCCAGCCTTGCAGGGTAGTGGGGGACAATGTCACTGCTCAACCACTGCGGGCCAGGAAATGGATTATTTACTCTGCAGTTACTCTCTCATGCTTACTGCTGAGTTTAGTGGGGTTTTGTCATTTGGTTTTGGCTCAATTGCCAGTTGGAAAGTGGGGGAGATTTTGATATAAATGCCTAAGACACCCTTTTACATGTTAATTTTAAATGGAAGTTGCTAAATTTGAAAACTTTGAGGTTTTTTGTCTTCAGTTGACCTGCAGGTAAGTATAGCATGTGAATCAGTATCCTTTTCCACCATTCAGGCTCTTCAGATGCTCTGTCTCTGCAGCCAAGTAGCCTTTCCTTGCTGTAATCCTAAAAGAGCAGCTACTGTTCGTACCCATTGTGCTTATGGTTCTTACTACCAAACAAAATCCCCAATGTGAGATCTGAACAGAATCCTGCAACTCCAGTAACATGTGCCACCAGAAACCCAAATAATGGATGAAAGATGCTTCTGGTCTTCCACGGCCTAAGATGAGTTCGTGTGTATCCTACACCAGATAGGATTCACATTCTGAGCTTGCTCACTGTGACCTAAACTATATGACTGCTTGTATTCAGTGCAAACACCCACTTCTCCCTCCCTTGTGGCAATTTCTGCACTTCCTGTACATGTGCCTTTGTTGTCTAAACTGCACACTGAATTACTCTTTGTTGTAGGTGCGGCAGCTGGTTCCCAGAAGGGATCAAGCCCTGATGGAAGAACACGCCCGCCAGCAGCAAAATGAACGGCTTCGTAAACAGTTCGGTGCACAGGCCAATGTCATTGGACCCTGGATCCAGACCAAGATGGAGGTAGTGCTTTGCAGATTTTGAAACACCGTTTGCCTTTGTGATCTTCACTGTTACTCTTATTTGTGATCTCTCCTGACCACTGTCACAGCCATTCTTTCTTCAAGTCACAGCAAGAGAAATACCATGAAGAATCCCAAGATTGATACTGGTTACTGAAGTGCTTGTACTTTTCTTCCTCTAACTCTAATACCAGGAAAAAAACATTACTTAAGATGGGGAGCACTGGTATTTTAAGATTTGTGTTTATATGCAACAAATTCAAAATGCTAGGTCAGAGACAGCTTGTGTAATTGCTTGCACAGCAATGGTCTTGATACATGTGACTAAATAAATACCATTAATATACCAAACATCTGCAGAGGAGACATTCTTAAGGGAGCTCTCTCTTTATGTAAGATTTGAGTTAAGGTCATAGTTGATGAAATGTAAAAATACAAAGCTATTACTGATGGCAGGAGCTGGAAAGAAGAGAGCAATTTCAGAAATGTCTCTATGAAGAACTAACTTAGTGGCAGATAGTACACAAGAAAAAGATCTGGCTTGGTAGATTACTAGCTTATGGACTGCAGGTTCCTTTTCTTTTGTATTCTTGTATTAGACACATCTTATGTGATTCACCTCACTTGGAAAATGTTCAGGGCTGTGCTAAATTTTTTGCTGACACTGTCTCAGCTCCTGTGAAGTAACTGCTCCATGAGATTTATTTTTTTTTTTTGAATCATCATGCTGTGTGAGAGTAGAATTGCTGCAGTAAATGTCAGGCATGTTAGGGCTTGTCCTTTCAGTGGAGTCTCAACTCCTTTGGCTTTGCTAATGCAGGAGATTGGCCGCATTTCAATAGAGATGCATGGCACCCTGGAGGACCAGCTCAACCACTTGCGGCAGTACGAGAAGAGCATTGTGAATTACAAACCAAAGATTGACCAGCTGGAAGGAGACCACCAGCTGATCCAGGAAGCACTTATCTTTGACAACAAGCACACCAACTACACCATGGAGGTAAATGTTCTGGCAGCAATTAGACAGCCTCATCTGCTGGGGCCAGTTAGCATCAGCCACGTATGGCTCTGGCAATGTGCTGTGGTTCTCAGGAAAATGGAGAGCTTGATAATATGGCCAAGCGTGCAGCAACATGTCACTGAATTTCAATTTTGCCTTGCTGTGCTTCATGCCAATCCATTCCAATGTACTTCCAAATATAGACAACAGAAAGAACCTGAATGAGATCCCAGTGTTGCTGGAAAAATTGACAGGTCTCATTTCTCCTGCCACCTGATTGTGTTAGCTGGGATTAGAAAGGGAAGTGCTGATGATTTTGAGCTGCCACTACCTGGCAGAAGAGAAAAGTCCAACAGAATATTTTTTGAAGTCAGAGACTGGCTTTCTGTTGATAACGTGAGGTTTCTTGGGAGCAGTCTGAGTTCAACATTAGTCCAGTTGAACACAGACAGGCTTTCAAACTTGTTTTTTGGTTTCTGGCCAGCTTTCCATTAAGCAACAACAGAGGCAAGGGAGCCACTGGTGTCTTCCAAGCACTGTGTTTCATTCAGGTTCTTGGTGAGGAGAGTTGTCTGCTTAAGCCCTAGAATCACTGAGTTTGCTTCTCATTTGTGTTAAAGGCCTCCAGTATGTTGCTCTGACCAGGCAAAGAAATTTTGCAATAGGACCAAGTTTTTCTTAAGAAAGAGAAAAAATGATCAGAAACTGGCCTCTTCAGTATGGGCTTTTTCCTGTCAAAATTGAGATTTTAAACACCTGCAGATTACAAGGAATCTTTTCTGAGAAAATGGACACCAGGGACTGCTTTGCATGCCAGGATCATTTAATATGCAATAAGCAGCACATCTGATCCACTGGCCTAAGGAGCAGAATAGTAACTTCTTAATTTCAATATTGTCCTGACCTCTTTTACCAGCATATCCGCGTGGGCTGGGAGCAGTTGCTAACAACAATTGCTAGAACCATCAACGAAGTGGAAAACCAGATTCTGACCCGTGATGCCAAAGGAATCAGCCAGGAACAGATGAATGAGTTCCGGGCTTCTTTCAACCACTTCGACAGGGTAAGTCACTGCTGACTGCAGCTGCAAGCTTCCATGTGTACTGCACTGTGCAATAGAAAACAAGCAGTCACTGCAGTAAAACAGGACCACAGAAGATGTTTCATTCTTAAAAATGCCACTCCTGTGGAACACCCATTTCTGTGAATACTGCCAAGTGATTGTTAGCCTAGAAGTATGTCTTCACAGGAAACTGGTAAATTTCCTGGTAAAGCAAGAGTATGGAAAGATTTGAAGGCATTTTTAGGCAATTAGACTTTTATCCATTTCTTTCCAGAGAGCAGATTTTTATTTTGATTTATAAAATTCTTGGGACCATCTGTTCTCCACTCTTCTATACCATCTCTGCTATATCTGAGGACAGCCTGCCCTCAGAGATTGGCAATGCTTTTAAATTGCTGAACACTGGCTATTTCAGCCCTCCTCTAGCCATCTAAGAAAAATAAACCATGGGTTCTTTTCTTAGAAGAGGGGCCCATAAAGCCCTGTAGATTCTATATTTTGACCTTCATATCATTTGCCCCTTCCTTCACAACAGTCTGAATGTTAATGCAGACAGAACAGGGGCTTCCCATCTTCAGCTATTTGATTATGAAGGCTTAACACTGACTTCAAACACTGGGTCTACTTGAAGAAAGTCACTTGAAATTGGCCCCATCATCCTGTCTGTAGCTTCCTTGATCTGGCCAGAGGTGGTGGCAGCAGGCAGGGGTTCTTCAGTGCTTTGGGGCTGTTCTGAGCTAAATTCTGCAGGATGGATGGGGATTCTTAGTTCCTGTAGTAGCTTGTGTATCATTTGATGGGTACATCCAAACACTGGGGGAGCGGGCAGTGAGCCAAGGGAAGAGCAGCTGCCAGGCCGTGTTGTGCTGCACTGTACATCCGTGCTGTTTGCAGAGCTGAGCACTTGAAATAGCTTTGCCAGTCAAAGCTCCACCTCCTGTGCAGGTCTCATAAATACAGCCATAATGCTGCTCCCCTGAGCTTCAGCTGGTTTTTCTTTGTCTGTTCCTGGGATGCCCTGACAGCTAAGCTTCCTTGGGTGTGTTGCCAGATATACCTGCCCTCACCTACTCCTTTAGTGGAACTTTTGACTGTAAGATTAAGGCAATGCTTTCCACTGCCTCTGCCTGCTTACCTGCACTCTGGGTTACTAGTGAAACACAGGGCTTCTGACACTGGATAACAAGCAGTGATGCAAGTAATTCACTTGGGAGATTGAGATCTTGAGGCTTCTGAGCATCAGCTGGTTTTGTCATTCAAATGCTCTCAACATGGGATGAGCTCTCTGAGAAGGAACTGAGCTCTCTGAGAAGGAACTGTTCCAAGAGCATTTTTAGCACATCCTGAAATGTCATTGTGATATCTAATGTTGTGCACTTTTTATTTTTCTTCCCTGTCTTTCTGTCTGCATGTCATTCTTCCTGTTCCTCTCTCCTCACCCACTGCATGGTGCACCTGTTTGTTGTCCTTTCACCTCCCTTCGATCTCCTCTGTGTGTCCCTTCCTTCTGCTCCACACCGTCACCCCACTGGCACTGCATGTCCTGCTGCCTGGCACACCGCATAACCAGGACCACTCCGGCACACTTGGCCCTGAGGAATTCAAAGCCTGTCTCATCAGCTTGGGTTACGATATTGGAAACGATGCACAGGTACTGAAAGCTAGTGGTGAACACAGCCAGATATTAAACTGGGAAAAAATAACAGTTTTTTTCCTTTCTTTTCTTGTTTGTCTTAATCCATCCGTTGTTGTTGTTCTTGTGTTTGACTGTATATGCATCACTTTTCTATACTACTTCCTCTCTAAATGCATCTGTTCCTTTTTAATTTCTTAATTTTTTGTCTTGGGAGAATTCCTTTTATGTCTTTAAACTGTTCTGTTTACTTTTGTGTCATTTAAAACTCCTTTCATTGTCCGTTCCTCGATCTGTCTTGCTTAACATCTTCTTGCTCTTTTTTCATCACCAATGTGTTTCTTGTGTATAAACTGTTCCATGTCCAAAACCACCTTTGCTTCTTCATGGTTTCACAAACTATCTTTCCTCTGTTATTTTTCATTGTCCTGTAAATCCTCCTCCTGTCTAATCCCCTCTGAAACTCATTCTTTATAATGTCTCCTGTGGGTTCATTTCTCCCTGGACTGGTCTCCCTTTTCTCTCTTGGCTTTTTCCATCTTTGCGTCATTCTCTGTAGAAGAAGACTGGTATGATGGATTGTGAAGATTTCCGAGCCTGCCTTATCTCCATGGGTTACAATATGGTAATGTAGAGCCCTCTGTCACTCCTATTCAAAGTGATTCTGTAGGTACCTTCAAAAATACAGGGAGAATGTGTAGTGAATCAAGGTAAATATAGCCTTATTTTCCAGAATTATCAGCAATGTTAAATCTAGCCTTAGTTGTACATGTAAAATTCTTGTATCACAGCTCTAGCCAAAGGTAGAAAAAGGGAAATAACAGTCTAATTCCTGTGTGGGTCAAATAAAAATTATATTTATCAAACTGTGTAGCTACTAGTGGAAGAAAGAGTAAGCTTCCTCATATTGGTGCCTGCTCTCTGCATAGCAAACACAACCTCCACAGCCCTGAATATCAGGAAGTATACATGACCTCGCTTCTGAATATGCTCAGAATGCTGCTCCTCTTATTCCTACCATTTGTTTCACATCTCCTTTCCTGGACATGTAAGTTCAAGTTCCAGTCATTCTCCCCTTAGCTTTTCCCTCACCAGAGTACCTGAATATTCAGAGCAGTAACATGAGGCACCTTGAGAGGAATGACAGCCAGTAGGAAGAGCTTCCCAAGGACTGAAGCCTATCGAAAGTCAGCGGAAGAGCACAGTGCAGGCATATTCATCTGCACTCTTGGTGTCTGTGCTTCTGGTATCAGGCAAAGCAGTGTTTAATCACCTTACTCATCAGCTCGGTATAAATACAGACCCTTTGGTGTAGCATGCCAAGACAGTAATATTTGATAAGGTATCTTAATTACTCTTGAAGGTATACTGTTCTAAATGTGTTAGGAGAGCCTGTTCCCAGGAGCGGACTCTGCTCTGCTCTCCCCTCCTCCCTTACCTGGGGAGGAAGGAGTCCCAGAGATGAGAACAGATGACCTTTGGTTTAAATGCAGAAAGAAATGAAGAAAAATACACTATGGGGTTTTGGTTTCTGTAGCAAAACTTCTTTGTAGGATCTTCCCTGTAGAGACTATTTCCTTGGGCCACTCCAGATACGCAAGTCCTTATTTGGAAAGCCTGCCTATTAAAAATGAGTACAATACTATGAAATATCCCAGAGACATTTCTTCTGTCAGCTGAAGAAAATTGTAGAAGTTCTCTTTAAAGTATATGAAAGTAAAAGGATTTGAGGAGTGCAGATCTTCAAATACTGCTACAGACATCTAGCACATGTATCAAGAAATCTGGATCTTCCTCTGAAGTCAGTTGGTACTGTCCCCCAATAGGAGCATTGTCCTAGAGCTGAATGTTACCCTCAGGCATAGGGCTGGCAATGTTTCATTCCAGAGGACAAATGAGTGGGAATCATTTGTACACAATAACAAGCTAAAAAAACCATCCTGATTTAAAAAATAAAAACAGCCCCAGAGGTGGTTTCTATTTGGCTTTGTTTTCTAGCCTATGAGATGAGCTGCTGAACGGTTTCTCCTCACTTTGGTAGCACTGCTGCGTGAATAGCCAGACTTACGTGGCTCTCTTGCTCTCCAGGGAGAGGCAGAGTTTGCCCGCATCATGAGCATCGTGGACCCCAACCGCTTGGGTGTGGTGACTTTCCAGGCCTTCATCGACTTCATGTCCCGGGAAACAGCAGATACAGACACTGCTGACCAGGTTATGGCTTCCTTCAAGATCCTGGCTGGAGATAAGGTCAGGCTCCACACCTTGCTTTCCTGTATCTGCTTGACTTCTGCTTGCTTTTTTCTCTTGTCTCTGAGAGAAAGTGTCGAGGGAAGCACTCTGCCATGGGAGGGTGTTTTCACAGGAACATTCTGTAGTGCTGAAGGAGTGCAAGGTTAAAGTGTGGGTTAATGAGCAGCCTGCTAAGGAACTCAAAAGGTCCTGCTGAGCTGTCAGTCAGAACTTTGCAGCCCACTCTTGCTTCAAAATGTTAATTAAGAGCTTGGTTGCAATTTGTTATTTTAAAATTAACAAGTTCAACAGATGGTTTTTGATTAGTCTTGAAAACTGTTTATTACTGACAGCTGTAAACTTGAGATGACCTTTCTCAGATCTACATGTCGCTATCAATTGGTATACAATCAATAGACTTTCATTGAGGATATACAATCAGTAGTTTTCATTGAAGATATGCTGTATCTGCAGGGGGAACATCTTTTAACCATAGAAATTAGTTGAATGTAGGAAAACTCAGGGTGATATGAAAAATATTGATTTTTGGAATCTACATCATTAGAGGAAGCAGCTGATTAAAAATGTAATCTTATTTTTCTTATATAACAATGCCCACTAATCTTTTATGTAACTGAACAAAAAATATGTACATGTAATATTAATGTATTTCTTTATGTGCTAATGATTTTAGTTATCTCACATGAAATGTTGGATACCATTCTCAGATTGTAATGAGTTACCCTTAAATCCAGTACTGGTTTCCATTTTTCACTAAGAATCTTTTCATAATTGTAATCTAGAAAACCATGATACCTGTCCTTTAGACATATACCTGACCGGAGCCAGTTCTATTGTCTTTTGAGGCCTGAAAATTCCATGTTACTCAGATAAGCTAACCACTGAATAAATAGGTACTTTGAGATGCAGTATTACTTATTAACTTGTTTACTCTGTACAGTACGTTACATATACTTGTCAGTGTTTAACATGCTCTGGTGACTGTAACATGAATTAATATTTCATTATGAAGAAAAATTCCTCATACTCGAGTCATTAAAGTG
Organism: Bombycilla garrulus; assembly: GCA_013400315.1. Classification (NCBI taxonomy): domain Eukaryota; kingdom Metazoa; phylum Chordata; class Aves; order Passeriformes; family Bombycillidae; genus Bombycilla; species Bombycilla garrulus. The sequence continues at coordinate 184,746 of VXBU01004179.1, forward strand.
GAGGGGAAAAAGAAATTATAAGAAGTCACAGGAGAGAGAGGGATGATGTGAAACCTGAGCTGTTGCTCAGACAGACTGCAAATGGCCGTGAGTCAGTAAGCTAAAGACAACGTAGTGATTATGATTAGCAAACAGGCAGCTACTGTTACCTACTGCATGGAGAGAAGCCAAGCTAGCTCAGCTCAACACAGCAAGTCTCCAGAAGCTGAATTTACATAAGTTTTGCTTGCTTATTAAAAATGTCCATGGTGAAAGGACTGTTGCTGGAACTGTGGAAGCAATATAAAGCGTTTCCTTGTCTGCACTGGCAAGAACTAGTGGGGATGGCCCCTTCCATTTCTCTGAAGAGAGGGAGTGGCAACTCCCAAGCAGCACAAGCAGCTGTTACCTCCTGCTGGTGAGTGACAGCATCCAAATTAAATTTCTGCTTCCTCACATTTACTTTCAGCAGGACCTTCTTTGTCAACAGGAAGGCACAGTCTTAACCCCAACAACTTGCCTGACTTACCTCCAGGTCTTTCTTCAGCTGAACCAGCATCTCTCATGCAAAACTAATCTTTGTTGTAAAAACCATTTACTTGTCCAAACAGTAGGGAAGCAGTTCATGTCCTCTGAGGGTGTAAGTGCAGAGAGCTCCCTGTGTGGGTGTTACAGCTGTTGGGATCCTGTCCCTGAGTGTCCCTGGTGGGCCAGGGGCTGCTCGTCCCTCAGAGGAAAGGCGGTTTCCAGAAAGTAACGATTGCCTTGTCGTTTGTCCTCGTTGCAGAACTACATCACTGTGGATGAGCTGCGGCGGGAGCTGCCTCCTGACCAGGCTGAGTACTGCATTGCTAGGATGGCACCCTACACTGGCCGTGATGCTGTGCCCGGTGCCCTGGACTACATGTCCTTCTCCACAGCGCTCTACGGCGAAAGTGACCTTTAACTTTTTTCTGTCGCACCACACGCTCCCTCCCCTCTCCCCCGTCCAACACGCCCTATTTTCTCTTTGCAAAGCAACCTCTGCTCCGCTCTTTTTTGTGTTTTCCTGTTTTGCTTCAGATAACAGATCACATTTTTAAGTGGGGGGGAGGACATTGACACGGGACCGCCTACCTTGCCCTTGAAACAGTTTACAAAATTATTTTGTGCAAAAAAGTTACGTTTTAAAAAGAACAGACATATTTTATTATAGAAAAAGGTATTTTTCTCCACCGGATTGAAACTTAAAAAGAAAATGTTAAAATATTGCATCAAATATTTTTTGTTGTGACATAGAAAGTCAAGCACAATGTTACATTCCATCCTTTCCAAAAAGAACCAAACTATGACAAAACTCCACTTGTTCTGTTAACTATTACATTTGCGTATGTCTCTCTTATCACGTTTATCTTGGGAGGGGGGAAGGCACACAAATGCACGTGTTTGCTGGTTCACTCATTTCATGAAAATATTTTATGATAAACTTTTGAAATTGCTGTGTTTTCTAGGGAAAAAAATAATGTACACAGCTCATGTTTTCATATTTAATTAAAAAATACAATACGCCTCCTATGTTTATCAGTGCACAACTTTTTTGTTGCTGAGAGTTGTCTGGTTTCAGAACATGAAGCTTGAGAGTTGGTAACTTTGATATTGCTTGTCACAAACCATATTAAAAACTTCTTGTGATAACAACTCTAGACTTTATTCATTTGTATAGTAAAATAGTTTCATTCTATTTAGTTAAACGTGATAAGGAGACTCCAAATTTAATGTTTTTAATTGAAATCACACTACATTTAAAGGTATATTCTCAGCCCCATAACCTTTTCATTCTTGCCGAATAGTATTGAAATTTTCACCGCTTAATGACTACTTTAAATCCCCAATGCATCCCTATCTTCAGAAGCAATATTCTTGTTACTCCTTACCAGCACAGAATTAGTTACTAGAGCTCTACAAACAACCACCACATCTTAAACCATCCATGAAAAATCCATCTATTGTTCCGTGCTCAATATTGAACACCTGACTGATTTTGATACCACATCATAGATTCCTCAGGGGTCATCTTTCTATTGGACATAAAAAGAATAAACCAGCCTTTAGGACAGCTCTTGTGGGACTTTTATTGAGGCATAAAGTAACACACTCATGCATGTGTCCAGAAATTGGCAAAGGGAAGCAGCTAATCCCTTCCAGCCATCTCATATTAAAGGTGCATTTCCTGCCCTCCCACAACTTCTTTAGGAAACACAGGGTTAGGAGCAAAATAACATTACTGCTTCATGACCTGTTTCCAGTAAGTGTTTCATAGGTATAAGCACATGCCTCTGTCTCTAGTCCCAAAGGCAGATTTTATTTTGAAGTAATAATGCAGGAATGGCGGATTCGTGGGCAGATTTCAGAAAGAGTTCCTTGGTAAGATCGTCCTCTGTTCCCCAGGGCAGAGCTGAGTCCTGAGGAAGGTGTTGTACATGGTGGGTTGGGGTTCAGCACAGCTTTCTGGTTTATTTCTGACTTTCAGTAGGACACAATAAAAATCACAGCAGCACATTGTGATGTATGCCAACATGACAGTATCTGCCTATTGTATTTGGAGAGGGGATGCTAATGTCTGCTACCACAGTTCTTTCCAGCATACACAAATATCTGCATTCTCCTGTAGGCTGGATAGTGAGTTTACAGAGGGCATACAAATAAATGCCGTTTAGCTTCATTACGTAGATGAGGCCAAGCTGCATTCACCACAGTTTGTCTTCAAAGGTGACACTTGGTGTAACTTAGCTATAATTGTGTTGTTAATGAGGGCTGGGATGGAGCTGAAGCCTTATGTGTTGAAAGCCGTGACACTGAGAAGCCTGGAGGAGTTGATATCAACTATCAGTATTGTAGGACTTGGAGCCACAGCAGTATTTAATCCACTTGATTTTCAGCTGTATCACTTCTGTGTTGCTACAAATGGGACTGTCCTCTTCAAAGGTATGGTATGCTGATTTCCATTGCCATGTTTTCAAGTACATAGCATAGATTATCTGTTTGAAAGCTAAAACAGCAGAGAGGATGACTAGAGATCTGAACAGATAATTTATATTGAAGTTTGCCTCTGAATATCCATTGCCCTTGCTTTGGTAACCCTCTTTTCCACAGTAGCTGTCCTGTCCTTGGTTTGCCAAACCTGAAAAAGGACATTTGCACTGTCAAAAAATTTGATTTAAAAATCTTATCTCTGTAGGTTGTACCCACTCCCAGAAGATGCAATGATATTTTAATAATTTTTCATTTAAACAATAAAACTGGGGGGGGGGGNATTAAATGACCACTGCCTGAGAAAAGATCCATGTTATTTTGAAAAAGGGGTGGAAAAGAGCATAGCTGGCCCTTGGACCATCACTTTGGACCTAAGTCTGCTGCCAGTCTTGAGAATGGAACCAGATTATGTTGAATGATCCTGGTGGCAGTGTTCTGCAAGTTCAGGCTTGGAGATTCCAGAAGTCTTCATAAAACTTTCTGAGCTGTGGCAGGTGTGACTAGGTTTCACACAAAACAGAACTAGGTGTAAGTATTCCTAGTTTTATGATAGAAAGCAGGTTGCTCATCCCTGCTGACACCACAGATTGGTGGCTATGTGTGGGCTGCAGCCTTGTGAAAGTTGGCACCCCAGCACTGCTTTGGTGAGACTGAGATGTCAACAGCAGCAGCCAAGTCTGGCCTAGGCTTCTGAGTTCTTGAGTACTTGAATAGGATTAAAAATATTGGCAGGAGGTGTGCCTAAAATATACTGGTCTGTTTCTTCTCAGGTGGCACAGCCTCTGACAAACTGGCTAGAGCTTGCGGGACCTGCTGCAAGGCATTCACCCTCCTCATTTGCAGCACAAGTTTTATCTTGCAATTATGTGGCCTAACAGTCTGTGGCAGTTAGTATGCTGAAGTGTGAAAGCAGCTTTTGGTATTAGGCTCATGGTTTTGCAGCTAACATGCCATTCTTTAGCCAAGGCCTGGCCTCAGCCTTGAATTCATCTCTGGAAGCAGCTGTTTGCAGCTCAGCAACTGCCCCTTTGTCTGCCAGGAACAGAAAAAGTGGACAATCCACTTCAAGCTCACTCCTTCCATTCAGGGGTAAACCATTTCTGTCAGTCTCCCTTACTCATTATTTCTTCAGGTATGGAAACTGAAATAATACTTTTTTGAAGAAATTACCTAAGAAAGGCCTTTCATGACTGTTGATATCTGCCTCCTGAGATCTCAGTGAACTGCCTTATTCAGCTTGACTGTGTGATAGCAGAGGGGCAGAAAACATATCAGTGCTCAAACAACATGGGTCTTGTCTTGCCTGCCAGAATGTCAACCACATTTCCCAGAGCCTCTCAAATCTGTCTTGAGACCGTTGCATGTCTCTGGTGCTGCCAGCATCTGGTTTGGAGCAGAGTGCAGGAGCAGAGCCAGGAGTCTCAGAAGACAATGAAAGGAAACTAGTCTGCAGCCTTGAATGAACTTGGTTTCAAAGAAGTGTTCATATATCCATGGAGATCCCATCCAGACAAATCAGACTGACTGGTCTTATCACGGAAATAAAGGAGAGGGTGGGGGGTTGTAATGGCTGTGAAAAGGAACAGCTTGAACTAAAATGTCTTTGTTAAGAAAACAATGCAAATATAATTTTCATACCATAACAAGAAGATTATTTGTACAACATTATCTGCACTACAGATACTGAGGTAGGACAGACTTTTTCCACCCCTGTGATAGCCAAGTAAGAAAAAACTTAATCCTGTTGAATTAATTAAACGCTTGAGGTGACTGGCTACTGAAAGAGTTGCTACTCTGGAAACCCTTAAAATCTATTGCATTAGCACTAAGCTGCTGGGAAAGTCTTAGCATAGTAAACACAGATTAACAAAGTCTAGGGCATATCCTGATGCAAACAGGTAATCAGAACATTCCCCAGCAGACACTGAGAAAATGTGCTAAGTGCTGCTAAGTCAATAGAGAAGGCAGCCATTGCAAAGGATGAAGTTGGATAATTGCATCTTGTACAGAGAGGGATGCTCTAAGGCTTATTTCAGATAGATTTATATCTCAGCAATTTACACCCAAATGAAAGGTGAAAAATAATCTTGTCTATATTCTGAGGGGTCAGAGCTACTGTAGACTAGATCTCACCAATAAGATATCAAAATAGATTCTTCCTGTCTTTAAATACCATGCAACAGCCAGGAAATAGGGTCTTAGTTTTGTTCTCTGCTTTGACCTGTGGGTCATAGATGCATGAAAATATGTTGGCAGAAAGTGCCCTACTTCCCATCACTGTTCTCGGCAAGTGTCTTTACACCCACTTTCTATTAGTCAGTAGTTCACATCCTGGTGGCCTAGCCAGCATTCGAGCAAAATACTGAGGACCTCTAGTTACCATCACGCCTCAGTGACCCCGACCCTCAGCCCACCTGCAAAAGCACGATCTCTCAACACTGCTGCAGGAAATGTCCAGCGTTCCTCCCTCTGACAGCTAAAGAAGGCACAGGGGGGAAAGGGCTAGATGTCACTAGAAGGTAGAAATATGAAGCCTTTATTTAAAATTGCAATCCAAACAGTGTCTGCTCATCTGGTACTCAAGTCTGGAGATACTGCTCACTAGGCTTTTCCCTGTTGCACCTACACCTTCTCTGTGCACCTCTGTTTCTGCTCTACATCCTAACCAGCAGGAAACTTAAGAGGCTGGGCCAGGGAGCATCTCCTCAGCCCTCACTCATTCCCTCTCTCAAATAATTAAGCGCTCAATAAATTGGAGAGAAATGAGTCCATATCCTCATGGTTTAAGCAATAGGTTTGCAGAAAGAATGCTGCATTTCAGCCCCTGACAGAGGTATTTTTTAGGTATTTGCTATTAAACAGCCACAGGATAAAGATCCTTAGGATGGGAAACAGGCCCTAACCTGCCTCTCTCACCACCACAACCACTAGGCCTCTCCTTACACTTGCTTCAGCTCAGCTGTCTGCTCCTCCACCACAACAGGCTCACACTGTGGTTAGGACACTCTGGTGAGTGGGAGCCTGAATCTTCAATCTGAGGAATACAGCAAACCTGAGCTTCCCGAGTAATGAGTATTTTAAATGATAAGCCATTTCACAAAATGTAGCTGTTAGTCTGAACAAACCTTTTGGAGCCAAAGAAAAGAGCAAGCCCCTGTTAGTCCTTGTCGCTCTCCTTGGAGACAAGACCGTCCTTTAGATCCCAGGTGGAAGAAGGCTCTGGCTTCCCAGCTGCAGGCAGGTGCATTTGTGATGAGCAGGGGCAGGATATTCAAACCTACACCTCTCACCAGTGCTTCCTAGCAGCACCTCACTCATTTGCTAGCATTTTTGGTTCCCAAATGTCCTGGATAAGACCTAGCTTTACATCTTGGCTTGGATTCTTTCTGGATGGCTGGCACCTGTTAGGCGCTGCAGGGAAGGCAACTGAGTGGTTCCCGTCTCCAGCCAGAGGTGACCTGCCTGTGGTGCTGAGGAAGGTTCATGGTAGAGCAATGTTACCTTCCAGTCTGAGTGCTGCAGTCACCCTACAACTAGTTAAAACCTTTTCCCAGACCACCCCCATGATTCTTAATTGCTGTTTTGGGGTTTTTTTTGTAGGACCCTGTAGCTTTCATTTTACAGATTTGCCTAAAAACAAGGACTACTTTAATCTGCAGAGTTAACAAAGCATTTTATACCTTTATTATTAAGCACATTCAATCATCATCATCATCATCATCACCATTCCTCTAATGAAGATTTTCTGTCCTTAATGAATAGGACACAATATTTAATCTGTGGTGCTGAGCCACAGCATCCTGCTTTCTGGGACAGAGAAAATAAAGTTTCTTCTTCAGGGAAATGAGAAAGCAGGTTATTTACCCCAAAAATAAACAGACTGTGGTTTTTAAGTGTTCTGATTCCAGATAAGTGCTTGTTTACATTTGTAGATGTGCAGTCAGGACAGTAATAGTTCCCAGTGGGCTTTCAGATGTGCTTCTGAGAGACCAATCTTTTTGTGCAAGCAAAATAATGAGGGAACTAAAACACAGCATTATTACTAAAGTGGATTTTACATGTGATGGCTTCCAGAAACACTACCCACACACAAAAGGCAATGCTGCAGATTCTCCTACTGATATATTTCATGCCTTTTACCACCCATGCAGTGTCCACAACCAAGAAAGGGAAAGCAGGACTCCAGGCTGGCTCAGGCACTAGCGGAGCAGCCGGAGCTGCGTTCCAGATGCACAGCCACATTCTTCCCTGCTGACTCGATCCCAGAGGTTGAGAGAAGCAGGATAAAACTGAAAAAGCTTTAACTGGGCTTCTAGCATGACTTATCTTCATTATTGCCAGTAACTCCAATCCCTGTTACATCCATACCATTCCAAGACTGCCACCTAAGGAGATTTTTTCTGCTTCTGAGCTTCTTAACACAGCAGCTCAAGCACAGTCACACAGAGACTCTACTGCTGCTCCTGTGCTAGTCCAGCTCTGCCACCTACACAGAATTTGCACAGAAAGTCACAGCATTACCATTTTGAGTGTCCTGGACTGTCTTATCAAATAAAGAAGTAAAGCTGCCTTACAACTAAACATTGTATTCAGAGTTGTAAGACATACTTGCACCAGCTACAGCTTACCCACATTTTCTTTTTTAACCACAGCTAGCTGTGTTCTGTTGTCACATTTCTCCATTTTCTTACCAAGTAAGAGTTCTTATCAGTTGCCTTGTGGCAAAGGTCAACAGCATCCTGGGCTGCATTAGCCAAGGCATCACTGGAAGGTCAAGAGCGGTGATCCTGCCCCTCTACACAGCACAGCTGAGGCCACATCTGGAGTGTTAACGTCCACAAAACAGACATGGACTTACTGAAGCAAATCCAGCACATCACCACAAAGATCACTGTGAGACTGGAGCACCTCTCATATATATATAAGGAGAGGCCAAGAGAGCTGGGATTTTGCAGCCTGAAGAAGGCTGGATGTTTATCAATACCTGAATGGGAGGGAATGAAGAGGAGGGTGCCAGACTCTTCTCAGTAGCATCCCCTGACAACTGAAACCTATGACGCTTCATCTCAACACAAGAAAATACTTCTTTTCTACTCCAAGGGTGTTCAAACACTAGATCAGAGAGGTTGTCCAGAGAGGTTGTGGAGCCTCCATCTGAAGAGGTATTAAAAAGCTGGCTGGACATGGTCCTGCACAGCCTTGGGGGAATTAGACTACATCATCTCAAAGGATTACTTCTAACCTAACAGATTCTGTTTATTATATGGATGTTCAATGTATAGGTTATCTCCCTCACAGAGAAGGTAATAAATTTGAATGATGCCTGATTCTAACATACAATCATACATACAACTTAGATATTTACTCCAAGTTAAAACAGGAACTGCAGACATGATACTGTCAAGACAAGGGGGGGAAATGGGCAAACCAAACCGTAGTTATATTTTAAGCACTGGGACAGTGAAGAATTAACAAGCTATGCTACACTGACAAAACAGATTGTTTTTATCTTGGTCGTCATACTGTAAATTGTCATTAATTACACTGTAAAAAGTCCATAAAACGAGTATATCTGACACTGATAAAACAGGAAAGCAGTGTGCTGTTTATTCATGGAAAAACTGCTGCTGCCATACAGGCCTGCATCTTCACTAGACGCTTTTCCCCAGCCAAGGCTTCCCCCTGGTGTCAGCGATTAGCAATATCGCGGCCTTATCCAAAGCAGGTGATTCTGCCTGACGAAGAGAAGATGGTAGTGAGGGGCTGGCCGCAGCACACTCGTTGGCAGAACTGAGCTGCCGAGTGCAACGCCTCACATAAACTCTCTACGTGTGGCTTTTCTCCTCCACTTGTTCACCAGAATCGCTACCCATGTGTTTTGCCGCGTCTTAGTCAAAAACTCGCAGCAGTTCAGCACGCACAGGCAGCCCAGGGAAGCTGTGGACAGCCCCTGGCTGGCAGTGTGCCAGGCCAGGTTGCCCGGGGCTCTGCGCGCCCTGCTTTAGCGGGAGGTGTCCCCGCCCGCGGCGGAAGGGACGCTCTCTCAGGCCGTCGCCATTGCACCCCGCGCCTACATGTCCCGTCGTGCCGCGCGGCGCGCTGCGGGCGGGGCGGCGCGGGCGGCGTTGCGCAGGCGCGGCAGTCGCGCGGCGGTCGGTCGGTGGAGCAGCCGGCAGCCATTGTCGCCGCGGCCGCAGAGCGGTTCCCTC